>JAIWQS010000076.1:0-367025 GCA_029891385.1 Erythroxylum novogranatense | reverse complement strand
TTGTATTTCAACCTATAGACCCACTTACTCCCAATAGCGCCTTCCCAGATGGCAACGTAGTAAGTTCCCAAGTATGATTCTTCTCCAACGCCCAACTAGGAATCCATACCGAACCCATCTAACATCTTGACAAGCCTCTTGAAAATTTCTAAGTTCCTTGCAACATCCATATGATGAGAAAACCCGCCATATCTGCAGATAACCTAGCAGAACGGAATAGGGAAAAGTGTCATGATGAGGCGGCACGCGGGTTTACGCTGGCATCTGTGGTGTGATTCACCACATAATCGGACAACCACGATGGTGCCCTCCTTACTCGGCTACTTCGACGATCGGCAGGAAGCGGAGAAGAACGACGCACCACAGCGGGAAGCACATCCGGCACTGGGTGTGTCCTATGAGGCTCGACGGATAATGGAGAGACTTGATGCTCCACAACTGGACGCACATCCGGGCGTGCCACACGAGGTTCTTCAATATCTGCGTCCCTACGCGCCACCCAAGGCTCCTCAAGATCCGTGTTTATTTGATTCCCACCACTGAGTAACACGTGACGATGGACATCTACAACCTCATTCAAAACAGAATAAGGAATAGGTGTGTCCAGATCCTCAAAAAATGATGCCCCGCACAAGGAAATAAAGTTTCATGAAAAGTAACGCCCTAGAGATGAATACTTTCCCAGGTCTACATCATAAACCTTATAACCTCGACTCAAAGAATATAACCTGAAAAAGGCATTTAGAAGCTTTACAAAGAACTTATCCTTTTCGCTTAGTATCCGTGGAATAGCACAAATAGCCAAACACCCTCAAATTACCAAGATCAGGAGGTTTTTCAATGTAACTTCATAAGGAGTCTTCCATTCCAAAGTAGCAAAGATGATGATTATTGATTAAGACGAAGATGAAGAATAGCTTCACTAAAACTTATTAAACATGTGAGCTTGATGCAACAAAGCTCGCTACTACGAAGAATATGTCTATGTTTCCTCTCAACTCTACCATTCTCGCTATGGAGTATAAACACAAGATCGCTGATGTTGTATACCATGATCCGTAAACACTCACGACAATTATATCCAATAAACTCACCCCATTATCCGTCCGAACGATCTTAACCAGGTAACCATACTGGGTTTGTACCAATAAGAAAATTTTTCGCAAAATAGAACCAACCTGATCCTTATTCTGCATAAGAAAAGTCCAAGTAATGTGACTGCAATCTTCTACTATGGTGAGAAAATAAAAGGCACTAGTTAAAGATGGTCTCTTATACGGACCCCAAACATCAACATGGAGTAATTCAAAAAATTTATCACTATGACTTTCACTAATGGGAAATGGTAATCAAGATTGTTTAGCCCTTGCACAAACATCACAAACAACATATGTATTACTCATCCTTTTATTAATAAAAGGAAACTTCTGTACAATATCAAAAGAGGGATGTCCTAATCGTTGATGCCATAATGCTGTAGAGTCAACACCATTAACTCTGTTTACATATTTCACATCTTTATTCAAACAACAATCAACAACATCAATTGTATTTCGTCTCAAAGAAATGTAAGAGTCAACAAATCAAGATGAAAAGATTCTGCCAGAAGGTAATATAGATGACCAACAGCCTCTCCCACATACCAAGACACTCTTAAAATTCTGGTCCCAGAAACAAAGAAGGAGGATAGGAAGTAAAACTCCATCACCATGTTGTAAGATCCGTTCACGATAACAAATTATACTTGAAACTCGAACATAAAAACATGTGTCAATACAATATCCTCATAAGTCTTATTTCTCCCATCATGCTAACTTTCGATCGTACTATCCGTAAACTAACTGCTGAGGTCTTTTTGCGAACTAGCTTATTAAACAAGCTAGCATTACCCGAAATATGTATATCGCCCCAAAGATCCACCGCCCAACATAAGATCTTTATGTCTTGATTGCCTAATTTCTTTTCAAGGGCAGAAATATTACCTAAAATTCTCGCCTCCAAAGTTCACTTTCTCCATGGTAGGCAACTTTGTCGATCTTTCATCAACTTTGATAACTCCCTGAATGATTTCCCTCATGCTTAATCCTTCAAGATCATCTTCATCGACCTCCAAAGGTGTCTCACCAAGTTAACTTTTCCCGCTTACCACTAATTTTCTTCGCTGAGTGCGATTTTAAGATCAATATACCACTGTGATAACCATATAACTTAAAACATGTATCCTTAGGTGTCCATCTATTTTGCAAAACAAACATTTTTATCCTCTTTATCGACTTTCCAACTTTTCTTTCCATTCCTTTCCCTAATTGTAAGTTTTACCGTCTCGAGCCAATCATAAGGCATTCCTTCATTACCTCCCCAAAAGAATCGGAAACCTGCTTTTGCCTTTCCACATTCATCAAGATTGAATACACCTTGTCAAGATAGGATAAGAATCCATCATAAGTATCCGGTTCTTGACATGGCTATACAAATCATTCAAATCCCATTAAAAATCAATAATTTTGCATTATCATCGAGCCTCATAATCTCTGCCGTAAACATCACAAGTGCAACATCCACAAATACATTGTGGAATGTATGATACACTACGCTCATCCCACGCTTGTATAGTTTGGTATAATACATGGAAAGACTAGAGTTACCTTGTAAATACTACCAATTTCCCTTCTGATTTGATATTCTTGAGGTCCAGAGAATCATCGAACCGATTTGCAAGTTTATCCCATAGATCTTTGGCGTAAGACACATAAAGAAATGCATCGCAAATCTGGTTAATGAATTGAAAATCCAAGACTCCACCATTGCATTTCCACTCATAATTTCCTCGAATCTTCCGCATCCTTAGCTGGAATTTGTATCTCGCCGCTTATATAACCAAGTTTGTGCTTAGCGGCAAGAGCTTTCTTCATAGATGTACCCATGTTCAGAAGTTGAAACCATTCGTGAGGAGTAGGACGAGGCATGCACCGGATTATCTCAATCTTTCTTTAAGATTGTCACCATCGCAAATCATAGCTTCTTGAAAGAAAACCGCTTAATCAAGAGTCCGACATCTTAGATCAACAAATGGAAACTAAGCATCGCTCGATATCATATGAAGAATTACAACAGAGTTATTGAGAGAGAGAACTACTACTTCAATCTACATTTCTCATCATTTAACAAAGCTCAAAATGAAAGCTTAAATAGCGCCTCATAAAAGTAGTTACTACTCTACTACGAATTATCCAATCAGAATTAACAAAGAATTAGCTATACTACTTCAAGAATTACAAAAACTACAAGACTAATAATCTTTACAGAGGCATCAAATTATCGCACCAAATTAAACGCTACAGACTAGGCATATAAACGCAATAGCTTGGCATTTAAATTAGGCAACAGGAGAATGCATTTGACAAAATGAGCTGCATGGGAACACATGTGACGCAAAAGAGGAGAGACAAATGGGGTCCACTTTATTTAATGGAAAGGTTACGTGGCTTTTAAATGATGATTTTAAATGAATGGGTTTTCTAAGGATTGGACAAGTGCTGTGAAATTAAAGAGGCTAGATCTTTGAAAGAAAGAAAAGGGCCATTTCATTGTGGAGGACTAAGACAAGTGACGCAACCGTGGGGAGAGGGGACCTAGCAGCAGAAGGCAATGTCAATAAGGACAAGCACGCATCGAGAGAGAAAGGTTTTAACTTGATGTGGACCTTTATTTGTCCCATCAAATAACAAGAGACAAGGAGGAGAAAACGATAAGCAGTGCTTTTACAAATGGAGAGGGTTTTAATGGACCTATAAATCAACCACAGGAAGAAGAGTCAAGGTGAGTAAGTGAACCCAAGGAGAGGCATGTTGCATTTCACGTTGCAAGCATACGGAAAAGAGCCACAAGCACAGACGCAGAAGAGCCACAAACACAATGAGAGGAGACCACCAGCACTGGAAACACCCATGCTTAATTGTCCAATGCCACTTGCCATTCCTCCACCTACAAGCATCAAGACCCACCTGTTGGAGAGGAGACCACCAGTAGAGGAAACAAATAAGTGGAGATAACGTTGACAATAGAGGATGGAGCACCTTAACGACGCAGCTGGCTAGAGAAAATATAGGAAACATCCATGCAAAACCAGCCAAAAGGCTAGCCACCAAAGAGAGGAGCGTGGATCTGAGAGAAGGGAGTGTATGTCAGCAAGTGGGAGAGGAAAGAAGTGCGTGAACTGAAAAAATAAAAGGAGAAGAGTGTGCATTACATAGGGGAAGAACATGAATTATGCTGTCTCAAGGAAAGTGAGAAGAGTAAACGAGGAGAAACAAGGAGCAGCAGTTTTAAGTGATTGTGACCTTTATTGGTCACATCATCAAATAAGGAGAAGGGAATAGTAGACACTAGAAATAAAACGAAGCAACAAGAGAGAGGATTGAAGAGTAGGCGCAGCGATAAGGAGAGGAGCAGCCCAAAGACAAGGCGGTGGGATGCATTTATAAACTCAAGGTTTATTCACAAAACGATGAACAAAGTGTCAAAAAGGTTGGGCAGAGAGGGCATCACTAAAAGAACGCCAATTAGGATTTCAAAGAAGGTTTAAATTTAATTTTAATTTGTCAATTTCATTTTATTAGATAGAGACTAGTATTATGTGTGCTAATTTTAATTTAGACAAGGTACTTTACGCTTGATGCATGTAGTTTGTGAGACTCCTACCGCTTAATTGTTTTCGCTATTTCCTATGTTTATTTAACCTCCGTGCTTAATCGATTTATTATTGTTGAGTTTGTTGATTAATGAGGCCTCGTTAATTGATTGACTTGATGATAAATTGCCTAATAGATTAGTTAATCCGTGATTGTTGTTCATCGAGTGGCTAATTAATTTTAATTAAGAAATTAATGAGATTAAAAATTTGGTCTAAATAGATCATGCTTTTCCGATTCTCATAAGACGAGGGTCCATTAGAGCCTACCACCGCCATAGATTATATTCTCATGGAGTTTTACTCTGAATAGTCTAATTGGTTAGGGTAATAATCATGAGCTTTACTCGGGTTATCGAATAATTACGAATGGATTGGTAGATTTATGTCTGCTCACTACCGCTATAACTTTGTCCATAGGATGAAAGAAATTTATATTTTGAGTCTATGATCGAATCATGTATCAAACAAGAGAGTACCTTGCTAGGCTTTTATTCATATTATTTTCAATCTTATTTTTTTAATTTCTTCCTCAAGTGATTTCGTGTTTTAAAATTAATCATTCCCAAATCAATTATTTTCATTATTTTTATTTTCATTTGTTTATTTTATTTTATTTATTATTATTATTATTTGATTTCACGTAAATAAACAATTACTACATTGGTTTCGTGGTTCAATTCTATTCACCACTTTACTCGCTAAGTGTTCTAGAGTAGGAATTTATTTTGTTGGTTTGACACGCCATCACTTCATAATTTACTGATCAATACACTCCTTCTGAGTTTAGTAACTGTAATAACATATTATTCATCGGATAAAGAATGAGACTTCAATGCTTTGATTGCCCATTACGTTATTGAGGAGGAGAAACTAATGCTTGCTACTCCTATAGCCCTCGAAGCAACTGAAGGGAAGGCAAAGATGAAACCCGCTAAGATCAAAGGTAGAAAGTCAAAATCTTCCGTAACATTCTAGTCGTAACTCCTTAGTTAAGATAAGGAGACATAAGCAGAAGCTAAATTCCACCAAACATTTCAAATGAAATCATCAGCAGTATTGAAGTTTACTCCTGAAGACGCAAAGCACTCAATTAACAATCTTCAACTAGTGTTGTCTCTCAGATTAGTTACAACTATAGTTGTTATCAAATCGATGCGCTTGCCATAATTGCAAGCTCAGATTTGATAATTCATGAAATCATGAATTATAGTCCAATATAAGTCCTAATCTCAAATTTCTTTCGATATAAAATAAAATTGTTTAATCTTATTTCAGGTTTAACCTAATCCAATATCGAGCTTAATTTTAATTAAATTATTTAAGTTTGATTAAATGACGAGCTATAAAATTTAATCAACTTAAGCTATATGATCTTTGCCCAATTCAACTTCGAGCTCATCGACTAAAATTGATAGTCGTTACCATCCTATCAATACCATCCTATCAATTCTCCCGATCATGATTTATAAGAATGGAATTCTAGTCAAGTCAATTCTTATCAATTCTCCCGATCATGATTTATAAGAATGGAATTTAGTTATGCCATATCTTATCAATTCTTCCGTCATGACTTATAAGAATGGAATTCTAGTCAAGCCAAATCCTATCAATTCGTGCATGTACCAAAAGTCTAAAAGATGGTCTACAAAGTAAATACGTTGTCAGAAAATTACTAGGACGAGACTTCTACAGCATGACAACTCTTGAAAATGGAACTTGGCCGCATAACCTGCTTATGTCTAAATATAATGCTAGCAAGTCGATAACATTTCAAGTTCGTGAGGGTAATGGAACCAGCTAAAGTTTTTCCTCCGTAGCTAGAAAACTTCCATTGAAACAACAAAGTTATTGAATTAATTATAATTTCAATTAATTCCAGCTTACACTACAACAAAAGACACATTTCGCGTCGCCTTCGCTTAAAACGTCGCGAATTGTAGGGTTTTGCGCACGCCTTCGTAGACGTTAGGAGAGGTGGCAAAATTCGCATCGTTGGATGCAAACGCCGTTGAAAACCTATGTTTTTACGCCGCTTAAAAAGTAGACGGGCAAAGTACTATCCACGACGCCTCGAGAGTTAGACGCCAGAAAGGCGAGGAATTAGCTTTCTTCCGCAGAACCCGCCCGAGAAAGACGACAACGCTTTTGCAATTTTAATCTCCCGCCCCAAGTAGATGAGACGATGTCGATCCTCCCCTCATAACGATGTCGCCTCATAACTGTAAAATCAAGAAATGTCGCTGAGCCACCCTATCCATCGACTCGCCTTCCTCTCCTCCCCGCCGATATCACCGCCCTTCCTCTCCTCGGCGCCGCCCTATTCTCGTAGTTAGGATCTCCGCCGAGCCACCGCCCCTTCCTCTCCCTAGAGCCACCTTTCTCATCTTCTCGTCGCGCTTTGGAATCATTGGAGCCACTTTTCACCGCTGACGCCCTTCCGCGTCCGCTGAGGTAAGTAATTGAAGTTATTTGCTTACATTAATGTGGCAAAAATTTGTTTATTGAGTTGATTAATGAAGTACAACAGCTTATTCGGAATCAAAAGAGTGTTTTCATTTGTATGTGTTTTAATTGGTTTTGTGTTTGAGATGATGGTAATGTTATCTCATGCTTCAATTGTTCAAGTAATCTTTTAATTTCTTCCTCTTTATGTTTTAAGGTTTTCGATGTTAACATTTGTGGCATTCTGTAGACAACAACCCAGAATGCTGGAGATATCTGAACTAGATATACTCTTCATATTCACTAAATAAGTAATAACAAGATGGCTGCATGAACTATGGAATGTACTAACCCCTTCACAATTCAATAACAATACAGTTGACACAAAAATAGTAGTATACATATGTCTACTTCCCATCCGGGTCCATCACAGGAAATGAATTTACAGATAACTTTTGATTCAGAGTTCATTTGCAGGACTACAAGATCTTTTCTTTTCTATTTGAGTACACTTTGTAATGGAATAATGACCAAAAAGGGAAGAAATAAAGCACTTATAACTGCTCATTCACATTGTTATGAATAGCTCATGAATTTTATCAAGTTGAGCCAGAATACATGTATATCGAGTTCATCCAATATACATTATATAACATACCTACAATGTTATAATGCATGCCCATTTATTCAGTCATTTATATCTTCCCATCCTTCGCCTAGATTAGAAAAATAATTTGGACAAGCAATTACCCAATGTAGGTGAAGGAAACATTCTGTGGACGTTACCAACTAAGCGATACAGTAATTTCATTTTGAGATAATCTATGACAGAGAGAAACATTTATTGATTTATAACCAAAATAAGCATTGTAATTGTCAAGAAAATGAAAATAGTGAGAGAGACCCATTCAAGAGCTGTATGCATCACTTCATGACGAACAACTTTCCCATCCACAACATACAACTCGATCAAGGATATCATCTCTATTCCTTTCCTAAAAGCACATAATGTTGTTTGTTATCAATTAGAATCAAGAAAACTTATAGAACTTCGAGTCTTCGCCAAGAATCAAACCAAAAAAGGTAAAAGAGAAAAGTTATGAATTTCAAAGATCTTGTGTTCTCTTTCTTCACTTTAGGTTCATGTGCACTTTCTTTCACTCTTGCCATCATTTCCATCTTCAGCTTCAATCTACTTAGCATATATATATGATAGCCTTTTGCAACCGTAGAACCAAAGAGACTTTCAAATGGTGCACCTATGCCATTGATTTTAACTCGATCTTGTGTTCTCTTTATCGATCTTGTGTTCTCATGGTTAATCTTGTGTTCTCATTATTATTTACTGATCAGGTTCTCTAAGCATGCATATATATTGGTATAATGATGTATGCAGTATTAGATTAAAAGAAACAAAACTATGAATTTGATGCGATATGCCTATCTTTGAAGTTTAAATGATGACCATTTTCACATACAATTGAATCTTTATTTGAAGGTGTATGAACACATGTACATTAACTAAACAACTAAGCATATCTTCAATTAGAGCTGTGGTTAATTAACATCTCTTAACTCCTCCAAGTTTTAATTTTAATGCAATTAGCCTCTATAAAGTCTAGATTTAATTAGCTTACATGTTCTTTTAGTTAGAAACTGTCATTCATAAACTTTTGGACAACAATATGAATCGCAAGTTTAGACTTTAATCTCCCATTTATATATGTATGTAGATAATCCTCATTTCAAGTTAATGATAAAATGTATAATACCTTTTGGATGAATTAGAAACTCACTTATTACATGATTATTTATATGTATTCTTTCATAGCTAAATAAATGCATATTCAACATGAATCTTATTTTGGACTTTAAATAAAATCTCTCGATCATCTTCAAATGACTTAAGTAATCTTTTGAAATAGTTTAAATCAAGTATTTGTCAAAACACTTTAAAAGCACATTTGAAGTTCAACACTCAACTAGGTAAACAATTGAAAATATAAGTGGCGTAAGCACCCAAAGGCTAAAAAGTTTGAAAACATTCATTAGATGCATTATTACTCGCTTTTCCGTAATAGTATACAACAAGATTACTTACTTAGAGTCATAATGAGCCATAAGCATGAAATAAGTACCAAACCTAGCCTTCTTACTATTATATAGTCAATAAGAAGAATAAGATGTAATTTATTCTAATCTTAACGAAAATAATTTTCCATGCTTGATGACGATACATAGTTGGAAGTGTGAGGAGGAGATAGTTGGAGGTGCCATTGGAAAACAATAACTGTGTATGATAACTTATAATATAAAGTTGCTCGATTGTTAATTGTTATGTTTGCATTCATACTTTAGCTATGAGGTTTGCTATATGAGATGCCACATGGTGTTTTCTTGTATTTATGCTAAAGTAAGGATCCCGCATTCATACATAAATAGAGAAATGAAATGTCATATTTTGCTTAATTTGTTTTATGACTTTTTTTATTGCTCTCTCCTAGTTCTCCGTGATAGTTTATGAAATAATAATACAAATTATACATATTAGTATGAATGTTATGAATACCGCATCTGACTCCTTGCATCGATTGGGCTCGAACTAACTAATCGCATTCAATCGGTACCATTTCGGATATTTTTAAATTTATAAAATAGTCCCTAAACTTTTTAAAATTGCAAAATAGTCCATATTGATATATTATACAACCGCATCAGATACTTTACCGCTTACTATTTACATCAACCATACTTTAAAAACTCTTAATAATAAATAATAATGACAATTAATTTGAAATAACAATAATTTGTAAATATTTTACATATAAATAATAACCACAATTAATATAAATAAAGACCATCATCATCATACAATTATAAAACTAAGAATAATACAAAGCATTTAAAATATTACAATCATACAATTTCATCATTATAATAAATAATATTACATATTTACATCAAAAGATTCAAAACATCCGATAAAAAGAACAATAACCTATTACAAAAAGGTTGATGATTAATAAGCAATCAAGTAGTTGAACTCAAACAAAATATTACATTTACATTACATAAATATAATTTAACATAAACATCAATTATCAAATACAAGTAAAATTAAAAGAAGATGAAAATTAAAACCAAGTTCAATCGTCAAAGTATGGATACCATTGAATCAAGATCGACTTAATCGATCATTCGGTACAAAATCATCATCATCAGAGGAGCTTCATCATCATCATCATTCAAATTTAATGCACCAAATGGCATGTCAATGCTTTCCCATCCAAGATCATCTTCCACATTCAAATCACTCACATCAACCAAATTCGGCTCTTCGTAAACCCAATCCGCCAAAATATCAATATTATCAATTGCAATTGGATCATTTGAACAACTTGTGCTACTAAGAGTCCTAGTAAACAATTACATTTAATTATTAGAAAATTATAAGAAATTATATAAAATTAATAATTAAAATAATGAAAATAACATACCTTTCCAAGCTTTAAATTGTAACGAACAAAACCAAGTCATTCAACCTCTTATGCTCCAATCTATTCCTTTTTTGAATGGATAAATTCAAATGTGCTCCAGCTGTTCACACCCAGCTTGCACTTACACATTGACTTAAAATTCAATCGCAAACTTTCTCAAATCTGAACACTACATCCAAAAGATCCCACCAAGCAACCGCAAGTTATAAGAAAACAAAAGTAGTGTTATAAACAAAATAAAGTGATAAATAAATTTCAACAAATAAGAAATATGAAATAAGTAATACCGGAGAAAGAAGTCCTCTTTGTTGGATCGCAACCGACATTCCAAAATCTCCATAAGAGTACTTATAAGCCTCCATTTGTGTGGTTAAAGCAATTTGCATCGAGTCACGAGGAACAATTGTTGTAATTGTCATAAGCATTCCTCTACTAACTTCACTTGCTTTTCAACATCCAAATTTAAAATACACACCGGATTCAAAATACCCCAACTACAAACAATGGAGAAGAAAGTTGTCTTTTCCTTCTCATTAATGATCGAGATATATGGTCGGTATAAAGAAGGCCTATGTTTCAGATTGGCCTTGATTGCTTCCGCTGTTCTCTCCATCGCATCAAAATATAACCCATTGTTGGCTTTTCTTCACTATCACCAACCAAGTACCTCACCAATGGCTCACAAACTCGGATAACGAATTGACATTATGCACTAAAATTCCTATCTTCCAAAGATGATATCGCAAACTTCCATTCCAAAGATTAGACCTAGTACGCCGAGATGTAACTCACTTATCACTTGTAAACATTTGCCTTAACTCCACCCTCAACGAAAGAAAAGATCAAGTGATAAGAAATTTGTCGCAAATCTTGTCACAAATAGGCTTACACAAATTCCTACCATTGGTAAATCCTGCTCATCAAATTTAGAACCCATGCACGATTATAAATAAATTTTGTCACCTTCTTTGCCTTCTCGATGGTCTCATCAAAACAGAAAATACCTAGGATTTCCTATATCCTCCAAAGATAAGTCAATGCAATGCAACACAAGGAGTCCAATAAAAGGAATTATAGGTTTTCGCAACCTTATCCTCGCCATGATAAGCGGAATCATTGTCGGTAATAAACTGAACAATGTTTTCCACCCCTACTTCATTCACAACTTCATCAAATATCCGAAACAAATTATCAGCATTTCTAATCATGCCAGATGCATCAATCGATTTTAAAAACATAGAGCCATTAAAACAATAAACCAAAAAATTTATGATAGGCTCTTGTCTCCTATTCGTCCAACCATCACACATAATTGAGCATCCATTAATACCCCAATTCACTCTTCGTTCAACCAAATAAGCTCTCATTTCAAACACAGCACAACTCAAAAGTTTACCTCTTAAGTCATCAACCGATGGCCCTTTGTATCCTGGACCATAAGAGGCTATGGCATCTATCATAGGTTGATAATAATATGATCGAGAAGCATTAAATGACGAACTCAGATTATACCACCATCCGCTACGCCATATCCACATCAGGAGCCGATCTCTTCTGATTGCACTACTTAATCAAGGTCGGGCTCCAGAGTTGTTCGTGGTGCAAAGAAACCAGTAAACGCCTTTCTTCTCTCCTCACTTCAGATCAGACAGATCCTCAAACCGAGATGGAACACTACCGGCACTCACTACCAGCACCACTACCACTTCCACTACCACTTCCACCTCAACATCTCCATAATCACCACTAAACCGGAAATGAACTTCCACTACCAATTTCAAGATTCAATCTTTCTCTCTATCTTTCTCAAATCGATGTTCTTCAAGCAATGTCTTCATCCGCCACTTCACATCATGACTTACTTTTTACACGCCCACATCTCCTTTAACCCCAAATTTAAATGTCTTTTCAATCGGTGATTCCTCCACCTTTCAAATGCTTATTACAAAACAAGCAAATAGTATGATTCTTTTCGATCGAACCACACCAAAGTGAGCCCAAGTTCGATCATCAGATCTTCCGAACTAGATTGATCGAATATTTGAACTTCCTTCCATTTATCTCACACAAAAATGAATAACACATAATTTCAAAGACATAATGACAATATGCACAAAGGTAACAATTCAAAACATTCAATTCAATTCAATTCAACCTAATCCAATCCAATTCAATTAAATTCAATTCAATGCAATTCAATCTAATCCATTTCAATCCAATCCAATTCAATTCAATCCAATTCAATTCAATTCAAATACAATTCAATTCAATTCAAAACAATTCTATTCAATTCAAAACAATCCAATCAAATCCAATTCAATTCAATTCAACTCAACTCAATCCAATCCAATCCAATCCAATCCAATCAAATCCAATTCAATTCAATCAAATTCAATTCAATTCAATTCAATCTAATCCAATTCAATTCAATCAAATTCAATTCAATTCAATTCAATTCAACTCAACTCAACTCAACTCAACTCAACTCAATCCAATCCAATCCAATCCAATCCAATCCAATCCAATCCAATCAAATTCAATTCAATTCAATTCAACTCAACTCAACTCAACTCAACTCAATCCAATCCAATCCAATCCAATCCAATCCAATCCAATTCAATTAAATTAAATTAGATTGAATTCAATTCAATTCAATCCAATCCAATTCAATCAAATTCAATTCAATTCAATTCAATCTAATCCAATTCAAATAAATTCAATCCAATCCAATCCAATCCAATTCAACTCAATTCAATTCCAATTCCAATTCCAATTCAATTCTATTCAATTCAATTCAATTCCAATAATATCCAATGCAATTCAATCCAATCAAATCAAATTTAATTTAATCCAATCCAATTCAATTCAATCTAATCCAATTCAATCCAATTCAATTCAATCCAATCCAATCCAATCCAATCCAATCCAATCCAATCCAATCCAATCCAATTCAATTCAAATCAACTCAATTCAATTCAATCCAATCCAATCCATTCAATTCAATTCAATTCCATTCAATTCAATTCCAACAATTCTCAATCTTAACAATTTCAAAACATTCATAATTCCATTTCCAAACAATCCATTCCCAACAATTTTCAATCCTAACAATTACAAAACTTTCATAATTCCATTTCCATTCAATCCATTCCCAACAATTTCCAATCCTAACAATTACAAAACATTCATAATTCTATTTCCATTCAATCCATTCCCAACAATTTCCAATTCTAACAATTACAAAACATTCATAATTTCATTTCCATTCATTCCATTAACAACAATTTCCAATCATAACAATTACAAAACATTCATAATTTCATTTCCATTCATTCCATTAACAACAATTTCCAATCCTAACAATTACAAAACATTCATAATTTCATTTCCATTCAATCAATTTTCAATCCAAATTCAAATTTCAATTCCATTCAATTTCATTACAATTCAATTCAATTCTAATTTAATTTACATTCTAATTCAATTCAAATCCATTCTAATTTAATTCAAATCCATTCTAATTCAATTAAATTCCAATTCCCAAATACCCAAATTTATACTTAACTAATTATTTATCAAAATTCAATACCCAAATATAAAAAAGAATTACCATATAACAAATATTAACAATATATCAATTAATGATTTAAGTTTTTTCAATTTTAACGATTTTGATTATTCATTTTACAAACTTACATTTAATTATTTATTTCACATTTGATTATCAATTTTACAATTAAAATTAGGTTTAAATGTTAATTTGATTTTGATTATCAAATTATCAAACTCAATCTCAAATTCAATTGCACAAATTAAAAATAAATCTCATTCATCCACAATTCAACAATTCAATCACAATTACAATTCTAAATTTATTTTCCAATGAGACATTCAGATCAATTCAATGCCAAAATCTAAAATCAACTTCCATAATCCAAAATGCCAAAAACCAAAATGCAAAATGTCAAGTTCACTTCAAGAATGCCATTCAACATTTCAACCGAAATCACCTTCACCATTTCCATTTTTTACACTTCAACGGTTCAAGTGTTCAACACTTCAAGTATTCAACCCAAATCCATCATCAATTCATCATTAGTATCCATCGCAAAAACAGAAGCAATTCCCAACAAAACAACCAAAAATCCATCGTCATCCAATTTTTAACAACAAATCTACCATTATCCAACAACCAACACAATGACAGAAGCAATTAATCTCAAAATCCATGAAAAATCAAACAATACATTCGGTCTTCTTCACAGATCCGGGTCGATGTCTGTCGGCTCGGGTTGACGCTTGAGGACGAGGGACAAGGCCGCAAGGCTATCACCGACGGTGGAGGACCGACGACGCGACTCACGCGAGGGAGAAGGAGAACCGATCAAGTCGGCGGAGGAGGACGACCGACCGACGAGGCGGCGACGCGAGGGAGAAGAACGAAGAGCCAAGACTACAGACGGACGAGAAGACCACCGGAGACGGACGGAGGAGCGACTTGACGACACGGATCCATGGACGAGGACGCGGAGACTGACGGAGGAGCGAAGTAGAAGAGAGAAGAAGAGGAGAGTAGTGAGAGTAGGTCGGGGCCGGGGGTTGGGTTTTAGGTTAAATTTTTTTTTGCAATAGTCCCTAGAAAACCGAAATTACCGAAATCACCGGTATTTTTCTAATCACCGGTATCGCCGGTATCGACCGAAAATGGCTTGCACCGCCCGGTATTTCAACCCTAGATTTTTGATCCAAGACGGCATCGTTTTCGGCGAGACGAACGCATCGGCTTACGCACCGATCGGCATTTGCAGACGGACTCGGATCATTGATTAGTATGTAGAGCAACGCCTAATTCTTAGATACGTAAGTTAGCAAAACTTTGTTTTGCCACGCTAATGCTAGTCGCTCTACAACTTAATTTAGGTACGATTTAACCTTTCCTCATCCTTCGCTACTAACATAACATAATGTTTCATTCGAGATTGAATTGATAGTCGTTTGTTGCTCTATGGACAAGAGTTGATGAACAAAGGTTAGGGTTTCTCAGAATACATTGATGGAGTAAGGATGTTTATGAATTTTGTCACCGGAAAAAGGGCAAAGAGTGTGACATTGCATGCCCTCAGGCACGGTGTATGAATTGTTATAAGAGATCTCGCATAAATGTGTTTGAACATTTAATGCAATTCGGCATTGACCAATCATACACCACTGGTTTTACATGGTGAAGTGCCAAGATATAGATTTATGCCTAGGGAAGAAAGGCTTGACATCGCAAATGTTGACATAGATGGGACGAGCATTGATATTAATGAAGGTGATAGCGATGAGGAGGATGATGGGATGCAAACTTTGCTTGATGACGTGGGTACTTTCAAATGATCATCCAATTAATGAAGGCGAAAGGAGTCGCCCCATAGGCATTGAACATTCTACTACGGGTGGCTTTCATGAATTGTTGAGTAAAGTCAAAGAGTTGTAATTCGGATGTACGAATTATTCAAAGATGTCTTTTCTAATGAAGTTGCTTCATTTGAAAGTGTACAACAAGTGGAGCAATAAGTCATTTGACATGTTACTTGCTTTGTTGAAGGATGTATTACCGAATGGTAAATATTTTCCGAAGTCTTATTATGAAGCAAATCAATTCCTACGGAGTTTGTGTTGAAACCTTCCCGTGGAGTCGCGGGTCGACGTCCTCCTTGACATTTGGACGCCCAGATGTCACGGAGGACGCCAGCCCGCGACTCACCGAGGAGGGGTTCCAACAGTTATGGTATCAGAGCGCCGGAATTGAGATCTTGCATAAGTTACTCAGATAAGCAATTGTTAAGAGTTTGGATTAATAAGCAATTGTTAAGAGTTTGGCTAATCGAATTAATGAACAAAACAAGAATTTTTCATCGATAAATGGAAATGCTAAACAAAGATATGGGTAATATGACGAAAATGATTCAATGTAATTGACGTGGTGGGAATGCAAAGTATGGCGTTATGGTGATATATTCCTAATGTGATCTAGATGTAAATAGATGAACATGGCTTGTCTAAGGAAGAGAAGTATATAAGTGGAAAAGTTGAGCTTAAAGTGAACAAGTGGAATGTATTGAAAACAAAGATTCTTATGGTCTTAAGAATATGAAATCGAACCCACGTAAGTGCAAGTGGTACAGCTTTATAATTTAAGTAATGAGCTTTTAAGTTTTCTTTTTCAATTAAGAAATAAAGTTTGTTTTGAAACAAGAAATGAAATGTTTTCACTTACTTCATAAATGTTTCTTTTATCATTGTGATTGATTTGAGAAATTTGCTACATGTTTGATATGTAAGTTGTGTGATGATTTTTTACATCTATAAATTTGAATAAAGGGTGAATATATATATGTAAGATGTAATGTGAAGGATAATGGGAAGATTATATGAATGATAGTGATATTTTGCATGCCCAAGAAGGTTAAATTGTTGTTCTTGTGAGTATCTATATGATGACCTATCAAGATATACAAGTGAGTATATTACACACGTAAGTAATATAAGTATATGTGGAGATGATAGAGGAAGAAACTTATGACTCATTGGATATTTGTTAGACATAGCTCCCATGGTCTCACGCTGAGGAGAAACTAGAGTAATATATGAAGGTGCTCATAAGGATCACGGGAATAGATTGAGATTTGTTAAAATGTCACAATAAGAAATAAATTGATCCGAGAAGAATATTATCTGGGATTAATGGAGACCAAAGTATCAAACATGAAAATATGAATTAGTAAGTGGACAAAATAGGATGAATTTGATGTCGCCACCCAAGCATATACGATAATAAGTATGTTCATTATTCCTCGGGTTTTGGGTGCTTTGAACATTATGACCTTGTGGGGAAGATAGGAATTATTCTTCCCATGTATTAAGAATAGCTGATAATAGGAGATTGATCAAGATTGCATGAATCGATAAAGATGGTAGCAAGAAACCCTCTAATGAAGAAAAATTTTGTTAAGTTGAATAAGCAAATCGGTAGTTTATATTAAAGATGATCAATGGAAGAACTGATCATGAAGGAACATGTAATGATTTGAAAGTTAGGACACTCCTAACAAAGCATCAAGGTGGAGGGAATATGTTACCAAAAAGGTATGTACTTTGGTGTGATGTAAAGAGTCGTATGAGTGGATTCTTGAATTTATGGAGACAAGAATTTGCTAGTATGCGGAATAGGTATGTTCAAGTTATATTATGTGAAAGTATGTTCGAGAGATGTAAATCCGACTTGATGAAAGTATTCAAATCAAGTAAATGACAATGTATGGAGAAATTGGTATGAATGAGCAAACATAAGAATAAGTCCAAGCGAGATCTAAGGAAATTCAAGGAATGGAGAAAATCATCCGCTAAGGAAGTCAATTAGAAAAGTGAAAGGAAAGTGAGACAATGCACCGCATTAAGGAATCAGTTCTTTAAGAAATCACGAGAGCTAATCAGGAGGCACATGAAATGTGATAATAAATGTTTGAGTTAATAAATGCCCAATAGCTCTATGGTATTAGAGACTAAAGAGATTCAAGATTTGATGGTGTATTAAAGGCATTCGAAGAATTTAAAAGAATAGGTTGAATACATGGAAAAAATGTGTAAAGCGTATGAGTAACGTAAGTAAAGAGAATTTTGAAGGAACTATGCTGAGGTAAATTATATCATATAGATTTGGAAATTTTATAGTATGCACTGATGTTGTATAAGACATATGGCTGAAATCCAACGTAGCGTAACAAAGTGATTTTATATGTATGAAGACAACTGAAGACTTATGAGTTGATTATTTGATACATGATTGAGAACTGCTACACTAATGATTATTTCAAAGTTTGGAGACAAGATATGTATAGGAATATCTTAAATATACATATGCAAGTACAGATCGTAAAAATTGAGGCAATCAATGAATTGGGAGAATTAATTATGAGATTCGTGAGATTGATATAAATACCGAAGGCTATGATTGCTCTAGCGAGAAAGTCCAAGTGAAGTTAAGTGGTATATCGGATACCTTAAGTAGAAATTGATATTGAGGTTATCGTAACTAATACAAAAGAAAGCATTGAATAGAGAGTTTAGTTTACCTCAAATTAAGGATTAAGAGATCGTGAGATTTAAAACAGATCCGAGTGTCAAGTTTGAATGAGAAGAAGGATATAGGTGAGTGAAACAAGAAGTATGAAAATCAATAACGATGCTTGAGTTGAAAGAACTCAATATGAGACCAAGTAATAGATAAAATTATTCAAGGATTATGATTGTATAATCTAATGTTATGATCCGATGTATTGAATAGAGAATTTAATAGCAAGAGTTTCATCGATTTGGATATCGAGGTTATCCAATCTAGGCAAGAAAGAGTGTAGAATGTGGAATTGAGTTTTGGGCAAAATGATTAGTCACCGAAAGTTTAGATTAGATTTTATAAACCAAGACCAAATTGAAGATTCAAAACTTGTGAATGTTATTAAGAAATTGGAAATGAGTATGAATTTTGAGTTCGAGTAGGAAAATGATACTAGGTGATCGAGATAAGAAGTATGCGATCGGCAAAGATGATTAAACATGAGACCGTGAGAAAAGTACAAATGGTGATTTCAGCTATATAGCCTAGAAGAAATATGTCAAGGATCGACAGCTTGTATTGTCGATTTATTTTAACTGCTTGAGATATGCTTAAAGTTTATAGTTTAGAGTTTGTAGGAACACGAGATCAATGTATAGTTCTATTTGACTTTAAGTATCACAATCGTTGTCATAGTGTTTTCAATAGAATATCGTATGAGGAGTTAGATGATAGAAAGTGTCATCGCTTTGTATTATGATAAGTAAGGCCTAAAATGATTGAATGTTAGATCGATTGAGAGGTTGTTGAAATTAAGTAATCAAGGAAGATGAATGAATTAGGTAGATTCACGACAAAGATATGGAATACGGAGATTGACATAAGAGTTACATGAACCGAGACTAAAGTGACGTGAAGTATTAAGTCAAAGCTGAATTGTCTCTAAGGTATTACTTGCTAAGGTGTGCTCACATTAGGAAAAAGAATTCGCTAAGCCGTTATGAATTGGTCGTATGAAATTATTCTGAGTTAGTGCTACTGACAAAAGATGTCTTGGATTCAAAATGTGATATACGTGAGTATGTTAAGGAAATGTTGATGTGATAAGATTAGGGTGTTATCGACACAGAAAGTGGAAATTGTGAGCGATCTGAAGCATAACGAGGAACTAGTTAAGAAAGTGAATGACCAAACAACGAATTGAATAACCGAGTGAGTCTAATGAATAATATCTTTTGAAAGAAAGTTTTCGAGTGATGAAGTTAAATGAAAAATGGAGGAGCATCCTGTACTCTAATAATTCGATAAGAATTTCGAGGACTAAATTTTTAAGGATGGGAGAAATGCTGGGCCTCGATTCGCATTAAGCATGTTTTCGTAATTTTTGAGGTTTAGATTGATTAATTTGGTTTAGTTAGAATAATTTAGGATTTTAGTGCTTAGTTAATGATAATAAATTGAAAGGATTTAGTTAAAATTAGAATTTTGAGAAATTCTTAGAAATTAAAGGCATATGTTGGTGTAGGGCTAATTTAGGAAGTTGCTTAGGTTTTAAGGCTTATGTTTAGAAAGATGGGCTTTAGCCCATTTAAATGCCATTTAAAAAATAACAAAGGAAAGCAAAATGATGGAGTCGTATGATGGTGTGTAAGGGATGAAAATGTTAAGGAAAAGTGTAAAGGATCCAAAACTACGTAGTTTATGTATGAGTTTTAAGTTAAGACTCATTGTTCTAAGTCATTAAACCTAGAGACCACCGAAACTATCAAGACAAAGGAGGCTTTTGAAACTTATAGAGAAAAGGAGAGAAGAGCTTCGGTGGATTGGAGAAGAAGAAGAAGAAGAAGAAGACAAGTAAGAGCTTGGTTTATTTTGCTTTAGAAAGGAGGGTTTAGGAGTTTCTTTAAGAAGAAGGGAAGAGAAAGAGCTTAAGCTTTCATTAAAAGCAAAAACAAAATTCGTGGGTTTTTTCCTAAGGTAAGAGACTTTCAAAATTCTTGGATATTTTTGATGAGTTTTGATGCTAATAGCTTAGTTAAGTTATGGGTAAAGTTAGATAGGTTCATTTCCATGCTTTCATATCCTTAGGAGTGTCCAATTCTGATATCCTATGTTAAAGTCAGATTTTGTGCTTGATTAAGGTGAAGGGAGGCTTTTGGAGGAAGAAGAAAGGCAATTTGACCAATCCTAAAGCTAAAGGAATTAAGGTGGGTGATTTCTTAATACTTGAGATAATAGGCCGATTAGAGTTTTTATTACAAATACAAATAATTGCTTTCCAATGACTTAGAACTTTTGTATGAAGTATCCTTTGTGATGTTTTTATCTTGTATGTGATGTTCTTTGATTGTTAATATGTTCTTTGATTGTTAATATATGTTGAAATGATTTGTATAATAATTTGTTAAGTGTAAAGACGAGATTTTGTGATTTTAAAACAAGACTGTCTTTTTGAGCAATTATGCGGAAGTAAAATTTGTAAATGTCGGTTGAGGCAAATGGTTTTGAATAGTGTGAATTATGTGCTTTCTTTGGGTTTATGGTGGTCTCATCTCGAGTCGTGCACCTGCTCACCCATAGGCTTCTCCCGCCGCCTCGCTAAAGGGCCGTGGAGTTCTCTCAAGGACTCCTATCCGTCCCCGGTTACATACATGATCGCTTCAAAAATGTGTAGTACGCTCGCTTCGGATCCACCAACCACTTTTATTGTGATTTCATGATATGTGATATTTGATGTGTAATTGGTTTGATGAAATGAGTTTTATAAGAGGTTTTGATGAATTGGAAGTGTTTTGCTCAATGTAAATTGGCCTTGATAAATTTGAAAGATTTTATCAACGTGAAAGTTGCTTTGAGAATGAATAAATAAATAATGCTTTTGCTTATTTCTTAATTATTAAGTCTGTTATCCATCGAGCCGTCGAGCTCACACCCCATTTTCCCTCCACAGGTGTCAAGCGAGAAAATGAGTCACCGCATCGGGATTGAGGCAACTCCGATGCATTTTGCTTTTGAAGTCATGTTTAAAGCATTAGCTAACATCTTGGATAATTGTTGTTCTTTGTACTTTCACTTTTGCCTTTTTGGATGTAATCGGGCTAGATGCCCTCTGAAGTTTTGTATTGACTTGTTTTGATGTAAATATAAGGGTTTTTGAAGTTTACATGTATTTTGTATACACTTTCTAAGAATGTATAGTTGTATGGTTAAGCTTGACAAAAGAAAGAGTAAAGTTGGATTAATTTATGTTTTGGAAACAAATAGATGCCTAAGAGTGTGGTTGCTGCCATTTGAGGATATATATCTAGATTGGATTAATTTGTGGAAGATTGGAAGAATGGATTTTTATGCAGGTTGTTGAGTTGGATTGAAGAATTGGCTAGTCACACTTTTAGGGGAGGTGCTGTCCATTTTCTTAAAATGGGCAGAACCTTCAACTGATGTTTTGACCTTATTAGAGTTTGAATTTAAATGAGATGTCTCTCAAGAATGTAGAACTTGTTTAGATCTTTCCAATGACATAAAGTTTGTCACATTTGGAATTAGGATGAAAAGTTATGAGAGTCGAAAGGTTTCAGCCATCGCTGATGAGGGCTGAAATTTTGCAGAACGCTTGAAGGGCTTTTCACCCTCTTAGAGACTGGTTTGGTTTTTGCTTTCTTCATAGAAAATGTATATTATCTTTCTATCTTTAAATGAGGCATGATTTGCAATTATTGGAGATAGGAATAAAAGTTATGAGGTTTAGAAGTTGATGCCATCGCTCATCGAGTCAAATTACTGTTCCATTGGTTTTTCATTTAGGCTGAAACTTTAAGTGTGTTTTTACCTCTCTTAATGACTGTTTTGATTTTTATACCCTTCATGAAATCTGTAGATCTTTTCCTTATCTTTCCAATGAGGTATAATGTGTCATTTTTAGATTTGTGTGCTAAAAGATATGAATTTCCAAACTTTTGACATTGTGTAGGAGGATTTGAGTTTTAGGCTGAAACTTTGAGAGCATTTTTACCCCTTTAAATGATCGAATTGATTTTTGCACCCTTCATGAAACTTGTAGATCATCTTTTTACCTTTTCAATAAGGTAAAATATGCCATATTTGGACTTTTGTGTGAAAAGATATGAATTTTTGAATTTCTGTCATTTTATGGTAAATTTAAATTTAGAGGCAGAAACTTTGAAGCCCGTTTTGATCCCCTTACGAACCAAACTAGTTTTTCAATCCTTCATGGAAGTTGAAGGGCTTCTTTTTATCTTTTTATTGATACCAAATTTGCAAAATTTGAATTTCGGGATGAAAAGGAATAAATTTTCAAAGATTGAAGAAATATTAATTTGTAAAAAGAAAGTAATGTTCCTTCAAGATTGTGGAGTGCGAGGAACTCCTCAGACTCAACAGAGTGTGAGGGTCCTCAGATCGTCGCACTCAACAGAGTGCGACCAATTTTTTTTCTGATTTTTTTCATTTTGATAAAATTAAACCTCATTCCTATTTCATTCGCCTTTCTTTCATTCGACCTCCGATTTTCGTGATTTTGAAGCGTTAGGTTTCAAAACAATTTTCTATCCCTTTTGGTAAATTGAGAGTTTCGGTTTTAGTCTAAAATTACGGATAAGATTAAAGCGGTCAATTATGTGACTGCTTTGGATATAAACCGCTGGGCGATTTTGTGATCTATAGAGATCCGATTGAGGCGATTTCTGATTTTATTTAACCTAGAGATATGGAATTTCATTTTAGCTTAGGAATCGGATTTAATTGTGGGCCCTAAGCAGTTCAATTTTTATTGGAGAAAAATTAGGGTAAAATTATCAAGATTTGTTTGGATGACATTAAATTAAGTTCGATTTAAGGTTTCTTTTGTGGTGAGGAATTCCTCCCTCGTGAGAGGCGCGTCCAGATGTCACGGAGGATGTCGGGCCCGCGACTCACCGGGGAGGGGTTCCAACACTAGGCTTAGGTTATGTGTCGATACATGCATGTAAGTACAATTGTTGCCTATATTGGAAAGAGTATGAGGATTTGGAAAGTTGTCCCCAGTGTGGAACATCAAGATGGAGAATTAATGATGGCAGGGGTAAGAAGATACCACATAAAGTATTGCGGTACTTTCCATTGCAGTCTAGATTACAACGATTATTCATGTCAAGTAAGACCGCTAAAGAAATGACATGACATAATGATCGGCCTAAAGGTGACAGTAATAACATGGTTCATCCTTCTGATGGAGAAGCTTGGAAGAGCTTTGATGATCTATATCCTGAGTTTTCCAGAGAACCACGTAATGTTAGACTAGGGTTAGCAATTGATGGATTCAATCCACATGGTAATATGTCAATTTCATATAGCATGTGGCCTGTTGTTCTCTTAGCATACAATTTACCCCCTTGGATGTGTATGGATGAGTCATTCTTTATGCTATCGCTGGTTATTCCAGTCCGAAGCAATGGTCGAGACATTGACGTCTATATGAGACCACTAATAGATGAGTTAAAGAAGTTATGAGAGGATGGTTTTAATGTATTTGATGTTTCAAAAGGAGAGAATTTTCGATTGCATGCAGCTTTAATGTGGACTATTAATGACTTTCCACCTTTATGGTACTGCTTTCGGCCGAGCACAAAGGTTACATGGCATGTCCTGCTTGTAACAAGGACACTCCTTCAGTATGTTAAGAAGTAAGATTGATACTTAGGCCATCGCCGCTTTCTTCCTTATAATCATCCATGGAGAAAAGCAAGAAGTTTGATGGCAAGAGTGATCATCGACATATACCTAACTTCATTAGTGGAGATGATATGGTGGAACAATTAAGTCATGTGCAGAATATGTGTTATGGCAAGCACCCCAGCAATAAGAGGAGAAGGAGATTGAAGGAGAGTTTAATTGAATAAAAAGTATTCTTTTGAACTACCATATTGGCATAAGTTAAGATTAAGGCATAACCTTGATGTCATGCATATAGAAAAGAATATTTGTGACAATATCCTGGAACTTTGATGAATGTTGAAGGTAAAACTAAAGATACAATCAAGGCTCGCTTGATTTGGAAGATATGAATATTCAAAAGAATTACACTTGATAAGAGCAAATTGATGGAACTATTGTTGAAAACCTCCACTTGCTATACAATGATTACCGATGAGAAGAAGTTTTGTGAGTTTGTAAAGGTGAAGTTTCCAGATGGTTACGCATCGAATATATCTAGATGTGTTAATGTTGATGAAAGGAAGATTATCGACTTAAGTATCATGATTGTCATGTATTGTTACAAAGCATTCTACCATTAGAACGCGCTCTATCTTGAACAAAGATGTGACAAGTGTTTTAATGGAGTTGGGAGACTTCTTTGTCGAATTTGTAGACGAAGTCTGAATAAGGATCAAGTACAGAATATGTGTCATGAGATTACTTTAATCTTATGCAAGCTTGAAATGATATACCCACCGGCATTCTTTGATGTGATGGTACATTTGGCTTTGCATTTGCCAAATGAAGGCTTACTTGGTGGACCGGTTGTGTATAGATGGATGTATCCAATTGAGAAGTATAATTTAAATTGATCCTATAACTTTTAAAAGTTAAGTAAATAGTGACCTATCTAATTATTGTTAATCATTTGTTCAGATTCCTAGGTACACTAAAGGGATTTGTTAGAAATAAAGCACGTCCAGAAGGTCAATTGCAGAAACGTATGTTGTTAAAAAGTGCATGACATTCTGTTCAATGTATTTAAAAGGAATTGAAACAAACTTCAACGTGCTAGAGCGAATCAATGATATGGTTTATGGTAGTGACATATCGGTATTCTTCCAACAATGTAAGTTTATCGGTGCTAGCAAAACTATTGCTCTTCCTACAAATGAATTAGAGATTGCACATTGGTATGTGCTTATGAATTGTCCCGAGATTGGGCCTTTATCGAGTAAGTTTTTCTAACCTTTTTTGAAATTAATATATGTGATAAGTAGAAATATCACATATAATTTTGATTGAATTTATGATGACCCATAGTGAGCACATGGATGAGCTGATGCAACAAAGTCCATTGCATGTTGACAAGAGACATAGAGAACACTTTTCTTCATGGTTCAAGCATAGCGTGAGAAGATTATTTGTACGTGGTGTTCACTAATAATTATATATTATTAACTAATTTTCATTTTTTGTTATAGATGACGACATTAAGTAGCTCCCGTGAAGGAAACATGTTTGAGTCTTTGTATGCATTAGCATGTGGACCTCATAGTTTGGTCCACAAGTATACCAGATGCAATACAAATGGCATGCGATTTCGAACGAAAGCCCGTGATATGCGAAGGATAACACAAAATAGTGGTGTTGTAGTGTTAGGAAATTATGGGGAAGATAATATTACATTTTTGGCATGCTGACAGATATTATCAGGCTTGAATATGTTAGAGGTAAAAGTGTTGTGCTTTTCAAATGCAAATGGTACGATCTTGGGAAGAGCAATATGAGGGTCAACGGCGTTCTAAAAAGCGTAAACGTTATTAAGTTTTGGTTCAAGGATGACCTATTTATTTTGGCAAATAAAGCAAAACAAGTTTTCTTAGTGGAAGATTTGTTACTGGGTCCAAATTGGCGGATTGTGCAAGCATGTGAAGTTAGACGTGCGTATGATATCCCATTGCATGGTAATGAAGAAGATGCAAATGACGATGAGGAGTCGTCTGATGCTCCAGTGGAAGTCCAGGAATGTACCTTAGAGTTGTTAGATCGCAATGATATTGCTATTGATGTAATAAATAATGTTGTATTGACTTCCGAGCAACATTTGAATGGCGAGTTGGATGACTTAGAGACAAGCAGTAGTGAAAATGAATGTGATATTGTATTCGAGGAATCCACCGATGACAATGATGAATAAATTTTGAATATTCACTTGAGCCTTTATTTTTTTATCTTCATTGCTTAATCACATTCTTAATGTTGTTCACCATTTTTCGAGTCTTAGTTTCAAATCATTTAACTTTGTACGTGGTGTTGGATGACTTAAACGAACCTAATCATATAACAAGCTGATTATGTAGGCTAATAAGAATAACACAAAATACGCATCATTAGCATCAACCATGTAGAGGACTTCATAACCCTTCTTCTTCAACTTATCAATGAACTTATATGCAGTGTTTTATGCCACCAATAATTATTTCACGCTTTTCACTTCATATAGCTGTATGATATGTTTATCAATGTTGGTAATGAGAATGAATGTGATATTTGCATTTGAACCTCTTTATCTTTCTTACATCATATAATTGGATATAGCTGCTTTTATAATTATATTTATTTCACTCTCTTTACTTCACGTAATGCACCTTATAAATTGGAGAGTGAATAATTATTTGTTTCGTAACATTTTGGTGTATTGAATCGCTTTCAAAGTTGGAAGATTCCATATATATTTCAAAAGAAGGAAAAGTGTCAGTCCTCTACATCATCAAATTAGAAGACCTAGTACGCATTTTGTCAATTCTTACCAAAAGTTATTCTCATACACATATTCAATGAAACCTTATTTCATGCCCTTGATTTTGATCCTACACAATTGCCTTTGCATAGGCTAGCTAATTAGCTAGAATTCACTGAGTGAATAGGGGGAAGGCAATAGAAGGCTACCATGTAAATATATAGATATGGCCATAATGATGCTCGCATATAAATTGGACAATGATGTCATAAGATGTCAAATAGCACCTTCTTTCATTATAGATGTCAATGAGCTTTTCAGAGCACTAATTCTTCTTGCTTTTCACCAGAATGGTATCTTAAGGCTCATTATGTGACTGTGTCTGGACTTTGGTTGAAAGCTAAAAGATCCAATTAAATATGTTTTTGTTGTTCTACACTTAATTGCATGTAGTTCAAGTTACAGATCAATTAAGTAAGTGATTTGAGCAAGAGCAATACACAAGTAAATCAGTTTCTTGTTTTCAACTTCTGTTTTTGCAGATTGAATTCAAATACAAAGTAAGAGCAATATATGTGTGTAAACGGCTATGCAGGTTATGTTAATGACATAGGTTAATCAACTTCTTTGCTTTAATCGAATTTCACCTTTCAATCAACTTCTGCTATTGTTCAATGGTTTCAAATACATTGACTTGGAATACATATTAATCATGATCTCACCGCATATTCTTTGGTTGCTCATATTGATTGTAAATAGAAGAACAAAGTTGATTGAGAACAAAGTTGATCAAATTAAGAACCTCACTACTTGTATATGCATTTTGAATAAATGTATCTTTCTAGCTCTTGTTTTCTCGATCCTCGATAGCTTCATCACAAAATGTAAGACTGCTTTTGTGCAATTATGGAATCCTACACCTGCTTTGTGCAATCAAGAGCCCTAAACCCATTCCTCATTTCAGACACAAATGGAATCCTAAACATGACTTTTGCATTAGAAAATTTCCATAGAAAGGTTGAAAATAATGATCATGCAAAACTGTTCATCTGTTTTCACAATTTAGTGACATGACATATTCAAGTATTGATCCTTTTCTTCAAGACTTGAATATGTCATGTTATTTGTGTGCTGAATCAATAAGAGAGTAGTTTTCTGGCCAATCTGGCCAAAATTCAGGGAAATCAGCAAACGAACATCTTTTATGATAAATATATTTTCTAAGTTTCCCAACAAAAAGTTAGGAAAAATCTGAAAGCAACAAACTTTAAGGATATACATATTGTTTTCATACTCTTATCACTTCTCATTATTTTCACAATGATCTCACTGTATAACACGATAACTATTGCAATAAGTTATACAATACACACTCTCTCGCACATAAATTGGACAATGATGTCATAGCATGTCAAATAGCACCTTCTTGTCATATAGATGTCAATGAACTTTTCAGATATATTCCATTTATTTGTGTATAGCCACCCTACTGGTAATAAGTGGTCTTTAAAATGGTAACCTTGTGATTATTTCATTCAATTAGTTGACTTCGTTGCTTAATATTAATGTCTCTTAAATTTGTTGTCGGATTCATTTAGTTTGATATATGTTTTATTATGTAACAGAAGGACCAACTCCTCCTTTGAATTGTGTCAAGTTCCATGGTCACTAGAAGGGAAATCTTTCGAAAAGGAGCGTGTCTTCAAGATCATTAAGGGTAACCATAAAATTATTCCTGAAACCATCGCTTTTCATGTAGCAATACATGGTTTCTTGATGCTATCGCTTTATTCATGGAATTATTTCTGAAATTTTGTCAATTCTAAAATAACTAGATGTTTTTGAAGTTTATACATCAATAGTATCATTTTAACAAGTTCAATTGGTGCTTTTCATACAGATAACGAACAAGCTCACACCGAGAAGTTTGATCTTCTTAAGGGTCAACTGATAGATTCTCGCATAACATCTCGCGATATCTTAAAGGTTAATATTCTGCTTAGGTAAGGGGTTATTGAAATGATAGAGAACATTTAACAGAACAATAGGTAATGAGCTTGAACATTTAAAATATGCTTAGGTAAGTGGTTACCAAATGATACGTAATGCTTAATGTAATAATAGGTAATGATACAGAACATTTGACTGAACTTTAAAGACAAGCAAGTTATGCTTGTCTTTAGGCTTTCGAAATAGCTTACTGTTGTTCATTTTCACAATGATCTCACTGCATAACACGATAATTATTGCAAGTTAAAGAAAAATTAATTATGCATGTACATGGAAACAGAGGATACATTAAATGAGAGGCCCAATCAATGTTGATGGAGGAGAGTATACATTTGCTGAATAATGCTCTCACCAAATTGGAATATCAAGATATCAAATTGTACATTTGCTAGATTGTTTCATATCTCATTTTCAGAAAGTTAAAACAGGTATCATTTAAAGGGTGCTATGTTTTTTTCCATTTTTACAACCATGGTTGGAAAAAAAACTGGCTTGTAAGTTTAGAATGTTGTATGTCTTCTAGTTTACTTGTGTTGTATCGTCACCATCGCCAGCTTTCTATTTTGTTGCACAAAATTTAAGGATTTGAGTTCTTCTTTACCTTTTGGGCATATGGGGTTTGTGGCTTATAAGTCCCTTTAGGTTCCATAAGACAAAAGGGAAACCGCACTAATAATGATGATCATCAAGTAAAGCATAATGACAACAATAGTAATCCTTGTACTTTACCAAAAAAACAATAGTAATCCTTCTAGAAGACTCCTGAAGGCTTAAGCACATTCAACCTCAAATTTGTGCTTTGTGGCTTGTATCCGCTTTCAAGTTAGCATTGTAAAGTCTATAAGGTAATCTCATTTCACCTATCAATGCAATCTTTTGTAGCCCTCTAACCATCTCCTTCGGAACATTAGAAACATGATTTGTGCTTAGGTCATGTTCACTTTCTTCTCGAACATTAGAAATGTAGATGTATGCATGAATAATGATGTGCATTACACCTTGTAGTTCAAATTACACCTTGTTTAGTTCATTCCACCTTGTCAGTATTATATTCCTTATCTCCATCATCATCATTTCACTAATTCATCTAAATTATCTACATTCTCTATGTTTTCATCAAGATATCTACATTCTCTATGTTTTCATCAAGATATCTACATTCTCTATGTTTTGACCCTCATCTTTAACTACATTACCTTGATTAACATTATCCCGATTAAGTTCATCATTTTCATCCTTAATCATTGCAATAAGGATATCTACACCAAGTTCAAGATAAATATCAATAGACCAAGAAACATCGCCTCACTAACCATATATAACATACTAGCATCATCTTCTACAAATTCAAACCATTAGACAATTGAAAACATACTAGCATCCTTAAATCCTCAATCACGTGCTTCTTTTATAAGTGGCAAGGTATAGGCATCACATTGTATACATCCCCAATCATGAAGCTCCTCATTAAAAATCAGCCTTGTTTTCTTGGTTCTTGTTTTCAACTATTGTTTGTGCAGATTGTATTTAAATGGCACCGGTCTACCCAAGAAGAAGAATAAGGTCGCACTAAGTACCTTAGTACCTACACAATTGCGGTCATGTATCGTCACTAATTGGAAGTGCGATAATGAGCCATGTCCTCGTACACAACCACAAGATAAGACACCTGCACCTGCACCTACACCTACACCTACACAAGCACAAGTTCACACTAGTGCACCCACGATCGCATCGCAACACCAAGAGAAGTCAATTCTATGCCTAGTATTTGTCCTAGAGATAAGTATGAACAAATTTTGAATATGCGACGCAATATTAGCACTCCGTCAACTTCTGAAGAGATGCCTCTAGCTTCAAATACTCAGACGCCAGTAAATCCTCCAGCTGCTACTTATCAGACACCAGTTAATCACATTATTCCTTCCGTGGGTGGGCTCTCTTCCGCAAGCACCGCAGTATGATCTTAACATTAATTAGATTCATCAACATTGTTATATGCTAATTATAAATTATTCTTTTGCTATTTTAGGATCCACAAATGTTCCAAAAAACAAGGGTGTCACGAAGGACACGGATTAGCAAAATTAATAAGGCGATAGTAAAAGATCGAGATAGAGATCTCCTCATCAAGGACGACCAACCAACTCCGCATACCGCCAAATTATCGAGTGAGATTGGTGTGATATCCCGAACTTCTTTGCCTGTAAGAACAAAATTTTCAAAAATTACTAATGAGGAATTGAACATTGCATTGGATAAGTTAGACGTAAGTATTCTAAACCAATCCAATTTGTACGTGTTTTCCATTTGGTTAAAGCGCTGACCAATAACTTATAATTTTTGCAGAAAAGTTGGAAATCAAGGAATGAGAACCCGACAACTAAATCCATGCCGCCGTGAAAAGATTTCTTTCATTAAGGTCTAAAGATTAAAGGTATAATTTAAAAGGCATTTTACCAAGACGGAAAGGATGTGAAGTTTGATAGGTCACATTGGCGGAGTGGATGGATTTATGTGAGTATTGAGAGCAATCAGTACAAAGGTTAGTTCTTATTCAGATATAAAACCTTTTTTTCACAATTTCTTTCATAACTAATTATATTTAATTATTTATGATTTGTGATTTATAGATGTTATAATAGATTTTCCTACGTGTATGATTAGGAAAAAAGTCAGAAAGCCAAACTAGCTAGGAGTCGTGTCAAATGTCCACCAAACTCGCTCCAAGGCCTTTGTAGCGATACGACATGAGATTGTGAGTTACCATCTTTTTAATTATATTTTACTTCAATTGACATTTAAAATTTTATGAAAAGCATTTCTTGTAATATTTGTTTTTACAACAGAGTGACAGGGATGGAGAAGAGTGTGACCGGATGAAGCTATGGTATCACACTCATTATAATGAAAGCAAAGATCAATGGACAACTGCCAAAAGCAAAGCAAAATGGGTGAGTACATAGTTCATTTACAGATATTTGTTAAATGAGAATGTGTATGTAATTAATTTTACTTTTCCAGATTTAATGTGTCATGAAATGACACATTCAATGTAACAAGGTCACCCGATGACGAGAGATGAAGTGTACGATAAAGTCCCGGGCACTAGAATGATTACATTATTGGCATGAGAATTGGGCCTCACCATTGATAAGTCATTTTAAATGCATATGTTTTGGACTTAATTTGATTGATTTGTGAAATTGGTATCTAAAAGTTGATGGAATTGTGTTATAAATGTTCACAGATGGTTTTCAATACCAAAAGACGAAAAAGGATCAAAAGAGGAAAGATATGGCAAGAAGTTTGAAAATCCCCAAATTGGTCGAAATTAAAGATTAGGCGTGGGCACGCCTAAGGTCATAATCCTAATTCTGCAGATTTTTCAGAAGTTGTCTCCAATTAGAACACAATCGCCCAAGATATTCTGGAGCCCTTTTTAAGAAGTTTCCCACCTAAATTAGAAGATTATCTAATTGGGACGAAATCCAATCAAGATTATGAAGAGATTCAATTGGAGAAGGAAGCATGGTGATTGCCGCACATATATATTCATGTATTGGAGGAGGAGGCTGTGGCAGAGTAGATTAGGTTTAGAATAGGGTTTTAGTTTTCTTCTTTGGGGCTGCTGCACTCTTCGTTTCTGTCAAGAAATTCCAGTAGTCTTTTCATATATAGGTTTTCTGATTGGTGGCTCACGCACCTTCCTCCTTTGGCTGATTTTTCTGTTTTACAAATTCTGCACCTTCCAAGAAGTGTTGTCGTAGGTTTAGGGATTTTTGGGCTATTGCAATTTTCTGGTTTCTTGCCTTTTAATTTCTGGACAATTCCCTTGTTATTTTCAATTATTTTCATTAAAGACCAGTTATGGAGACTATTACTTTTGTTATTTTCTTTGATTTCAATTCAAGTATGATTAATTAATTTTGTTATCTTGGTTGAGGGATCCATGTTACATGTTATTTTGGTGAGATTATTTGCATGTTTGTCATGATTGTTAATGAACATTGATATTTTCAGATCTATCTTTTAATTAGATTTGTTGGTTTCTAGGAGCGCTACTAGAGATTAATTGATTCAACCGCTAGGTTAACGAAATATGACGTTCAGTTTCGGTAATCATAAGTAGCAATTAGGATTAACCTCTCTACGTTAGAGTCGGAAAATTCTAATAAGATATCCACTTGATTGATATCATGTTGTACATGTTTATCACTTGTCATTGGTTCTTGATTCTTAATGCTATTATTCAATTTACCTATGATCGTATCTAGGTTATTGTTTAATAAGATTGCCAGAATACATGTTTCTAGTCATTACACTTAAGAGAAATTTCCTCCGATGAATGTTTATTAATAATTGCAATTTTATGTCGAGGATCCATAATAGCAAAATAACATCGGTGACCGAAACCAAGGTATTTTTCCTATTAAATTTTCAGATTTAATTATTGCTTTTGATTTGTGATTTTTCCCTTTTATTTTTATTGCCGTGAGTGACAAAAACCTCCCTCTTTATTTTCGTTTGAACTAGCTAACCTTTACCGTTAGAGATTCATCGTGGGAACGATATCCGCTTACCGCTACTACATTAATTTGTTTTAATGGAAGTGATTTCTTTTATATTTGGTTGCAAGCGACAACATCACCAACCACAAAGGAATACTTCGACCAGAAAGAGACTTTGAGACGAATTAAAAGAGTCAAAAAGGGCTAATCAGGAATTGCAGTCTCAAGTCGATCAATTGACTAAACAATTTAAAGAAATGCAGATCGATTAGAACTTTTATGCTCTACACATAATGTTCGCTCGACTAAACATGTACTCATTTTCATATATTAAACACTTATGAAATTTTGTTTATTTTAATTTTCGCTTTATGACATATTCGGAATTGTAATTTAAATAATAAATTGTTTGCATATATTCAAGTTTTGTTATACATGAATAATTATTGATTATATATTCAAAATATTGTTGCATTATTAAACAAATTTATTTCATTAATAATATTTAATACTTATTAAATAAATAATATTTTAATATTTAGTTAAATTTAAAATTAGCAAATAATTAAATAAAATGTTTTCGAAATTTAAAACATATTTAAATAAAACCTAAAAAATCAAATTTATTCAATTCAATTTTTTCCCAAAATTTAAATTTTAAAATTTAATAATTAAATTTGATTATATTATAAATTATTCCAAAATTCATATCAATTAAAACAAATCATGAATTTCTAATTTATATTCAAACATTATTAACAAAATTAACCTAAATTATTATAAGCTAATTATAATTTAATAAATACTTGACAATCCACGACGCTCATCAATTAGACGTCATTGAATGTCTTTTTTTCCACGACGCCTTAACAACGCCGTTAAAACTAACACAATCCTCGACGCTTAACCAAACGTCGATAATTATATGCTATTCGACGCCTTAATCAACGCCGGAGAATGTCCATTTTCTCCGACGTCTACACAACGTCGTTAAAACTCCATAATCCCCGACGCTTTAACAAAACGTCGAGCATTATACGCCACTTTTCCGACGCTCTTCAACGTCGCAAAATCACTAATCTATCTACGACGCCTTCACTCGCACGCCGGAGAAACCCATTACCTACCCACTATCTACGACGCCTATTGTGACGCTTTTGTTAGACGTCAGAAATGGTTTTCTGCGACGTCGTAATAGAATCTACGACGTCTATTAGACGACGCAAAATGTAAGCTTATGTTGTAGTGTTAGAAGCATTGCCAAATGAAGTTGGTAAGGCCAACTTCACGGATTGTGAAGCGCTCAACCATTTTTGAACACTTCATCAGTACGCCGTCTACCTGAGAACATTTCTGACACAAATATGTCCATCTAGTTCTTTAATACATCTTCTAGATAAATTCCTTTTTATATGCTAAAAGGATAAGATGCGTCTAACTAAAGGAAAGATGAGGGGTGACGTCTACCTCCCACATTGGACTTGACTTCAACTACAAAAAATAATCGTTTTCTTAAGGGTTTACTACTTTTAAGATAAGGAGACAAGCAGAAGCTTAAGGGTTTACTTTTACTTTTAAGATAAGGAGACATAAGCAGAAGCTAAATTCCACGAAACATTTCAAATAAAATCATTAGCAGTATTGAGGTTTACTCCAGAAGATGCAAAGCACTCAATTACGAATCTTCAACTAGTGCTGTCTCTGTACAACTATAAATTCAAGCTAGAATTTTATAGACCAATCTGAGTTTGAATCTCAAATTTCTTCCACATATAAAATTAAATTGTTTAAGTTTGATTAAGTTACGAGCCATAAAATTCAATCAACTGAAGTCATATGATCTTCGCCCAATTCAACTTCAAGCCTAGCTGGGATTAAAAAAATTTTGAGTTGAATTCAGGTCATAAATTATTTGAACCTAGCCAGGTCATTACCATCCTATCAATTCTCCTGATCATGATATAGTTGGAGCATGTACCAAAAGTCTAAAACATGGTCTACAAAGTAAATGCGCTGTCTAGAAAATTATTAGCACGAGACTTCTTTAGACATTTCTAGAAAACGTGTTATGATGTTTCTCTTGGACAAAAATATGTTGACTTGACTTCAATTATAAAAAATAAATAGTGAAAAGTTTGAATTCTTTTATTAAAATTTAAAATTTTGTTTTTAAAAAATAAAAATAAAAATATTGGTCAAAATAATTCTTTTGATAACTATTGGTCAGAATAATTATTCTCTTAAAAATTTACGAGAATAATTAAAATTTAAAATAATTAGAAGGCATTTTATAACCAAAAATTAAATTCCACGAATCAATCCAAATAAAACCATAGGTAGGATTAATAAGTGTTTTTATCAATTTTTGAAAGAACACTACAATGCAGGATTAACGATTAAGCTACTTCATCCTAAATCAGCAAAAACCAAAGCTTGTTCTGAAGGGCAAGTTGCTTAGAACATGCCAAATATTCAATTTCCCATCTTTGATGCTGTTGTCGCTTGCAGCCAAATTAATATTAACTCTAACAATGAAAAATGTAGTTAATGAAGAGTTGAGATCGTTCTCACAAGAAATTTTAATGGTAAAAATTATGAGTTTTAGACTAAAACAAAGTTATTGTCACTAATTTCAATTAATTCCAGTTTAAAAGCGTTACCAAATAAATTTGGGATTGATTGGAAGAATGTATTACTGCCGTTTCACTCCATCTCTTTTGAGCAATAAGATTCTGAAACTTTCCTGGTGTATTTAGAGCAATGTAATGCCAACTTCGCGAAATTGTGAAGTGTCCAACCATTTCATCGGTTTTCCTTTTGATTTTCAGGAAATTTGAAAACCATATATTTTGAAAATCATCCAAAGATCCGCATATAGGTGGATTTTGGATGACATTTTTGTTTATCTGCGGATCCTTGATGACTTTTTTTGCTTATCTCTTCTATTTTGAAGAGATTAGATGGAGATAAAGTTTATCTCTTTCAGTCATGAAGCCATTCGACACTATTGTTGCATGTTTTATTCTTCAGTGTTTTCTTCTCTGCTGTGTTTTTATCTGCTGCGTGTTTTATTCATTCTGGCCTTCCTTCTCTGCACTGTTTTGATAAGTCTGCAATCATACGTTTCAACTCAGCCATCTCTCCTTCATTATCATGATTTCCACGTCCACGTGTTCTACCGCGTCCAACCATAACTAAACAATCAAAATCTAAGGATCTAACTTGCTCGATACCAATTTGACGTAGTGTGGGAAGGAAAACAAAGATAAGTAGAATAGAATAGGCTATAATTGAAGTAGATTGTAGGTGGAACTTGAAAATAGGGCTTAGGATTTGTAGAAAACCTCTAAAAGCTTAAAATTATTTGATTGATAAAAAACATACCTAAAAATCAAGCATAAACTGTCTATTTATCTAGTATAGGACAACTCCTAATAAAAAAAGGAAATACTAATTAAGAAGTAATATGCTAATCCTATGATAACTAGGAATCCAAATAACTTTAGAAGTACTAAATAATAAGAAATCCAATATTAACTAGGAATCTAAACTAAATGCTCCTGCATCATAATATATGACAAATAGGACATTACTTTTGAGTGTTACAACTACCCTGCAACTTATTTACTGATAGGTGGGTGGGTGGTGGTTGTTGCTATAACCTAGGCCCGGGAAAAGGCTTGAATAGTTGTATTCTCTGGTGGCATATATTAACATGATGTACTGTGCATGCATGAATGAATTTCTGGTAATTTACTGCTCGGGGAAGTGGTTTGAGATTATTTTCCCGTGATGTCAATTCTTAGACATTGCAAGTTGATGTTTTTTAATTTGATGTGTGGTTTTGTTGTTCGTAGGAATCACCATAGCTGAATATTTTTTAGGTATGGGATAAAATGTTAGCATGATGGCAGATTCAACTTCTTGATGGGCAGCTCTTCGTGAAATTTCTGGATGACTGGTTTGCTCCTCTCTTATCTAACTTATTTACAATGTATCTTTATCTGCACTTTTAATAGACAGTTCTGTTTTGGTCATTTAACATTGACTTGATTAATGAAATAGGCAATAAGAAAAACATCTTTAGAAGCTTGCTATACCCGTTAGTTTTGTGCAAATGTTCCAATGGTTTTGTTTCTGGATGTTATGGTAGTGTGTAAGTAATGTTTATAATGTTAAATTAATGTTTTATTTCATTAAGTTTCTACCTAAAGTGAATGAGCAATTATTGAATTAGGTGTAAAAAGTTTTCTATTGCTGCTGCACATTTAAATTATTTTATGGTAACTGTTGATTCTATGTCTTAATTTCTATTACAGGCTGAAATGCCTGCAGATAGTGGTTACCCTGCTTATTTGGCGGCATGTTTAGCCTCATTTAATGAACGAGCTGGGAAGGTCAAATGTTTTGGTGGGCCAGAGCATACTGGCAGTGTTATCATTGCTGGTGCTGTTTCTCCTCCTGGAGGAAATTTCTCAGATCCTGGCACATCTGCTACCCTCAGCGTTGTCCAGGAAATGTAGAACATCATTTAGGATGTTATTGTTAGATTAGAAGTTGTAACTAAATAGGAGATCATGATCCTATCCCTTAATAGTAGGATATGTTAGATTAGAAGTTTGTTACTAAATAGGAAATAATAATCCTATCCCTTAATAGTAGGATTAATCCTAACCAACTACTGTATATAATCATTCTATAAATAGGGCTCTATATCAATGGAAAAAATACACAACACAACTTCTGATCAATTATGTTCTACAACCTTTTTCTTCTTAACATGGTATCAGAGCAGTGTCGATTTCTGGGTCGATCACTGTGAACATCATCGACCATCCCAACCTTTTGAACCATGACCAAAGATGTTGTTGAATCCTCAGCAATGTCAGAAGCCACCGAAATCCTGTCAACACAATTAGAAAAATTGTTGAGTCAAAACACTGGAAACGAATCGGCCACTGTATCAGTCAAATTGAACGATCACAATTACTCCCTGTGGTCGAAACTGATACTACTGGCCATTGGAAAGCGAGGGAAATTGGAATACATCAATGGTGAGATGGAGCAGCCTGTGAAGACCGCTACAACATATCGTAGATGGCAACAAGCTGACCTCCAGGTGTTTTCCTGGATCATCGATGCAATTGAACCCGATTTGGTTGGCCAATATATTCAATATCCAACATCACGAGATCTTTGGGTGGGTCTCGAAAAAACATATCAGAGTGGAGAGGGGTCACTGCAAATTTTCGAACTGATATCCAAAGCCAACAAGCATCAATAGGGCCAAATGACCAACGAAAAATATTATAGCAGTTTCCAACAATTATGGCAAGAAATTGATGCAAGAGAGCCGAATCCAATGTACTGTGCTACAAACATTACTCTTTTCAACAGAATCAAATGGAAGAATCGATTGTACCAGTATTTGGCAAGGATGGATGACAAATTCGATTCGGTAAAAAGGGATCTATTAAAACAAGACCCATTGCCCTCAGTTGAAGAAGCTTACGCAGCTGTCTGAAGTGAGGCTGCCAGAATGTCCATTCTCAGTCCATCGGTAGCCTCCGACGGTGGGGAAACATCACAGGGCAGCATTGGTACGGGACTAGCAGCAAAGGGCAACAATCAAAAACCCAAAACCGACCTCGCCAAGAACAACCCAGGAAAACATGGCCGGTCAGAACCAAGTTCATCACTCCGGCGGGTCGATCGGACACATTTAAAGTGTAGCCACTGCAATATGACGGGACACGTGAAGGAAGAGTGCTTCCACCTTGTGGGCTTTCCCGATTGGTGGAAGGAGAACCCAAAACGGAAAAATCAGAACCGATCGGGAAGGGCAGCCACCACAACGGGCATCCCGGAGGTCACCAGCGTTGGCGGCGGCGCCATAGAAACAGACGGTGGAGCTTTCGTAGCGACTGGATTTGGGAGAACCGAAGAAGGACACGACGGCGACTCACAAATAAGAAGGGTCGAGACAGGTAAAGGGTTTGGGGAAAGAAATTTATCCCCAAACCCTACTTTTAATGGGCCTCTTTATTTTCCTCAATATTTTAGAAGTTCCAATTATGATCCGAATGATGAGATTTGTGATATTATTGACTCCATTAAAAGCCCACTGAAACAACATAGCCCACCAGATTCCCAAATTTTCCATAATGACCTCCTAAAAACCGAAATGACCATTTTGCTTCTAGAAACCAAAAAAACGCATATATTGCAAAAAAACCCGATAACCTGAAATGTCCTAGGTGGCTCTTCGATCATGAGCCATCGATACCATGACCTATGATCCCACGGATATCAAACACCGTCATTACCAAGAAAAATCAAATCCAAATCGCCAATGGTGAGTTCGCATCAAGATAAGTGCGGGATCGAGAGAACTATCCCCAACACCGAAATTATCCCACCGCTATATGTACCATCCCTTACTTGTAAACCGCTTCTCTCACCAAGTCACTCAGAATTGAACTGCACTGCATTTACGCACTCGGTTTTGCTTATTGCAGGATATTCGCACTCGGAGATCATTGGACGTGGCAATCAATATGATGGACTTTATTACGCCGATGAGGTCGCTAAGTAGGAAAAGCCATGCTAACTCACTAACCAAACATCGAGAAAGTTGGCTCGCATCGCCGCCAGGTCACCCATCTCCTGCTTATTTTAAAGTTCTTTTTCCTCATTTATCCAATAATGATCCATGTGATACATGTGTACTAGCCAAGAGTCATCGAAAAAAATTTTTCCCTAGTAATACTCGAGTCGAACATATATTTGATTTGGTACATTCGATGTGGGGCCCACTCTAATTCGAAATCATATGTTTCGTTTTTTCTTAATTTTTGTGGATGATTGTACTCGTATGACTTAGGTATATTTCCTAAAAAATAAATCTAAAGTCCCCTAAAAATTCATTCACTTTTATCATATGGTCCATACTCAGTTCCAGAAATCCATTAAAATCCTTAAGACTGATAATGGCGGAGAATATGTCAATCATTCTATGAAAACATTCTTCCAAGAAAAAGGGTTAATCCATCAAACCACTTGTCCTAATACACCCCAACAAAATGGAGTGGCCGAAAGAAAAAAACCGAATCATCCTTGAAATTACCAGAGCCTTACTACTTGAATCTAGTGTCCCTCCGTTTTTCTGGCCAGAAGCTATTACCACCGCTGTATATATCCTAAACCGCTTGCCTACCAAAATACTAAACCTACAAACACCTCTCCACACACTTTCCACTCACACCACTATTCCTGCCCCTTTAGCCCTCACACCCCGGATATTCGAGTGCTCTGTCTTTGTCCATATGCCAAAAACGGAGCGTTCTAAATTTGATCCTTGTGCTCTTAAGTGCGTTTTGGTTGGGTATGGGGTTAATCAGAAAGGTTATAGATGTTACCATCCCTCTTCCCGTCGTATGTTCACCACTATGGACTGCGACTTCTTAGAAACAGAATACTTCTATACTACCCAGCTCAGTGGTCAGGGGGAGAAATCAGAAATCGACACACTGAGTTGGCTCACACACCCGAATCTACCAATACTTGGGCCCACCAGACCTGCGACCTCTGATAACATAACAATGTCCATCGAATCAGAATCACCCCAAGGATCTCCTCGGTCGGATACTCCTCGAGAGGTAACAACTCTTATCCCTGATAACTCTGTTTCCGATCATTCTAATTAATCTCCTGCAGCCTCAACACCAGAAAATGAAACCATAGAGACCACCAGGGGGTATGTTCTTCCATCACGGACCACACGGGGAGTACCACCACAGAGGTATTCACCAGAATACACTTCCAGAGCATCCAGATATCCGGTGGCTAATATAGTAAGGGGGAGCCTGTCAGTAGAAGCCAAGGCCTTTACCACAGTATTGTATACTGAAGCTATTCCTCGGACAGTTGAAGAAGCTGGGGAGAAACAGGAGTGGCAACAAGCAATGGGAGTAGAAATGAATGCTTTAGAAAAAAATGGCACGTGGGAGAAATGTGTATTACCTTCGAGGAAGAAGACTGTTGGGTGCAGATGGGTGTTTACCATAAAATACAAAGCAGATGGGACAGTGGAAAGATATAAAGCTCGGTTGGTTGCAAAGGGGTATACACAGACATATGGAGTAGACTACTCAGAAACTTTTAGCCCCGTGGCGAAACTTGATACTATCAGGGTGTTGTTTTCTTTAGTAGCAAATCTGAACTGGCCACTACATCAGTTCAACGTGAAAAACGCATTCTTGCATGGAGAATTGAAAGAAGAAGTTTATATGGAAGCACCACCTAGTTTTGCCCATAGGTTCTAACCGAATGAGGTATGTCGACTGAAGAAAGCACTTTATGGGTTGAAACAATCACCACGAGCCTGGTTTGGACGATTCACCATAGCAATGAAGCATCTAGGATATAAACAGAGCAACTCTGACCACACATTGTTTCTGAAGAGAAAGGGTGAGAAGGTTACTTGTCTTATCATTTATGTAGATGATATGATTCTCACTGGAAACGATCCTGAAGAAATGAGTTGTCTCCGGAGACACTTGTTTGAGGAGTTTGAAATGAAGGACTTGGGAGGTCTCAAGTATTTTCTGGGAATAGAGGTGCTCAGATCAAAATGAGGGATATTTATCTCTCAAAGAAAATATGTGCTCGATCTTCTTACAGAAACTGGGCTCGTTGACTGTAAGCCAGCTGAAACACCGATTATGTTGAATCATGGTCTGAAGATAGAAAAGGAAGCTGAACCTGCTGATCGTGGTAGATATCAGAGATTGGTAGGGCGACTGATATACCTTGCCCATACTAGACCAGACATAGTATATGCAGTTGGAGTTGTGAGTCAGTTTATGCACGAGCCACAAGTACAACATATGGATGCCGCTGTCAGAATCCTTCGATACTTAAAAGGAACATCTGGGAATGGAGTTTTATTCCAGAATAATGGGAACTTAGAAGTAAAAGTTTACACTGATGCATACTAGGCTGGAAATCCAGTGGATAGATGATCAACCTCTGGATATTTTTCTCTTGTAGGAGGAAATTTGGTAACCTGGAAAAGCAAGAAACAAAAGGTGGTGGCGCTCTCCAGTGCTGAAGCAGAATTTAGAGGAATAATTAAAGGCTTGACAGAGTTACTATGGCTGGTAAAATTGATGACTGAACTTGGTTTTCCACCAAAAAAGGCTTATGAGTTATTGTGTGATAACAAGGCAGCTATTAGTATTTCAGAGAATCCAGTGTAACATGACAGGACCAAACATGTAGAAGTTGACTGGCATTTCATCAAGAAAAAGTTGGAGGGTGGCATTATTAGCTTACCATATGTTCGATCAGAAGACCAGTTGGCTGATATTTTGACAAAGGCTGTTGTGGGGCGAACCTTTCATGAAGCACTATGCAAGTTAGGTGTGGGAGATCCCGTCACCAAACTTGAAGGGGAGTGTTAGATTAGAAGTTGTAACTAAATAGGAGATCATGATCCTATCCCTTAATAGTAGGATATGTTAGATTAGAAGTTTGTTACCAAATAGGAAATAATAATCCTATCCCTTAATAGTAGGATTAATCCTAACCAACTACTGTATATAATCATTCTATAAATAGGGCTCTATATCAATGGAAAAAATACACAACACAACTTCTGATCAATTATGTTCTACAACCTTTTTCTTCTTAACAGTTATGCATGGCAAACATGATGATCAGGTGCAATTGTGATCAAGCTTCAGGACAAAGGCTTGTGAATTGCTACAAAGAGAAGATGATTTATTAGATCGGTGTTCCTTAATGTAACATACTATTTTAATTATTGCAGCTTGTAGGAAAGGATGCTCTAGGTGAACAAGATAAGATTACCCTGGAGACTGCAGAGCTTTTGAGGGAGGACTATCTTGCTCAGAATGTAGAAAAGGAATTTTGGGAATTTTCTACCTTCCTTTCATTGATTAGTCAAGGTGTTTATATACAAATTGACAGCTTAAGAAAAGAGAAAAAGAAACTAACTATGCTAACTTGTAACAAAAAACTAGTAACTGCTAACTGCTATTGACTAACTATCATTAACTAACAAACTAATTAACTTAATCAAGAACTGAATACACTGACAGCCGCCCTCAAGCTAGAGAATGGATATTCAGCATTCCTAGCTTAAACAAATTAGCCTGGAATGAGGTAGCAGCAAGAGACTTGGTGAACATGTCAGCGAGTTGATCACGCGAGGAGCACGGCATCAAGTGAATTACGTCATTAGCAACCTTCTCTCGAACCAGGTGGCAATCGATTTCAATATGTTTAGTACGTTCGTGAAAAGTAGGGTTGGCAGCAATCTGGAGAGTAGAATTGTTGTCACAATAGAGAGGAGTCGGTCGGGAGACGGGGAGATGAAGATCATGAAGTAAATAGTGTAACCATTGGATCTCACAAATGGCGGAAGCTAAGGCACGATACTCAGCTTCAGAGGATGAACGAGAGATCGTGGATTGCTTCTTTGCTTTCCAACTTATAAGAGAGCTACCAAGAAAAATGCAATAACCACTAACAGATCGCCTAGTGTCAGGGCAGCCGGCCCAATCAGAGTCACTGAAACCTTTGAGCTCTAACGAACTGGAAGCAGAGAAGAAGAGACCATTACTCGGTGAAGTCTTCAAGTAGCGAAGAACCCTATGAGCAGCTTGGAGATGTAAGACAGTGGGTTTATCAAGAAACTGGCTGAGTTGCTGGACGGCAAAAGTGATATCTGGATGCGTGGACATGAGATAAAGCAGACGACCAACAAGTTGTCGATACACTGTGTTATCATCAAGGAGCGTACTATCATCGCTACGCAGCTTAGACGTGGACTTGGTTGCTAATGGGGTCTTAGCTGGTTTGCACTCCAAGAAGCCAGTATCAGTAAGGATTTCAAGACAATACTTCTTTTGAGAGAGATGAATACCGGCAGCTGATCGAGCTATTTCAAGACCAAGAAAATACGTTAAGTCACCAAGGTCTTTGATTTTAAACTGATCATCCAAGAAAGCCTTGATCGTGTCGATCTCATGTTGATTATTACCTGCGAGGATCACATCATCAACATATACCAATAACGCAGTAAACTTAGAAACATTGTTTTTAACAAACAATGAATGATCCGAGGAAGATTGTTGGTAGCTAAGAGACAACAAAGAAGCAGTGAGCTTTAAAAACCACTGGCGGCTAGCCTGCTTCAAGCCATAGAGTGACTTCTGAAGCCTGCATAATTTATTAGGAGCAGAATTATCAAAGCCAGGAGGCATCAACATGTAAACTTCTTCATGCAAGTCCCCATGAAGAAAAGCATTATTCACATCAAGTTGTTGAAGATACCAATTGTTAGAAGCAGCCAAAGCAAGTAAAAGTCTCACGGTAGTCATCTTTGCCATGAGGGAATAGGTATCAAAGTAATCAATACCTTCGGTTTGGGTGTAACCCTTGGCAACCAATCGAGCCTTGTAACGTTCAATGGATCCATCAGCCTTATGCTTCACACGAAACACCCACTTGCAACCAATGGCGTGCTTTCCAGGAGGTAAATCTGTAACAATCCAAGTGTTATTCTGCTCAAGAGCATTAATCTCAGCACGCATTGCGTCCCTCCAGTGTGAATGTTGGATAGCTTGTTTATAGGTTTTGGGTTCACAAGTAGCAGAAATGGCAAATGTATAGTGTAAATGAGTAGCAGAAAGATTCGAATAAGAAAAAGTATTAGTAAGGGAATGAGAAGTACCTAGAAGAGGAGTGCCTGGAAGAGAATTGGTACAAGCATGAATAGTAGGGCAATGATAGTCTCGTAAGTAAGCCGGCGGTTTTCTGGATCGTATTGGGCTAGAAGAAGCAGGGGAAGCCAGCGATGGTGTAGACGGTGAATCGTCATAAATCGGGGTGGAATTGAAAACAGGCAAGGGAGGTGGTGAAGAATCAAGTGAAAAGGGTGAAGATTGAGTATTGGTTAAAAAGGGAAAGTGAGTTTCATGAAAAGTGACATTGCGTGAGATAAAAATGGCTCGGGTTGCAATGTCAAGAAGAATATATCCTTTAACTGTTGGGGAAAAACCAAGAAAAATGCAAGTGCGAGAACGAGGATCAAATTTGTGTCTATGAGCAGACAAAGTAGAGGCATAAGCCAAACACCCGAAAACCTTCAACAGAGTGTAATCAGGCTTAATTTTGTGGAGAGTTTCAAAAAGTGTATGATTGAGTAACAAAGGTGTAGGGGTTCGGTTAATAAGATAAACAGCATGAAATACTGCATATCCCCAAAAATATTGAGAAACATTGGAATGGAATAATAGGGCTCGAGCTATGTTGAGAATATGTTGGTGTTTTCGCTCAACTAAACCGTTTTGTTGCGGGGTCTCAACACAAGAGGTCTGATGGATGGTTCCTTTCGAAGCATAGAAAGAGGCTAAGTCTGTTGGTGTCGGTGTCTTAAGCATCTTGTAAATCAAGAACAAGAAGAAGTTAGAAGAAGTTAGTAGCTAGTTTCTTTTGTAAAGTCTGTTAACGATGTTGACAACCAACTATATAAAAACAGAAAAGAGAGTTAATGAAATATAATTCATTCTTCTCATATACTACAGTCCTCTACGATTCACAAATTCATACATACGTATTCATAAAACTACAGTGGTATCAGAGCTTTTGTTGAAGGGTCTTAAGGGGTCTGTGGAGCATTTTGTCGAACAGGATAGCGGCATCTCGAAGAAGTGATCATCGCACACAAATGGAAGGACTACCCAACATGCAAGCACCTCTGTTCGATGGAGAGGCGTATCAGATATGGGCAGTAAAGATGCAAACGTACCTTGAAGGCTTAGATTTGTGGGAACCAGTCGAAGAAGACTATCACGTGGATTCATTGGCAGACAACGCAACAGTAAACCAAATAAAATACCATAGGGAGAGACTTACCAAAAAAGCTAGAGCCAAGTCGTGTCTATACGCTGCGGTAAGTCCCTCTTTATTTACAAGAATCATGCACCTGAAATCTGCCAAGGAAATATGGGATTATTTGAAGGCTGAGTATGAAGGAGATGAGAGAGTGAAGAGCATGAAGGTAATTAACCTGATGAGGGAGTTCGATGGGCTCCAAATGACAGAGGATGAATCAGTCAAGACATACGTCAGGAAATTGCAGGATCTTGCAGACAAGATTTGACTTCTTGGAAGCTGTTTTAAAGATGAAAAGATTGTTCAGAAGATGCTGATCTCTCTTCCAGAAAAATTCGAAGCAACCATCATTTCTTTTGAGAATACCAGAGATATGGCACACTTGAAGTTGTCAGAATTGTTAAGTTTTCTGCAAGCCCAAGAACAAAGGACAGCGATGAGGTCAGTAGAGGTGACTGAGGGCACACTAAGGGCGAGTCAGAAAACCAGTGGAGGAGGGAGGAAGAGGCATTGGAACAAAAGGGACGCAGAAGGCAAGAAGCAAGAAAAGCAAGAAGCAGCAAAAACTTCGGCCCAGTCCCAAAAAGAACCTTGCAAACACTGTGTTAAGACTAATCACCCTCACTATAAATGCCGGAGAAGACCTAATGTCAAGTGCAGGAAATGCAAGAAGCTAGGGCACATTGACAAGTTCTGCAGAAGCAAGGAGCAAGTACAGACTTCTGAAGAGGCTCGGATTGCAGACAAGAGGGATGAGGATCACCTATTTGTTGCCTCCTGCCACAACACCAGTGTCTCAGCCGATAGCTGGTTAGTTGATAGTGGCTGCTCCAACCACATGACCAGCAACCTGAGCATATTCAAAACCCTGAACAAGAAGCATACGTGTAAAGTAAAGATAGGTAATGGACAACTGATTTTTTCCAAGGGAAGAGGAGATGTTGTGATCGAAAGCATGAAGGGTCCAAGAACACTTGAAAATGTGTTGTATGTTCCAAACCTTGAACAAAACCTTCTGAGTGTTTCACAATTGATTGAAAAGGGCTATTTAGTCCTCTTCAAAGATGGTTTCTACAAGAGTACAACCTCGGATGGGAGATTTCTCTTTAAAATTCCAGCCAAAGACAGATGCTATGTGTTGAATTTGGTTGAACAGCATCAGGTAGCACTCAAGGCAAGGGTTTGTCGAGCAAGTCTCTGGCATAAGAGGCTTGGACATCCTCATTGGAAAGGCCTTTTAAGGTTGAGCAAATCAGATTTGGTACAAGGCATGCCAATGCTCCAAGAAACTCAACAGGTGTGCACAACATGCATTGAAGGGAAGAAGGCAAGAGAACCGTTCCATGACAGCATATGGAGGGCAGCTGAGTTGCTTGAGCTGGTTCACACTGATGTATGTGGACCTCTGTCAGTTGATTCACTAAATGGAAGTCGATTGTTTGTCACCTTTATTGATGACAAATCTAGATATTGCTGGATTTACTTCATGAAGTCCAAAGGAGAAGTAGCAGAAATATTCCAAAAGTTCAAGCACATGGTAGAGAATCAGAGTGGTTAGAAAATTAAGAAGTTAAGGAGTGACAATGGGACCGAGTACAAAAATCAAAAGATGGAGAAAAACTGTCAAGGAAGTGGCATTTTGCATCAGTTGACAGTTCCTTACTCACCTCAACAGAATGGGGTAAGTGAAAGGAAAAATAGAACCATCATGGAGATGGTTAGATGCTTGCTTCAGGAAAAATCCCTACCAAAGTTCCTTTGGGATGAGGCAGCAGCTACAGCCGTGTTTCTCCTCAACAGATTACCCTCCAGATCTTTGGAGAAGATGACAGCCTATGAAGCCTGGCATATGAGGAAGCCCAATCTGAAGAATCTAAAAGTTTTTGGCTCTCCATGTTGCATGTATGTACCACAGCAGAAAAGAAATAAGTTGGACTCCTAGACAATTGCAGGTGTCTTCATTGGGTACTCTGAAATCACCAAAGGGTATAGAGTTTTGATTCCTAACAAGAAGGAGGTTCAAATCAGCAGAGATGTGACTTTCCTAGAGGATGAGGTTTGGGATTGGACAAAGCTTGATGAAGACAATACGCAAATGGAGAGGATGCTGCTGCGTGGAGTTAATTTGACTGAACTCACATCAGAAAAAGAATCTGAAGGTGAGGACAGACCATAACCAGGAGGAGAACCTGAAGAAGCACATGAAAATGAAGTGAAGCGAACTGAAACATTCACCGACAAAGGACCTTGAAGATCATGTGGATCACATTCCCAAAAGAGGTACACGACTTCTTTCTGATATTTACCAAAATTGCAATCTCACCCTTTGTGAACCAGTAAGTTACAAGGAAGCAAAAGACAGTAAAGAATGGCTAGCTGCAATGAGGAAGGAGATTCGTATGATTGAAAACAATAAAACATGAGAGCTAGTGGAGAAACCAGGTGACAGAAAGATCATTGGTGTCAAATGGGTTTACAAAACCAAGGTGAACGTAGATGGTACTCTGAACAAGTTCAAAGCAAGATTAGTCGTTAAAGGATATTCTCAAGTAAATGGTGTGGATTACTCAGATACGTTTGCCCCAGTAGCAAGGTTGGAGACCATCAGACTGATCCTCAACTTATCTGCCGAGAGAGGATGGTTAGTGCATCAGCTAGATGTCAAGTTAGCGTTCCTAAATGGAGAGCTGAAAAAGGAGATCTATGTAGAGCAACCGGAGGGCTTCATGGTTGAAGGAAAAGAGGAGCATGTATACAGACTGAGGAAGGCGCTATATGGGCTTAAACAAGCTCCAAGAGCTTGGTATGATAAGCTCGACACCTACCTACACCAGATTGGATTCAGAAGAAGTGAAAATGAATTCACCCTGTATGTGAGGAAGCTTGGGGACAAAGTCCTTTATATGTCAGTTTACATTGATGATCTACTGCTAACAGGGAATGATGCCAAAGAAATCGAAGGTGTTAAACATAAGTTGAGAGAACTGTTTGATATGACAGATCTGTAGCTAATGACATATTTTCTGGGGATGGAAGTTAACCAAAATCAGCAGGGGATCTCTATTTGTCAAAGAAAGTATATTCGAGAGGTACTCAAGAGGTTTCATATGCTGGAATGTAAACTAGCAAAATCACCCATGAATTGTAAAGAAAAATTACAGAAGGAAGATGGAAGCAAAGCCACAGATGAGAGTAGATATAGAAGCCTTATAGGAAGCTTGATGTATATAACCTCCACAAGACCTGACATTCAATTTCCAGTAAGTATGTTATCGAGGTTCATGGCATCACCAACAGAAGTCCACATGACAGCAGCAAAAAGGGTTCTAAGATACCTAAAAGGAACCTATAGTTTCAGCCTTAAATACAGACGGAGATTTTGAAGTGAGGTAGTCCATCCACGTAAAGAGTCCTTCTTCCAATGACCAAAGCCTTCTTTCCATCACCAAAAATAACGTGGCTATCTACACAACTTTGATAATCCACCAAGCAGCTCCTTCACATGTCATATGATGTGAACACTCACTGTTAAAATACCAGCCATTACGAAAAGTGGCTCATATGAAGCCTCTATTTGGTTGGGGTTATACTAGTAGAGCTTTTATCAGTAGAGTTTTTTTTTAGATCTTTTCTTAGAAGAAATTTTCTATGAAGCCAGTTGACTGTTTGGTTGTCATTTAAAAAAGAGCTTTTTTAAAAGAGCTTTTTTGAAAGAGCTTCATCTGATGAGACTATTTAACATAAAATAAAAATTTAAACTATATTTTATTTTGTAATAAATATTATTTATGCATATTAATATTATTTAAAGTATATTAAACAATATGCAAAGCACAATATATTAATTATTATATAATTTTAAACTATATGAAATATAAATGAAAATATATCTAATCAAATCTTTTATATGGATTATAACATAAGTAAAACTAATATCAAAATAAATATTAATACATATAAAAGCCAAATAATATTATATAAATCCAAAATAAATATTCAAGTTGAGTAAATAATTAAATACATAATAAATTATGCATTTTATTGTAATACATAAGATGAGCTTGCAAGATAAACGTGACGATGAGTTTGTGGATATTGTGAGAATTATGTGTAAAGCATAAGAGCAAAAGGGGCTAAAAAATAGGCTCATTAATTGATCTAAAAAATCTACCCAAAAAAGTCATTTAAGAGGTTTTTTTGAGATCTTAAAAAGTTGTATTTTGACTGTCAAAAAGGTCATATATATTTAAAAAGTATTTTTTATTTTATAGCCAAACATCCATTTTCTTAAAAAAAAAAGCTTGTGTGGTAGAAAAAAGTGCGTATTGACCTCCAAAAAACCCATCCAAATATGCACGAATTTAAGAGCTACAAGTGCTTGTAGTTAACCCTTTCTAACCCATGTATGCTTTGGTAACATAGACTGCTGCTGGAAATTTAATGAAGAGTGTCTAAATTTTCGATTTTAAGCCCTTTAAAATATCATTTGTAACAACTTGTATCAATTTGGCCTTATACGCTGAATAACCTCAAAAAAGTGACATTTAGGTATGAACTTTCAATTCTTCCTTAAGATTTCTTCTTTGACAAACCTAGCATCATCATTTTTCTCATCATTACTTAGAACATTCATCTTTGTAACTAACACCTTGAAAATCTTCTTTAATTTTACCAATTTCCAGCAATTTTTCTAACTTTTCGATGCCTCCACTTAACCTTCTTATTCCTTTGTTTGTACTGATCAACTTCAACTTTGTTTCATCAAGCTCATTTATGGTAGATATCAACTTCTTCTCTAAATCTTGAATGATTTTCTTCATGGTAGAGTTTTCCTTCTTTAGTTTCTCATTCTTCTTACACATTTCCACCCATTTTGCATACATTAACTAATAAGCTTTGCAAATATCCTCCTTTTTATATTTTGAATCATTGTCATAACTGTCATAATCTTAAATAAAATTTTGGATTGATTCATCTGAGTTTTTCCCATCAATTTCTTTGGTTTCCGTTAAGCAAGCAACTAAATTTCTACTGTATAAAGCAACTAACGGAGCATGATTACTCACAAACTCCTCTTCACTACCATTCGCACTCTAAGTGCTCGTATAAGACTTTTTTTTTTCTCTTTTTCAAAATGTTAACACATTCTGCTTTTACATGAAAAAAGTCTTGACATGCATGACATTATATTTTCTTTACCTTTCTTTCTCGCTTTTTAATTTTTGCTTGTTGTTTAAAATTATTGTTTGATGAACTCCCACCATACTACCTAAACTTGGGCTTATCTTTCTTCACCTTCTTTAACCACTTGTTGAAATTTCTTGACAATAACTTCATATCTTCATTTTCATTGTATTCATCTCCTAAATCATTCATAGCTTTACCAACCTCGGATTGTTACTAATCCTTTGTTCTTCTATTATTTATCTCTCAATAAATTCATATCAAAGTTGGTAAGAGACCTAATTGATGGGTGTCGAATCCACCAAAAATAAATCCCAAACACCAAACGAAAATAAATTGCGCACAGTGGTAAATGGGGTCGATCCACAGAGAATGGAACAATTGATTTTATTCAAATGCCAAAGAACGAATGAAATTAAATAAAAAGGGGTTTTGAAGTTTTCGACTAAAACTACTAATTGAAATAACAACTGATAAAAGATTAACGCAAATTAATAAAACAATAACCAACAAAGAACGCAAATAAAATTGATAAACTCAATAAACGACAACTTAGCCAGAAAATTCCTAGTTATGCTTAGACCGCGATCATCGACTCAAATATTTTCTCTGGTTTAATAATAGGTTAGCTATGGTTACCAACTACCTCTGGCTCCCTCGTTTCTTCTTAATTTTAGAATAGTCGCAGAAACTCCTTTGAACTATTCCCTAATTAATTAATAACCCCTTCGAGACTCTCTCCGAGATTCAATTAGTTAACAGCAATAAACTCTAAAGAAATACTACCCTAACTGACTACGCACAGACTCATGCTTCATCTAGTTAGGTCGCAAGTTCCTCCACACAAAATCAGACAAGTACTATGCCCTAGTGCCAATTGCCACAAACACCAATCACCCAGTTAGACTCCATCAAGTAAATCAGTTGGCGATATGCAAATTAACTAACTCTACAATCAGGCCTCAATCGCAGAATCAATTAATAAACAATGACAGTAAATCAGAAACAGTACGAATATTATAAACCAAATATTAGGAACAATAGTCTCACAAGTCAAAGCATAATAATTGGAATTCCCCGACTAAAAATAACTTAGCTACTCATAACGAAATTAAACCTAACAAAATTCTTAATCAACATAGTCTAAATAACAAAGAAGAAGAAAGAAAACTAGGAAATCTCCCTAAAGTACGCTGCTGTCTTCTCTCCACTGTTTCGTTATAAAAATCCAAAACCAAAAGAGAGTCCTCTCTTGGCTGCGTGAATCTCTCTATTTGCTTCCTGCGTAATTCCTCTTGCAGCCGTGCGTCCACAGCCGCCAGACTTCCAGTCTTCAGTGTGCGTCCCCTCTTTTTCAAAGTCCTCCCAGTGTTTTTTTTTCTGCTGACGTGTATCCCTTCTTCTTTTTCCTTGCCCTGCACGTGTTGTGATGCGTGCGTGACTCTCCAAAATCAGTCCACCTGATTGCTTGCCTTCCTCACGTGCGTAACTCCTCTAGGTTTTTGTCTTCTTTTTCGTGCTTTCCTTATTAATTCCACGTCAGCCCTCTGCTCCTCCTTTAATTCCTTTATTGCATGCGTTGCTCTCCACGCCATTCCTCTTATGCTGCCCCTTGTTGCCCTTTGCGTGATTTCTTTATAATTCTCAAGTCCCCACGCTGCCGCCAGCCTCTTTGGCTTCTTCTTGTTTTATTTTTTTAATTGTTGCGTGATTTCTTTCTATCCTTTCTCCTTGTGCTGCGTTTTATTCCTCCCTTAATTCCCTTCATGAAAATATTAAATCAAATTAAGTCCCAATAATTAAACCAATAAGAGGAATAAAAAGGAATAATTAAAACACAAATATTAGACAAATATGCACCTATCAAATCTCCCCACACTTAGACGATGCTTGTCCTCAAGCATAAAAGAGAGCTAAGACACAATGAAAAATCGCTCCAATAAATGAAACATGCACAGAGGTAATGTAAACTAGGAATGAGAGCGCAATCTTGTCCCAATGTCAATGAAATGTCAAATAAGTGCAACAAATTTCCCACACGAGAAGACACAAGCCTGAACTCAAATTGAAGCGCATGCATGAATTACCGAATTTTAATTAAAAACCAATCAAGCCTAGAAAATACACTTCACTTATCAGGTGGTTAGTATACACGAGGAACTCCGAACTTATGTGGTAGTCATGAGAAGATCGGATTAATCTTAATTACTTAATTAGGTGTTTTTAGCTACAAATTGTTTGAAATTGTCATTGGCTTTTTTACGCGAATGCAAACATTTGTGATGAATGTCATCCGGTTTCTCGGTCAATCACAACGCCAAGTGGCTTTAGCCTTACTCGTAATTACTCAGATGCTTGCAATTTTTTTATTTTTTTTTCCGAGTAATCAGAGGAGTAGTTAATTGCCTCACACGTCAGTTGTCCGAGACCTTTTTACACGAGTGCAAACATTTGTGATGAATGTCGCCCGGTTACTCATTCCGTCCACCTTTAGGCAATTTTGGCTTGGCTCATGACAACCACCTTTGGTGATTGGCGAACGAATCAAACACCTTTTTATTTTTATTCTTCATTCCCTTTCTCACCATAATTTTCCACATCAATCCAAAGTTCAACACATATACCAACTCAATTTCTAAGCTTAACATGACTCTAGACAAGAAAGGCACCGATTAATCACACAATTTTTTTAAAATTCTAACCAATTAACTCAGGCTCGCAACTTCAACACATAGGACAAAATCATTAACATTTAATTAACATTAAGCAACAAGGGACTCAATCACACTCTGGACTCCTTTAAAACAATCCACCATTACCTAAGGCACAACAATTTATCAAGCAAAATGGAGCAAAAGAAGTCAAAATATACCCAAAAGGCAACGGAGGGCACAACCCAAAGTAATGCATCAAACAAAAACAGCATGCATCTCAAAAGCATAAATCACCTCCCCACACTTAAATCATGCGTTGTCCTCAACGTAAAAGTAAATGAAAAGGTAAACTAAGGACTTCCCTGAATCTGGAGAGAAGATGAGGGCTTATACGTGAGCTCGTTTAGGCATCCCGCCAGTAGGGTATAGCTAGTACAGTGAGGGACGAGAGCCAACATATGATCATATAAAGGACTCCCGACAGCGGTAATCCAATAACTCTGAATTGATCCAATACCGAACCTCCTGAAAGACACAGGGAAGGAAAGGAAAATATCAAAACAAAGAAAGAAGGAAACAAACGAGACAAAAAGAACACAAAACAAAGCAAAAGAAAAGAAAGAAAAATAAAAATAAAAATTATGGGCTGCCTCCCATTAGCGCCCTTGTTTAACGTCCTAGGCTCGACGATCCTCTTATCGATGTTAACCCTCGTCTCGATGCACTCTAATTAGTTTCTCCTCTCCCAGGCCGTCAAGCATGCTGGATACGATCACGGGCAGAGTCTCACCGTCTCCTAAGTATGTGTATTTCAAGTGCTCGGGAAGTGTTTTGAGCTCCAGCTTTGGGGCCTCATCAAGTATATCATCAGAAACTTCAGACCGATCAGTAAATCTCTTAACTCCATCAACAGACATCCTATGACATGAAGCATAATTCAACTCATCATCATAATTTAAAGTAAAAACCTCATGAGTCAAATCTTCAATGATATCAACCTTATAAACACAAGACACATCTTCAGCACGTTTCATGGCATCACAAACATCGAATTTCACCACTTCACCATCAAACTCTAAAGTTAATGAACCACTATGCACATCTATCTTTGCCTTAGCCGTACTAAGGAAAGGCCTACCCAACAAGATATCAGAAGACTCAGATGAACTATCATTTTCCATGTCAAGAACAAAGAAATCAGCAGGAAAAATTAATCCATTAACTTGAACTAGCACATCCTCTAAAACACCTTCAGGGTAAACAATCGATCGATCAGCCAATTGAATTATAACTCCAGTACTAGTCAATGGACCAAGACCCAAAGAAGTATAAACAGACAAAGGCATCACATTAATAGAGGCTCCTAAGTCACACATGGCCTTACTTATACCAATATTCCCAATTTTGAAAGGAATGGAAAACATACCTTGGTCGCGACACTTAGGAGGTAATTTCCTCTGTAAGACAGCTGAAACATTTTCACCCACACTCACCCATTCATTACCTGTTAACTTACGCTTGTTTGTGCATAATTCTTTAAGGAATTTGGCGTAGCGCGGAACCTGTTTAATGGCCTCTAGGAGCGGGATGTTTACTTCAACTTTTCGGAATAAGTCCATGATGCTTTTATCCTCCTTTTCCTTCTTGCTCTGAGCCAGTCTCTGTGGGAATGGGGGTGGAACCACTAGAGGTTTGGGTTTCTGAGGATTTCCAGCTGGACCTGAATCCTGTATGTGGTCACGTGTAAGCTCCCTTTCGGCTTCCTGTTCTGTTTCTGCATGGGAACCCTGGGTGTGGTCACGTTTAGGGTTCCTTTCGACTGGGGGCTGCAATTCCTTACCATTTCTTAAGAAAATCGCGCTCACATTATGCCTCGGGTCGAGTGTCTGAGACGGCAGCTTGCCTTGAGTCTCCATTCTGCTAACGGAGGATGCTATCTGACTCATTTGAGTCTCTAGGGTCTTCATGCTCTCTTCTATCTTTTGAAATCTGTTCTGATGTCTGTTGAAATTTTGCGAGATTAGTAGCTAACATATGGACAATTTCTTCAAGAGGCTTACCTGAGCCCAAAGGCTGTTGCGGCGGTGGTGGTGGTCCGTGATAGAAGTTCTGTTGGGTCGGTTGGTTATTAGCATAACTGAAATTTGGGTGGCTTCTCCAACCGGGATTGTAGGTGTTTGAATAGGGATCAAACTTCCTCTGTTGAAATCAGATAGAATTCACATTCTCTGGTATTTCATCGTGGAGCGTTGGGCATGCATCGGTTGGGTGAGCTAGGTTGGTGCAGATGCCACACGCCCTCGCAGGTGGAGGAGTACCTACATTCAATTTCTCGACCAAAGTTGTTAGCAAAGATTTGACCTCATTGAGATAAGTAACATTTACCTCGTTCACTCTTCGCGGTATATCTTGCCGAGCAATCAATTCTTTGGGAGTTTGTCGCCATGGTTGATATCAACTCCGGGCTTGGTGGGTTTTCTTGACGATGGCCCCGCCACTCATGGCATCCATCATTCTCGGCTCCATTGGAATTAGACCCTAGAAGAAATCTTGGATGATCAATTGTTCAGATATGCCATGCTGCGGGCAGCTTGCTAAAATTCTCTTGTACCTCTCCCAGTACTCGTGGAGGTTCTCTGAATCCTTCTGCTTAATGCCATAAATTTCACGCCTGATGTTGGCGGCTCGGGATGCTGGGAAATATTTTTCTAGAAACTGTCGGGACATCCCTTCCCAAGTGTTGATTGTCCCCGGAGGTAAGTAGTAGAGCCAATCCTTGGCTGCATCTTGCAGCGAGAATGGAAAAACTCTCAGTTTGATTTGGTCCTCCGTGACATTGCGGGGTTTCATGGAAGTGCAGACGAGGTGAAATTCCTTCAGATGCTTATTCGGAGCTTCGTTTTCCAATCCACGGAAGGTGGGCAACAAGTGGATGAGTCCGGACTTCAATTCGAACCCTTCTTGAAGTTCTGGAAAGTCTATGCACAGCGGATGCTGCGTTTCAGTGGGTCTACCCAAGTCCTAGAGGGTTACATAAGAGCCATATCTGTGCGATAGTCACGATTAAGCTTCCGTCAGTCATTGCTCAACTTCAATCTCCTCTTCGTACTCCGTTTCAGTATCCGACTCAACCGGGGTCTGTAATCCACTAGCTTCTCCTTGCTTCTTCCTTAGCTTGCTCAACTTCCTTAGCCTCTTAGCGTTTTTTCGATCTCGGTCGCATAAGATGGAATCTCCGTCTGAATGTTCCTAGGCATAAAACAAAACAAAATCAATTAGTTACTACTCACAACAGCGCGCAAAATTTGATGGGTGTCGAATCCACCAAAAATAAATCCCAAACACCAAACGAAAATAAATTGCGCCTGAAGGGTAAATGGGGTCGATCCACGAGAATGGAACAATTGATTTTATTCAAATGCCAAAGAACGAATGAAATTAAATAAAAAGGGTTTTGAAGTTTTCATTAAAACTACTAATTGAAATAACAAGCGATAAAAGATTAACGCAAATTAATAAAACAATAACCAACAAAGAACGCAAATAAAATTAATAAACTCAATAAACGACAACTTAGCCAGGAAATTTCTAGTTATGCTTAGACCGCGATCATCGACTCAAATATTTTCTCTGGTTTAATAATAGGTTAGCTATGGTTACCAACTACCTCTGGCTCCCTCGTTTCTTCTTAATTTTAGAATAGTCGTAGAAACTCCTTTGAACTATTCCCTAATTAATTAATAACCCCTTCGAGACTCTCTCCGAGATTCAATTAGTTAACAGCAATAAACTATAAAGAAACACTAACCCTAATTGACTACGCACAGACTCATGCTTCATCTAGTTAGATCGCAAGTTCCTCCACACAAAATCAGACAAGTACTATGCCCTAGTGCCAATTGCCACAAACACCAATCACCCAGTTAGACTCCACCAAGTAAATCAACATGCGATATGCAAATTAACTAACTCTACAATCAGCCTCAATCGCAGAATCAATTAATAAACAATGACAGTAAATCAGAAACAGTACGAATATTATAAACCAAATATTATGAACAATAGTCTCACAAGTCAAAGCATAATAATTGGAATTCCCCGACTAAAAATAACTTAGCTACTCATAACGAAATTAAACCTAACAAAATTCTTAATCAACATAGTCTAAATAACAAAGAAGAAGAAAGAAAACTAGGAAATCTCCCAAAAATGCTGCTTTGTCTTCTCTCCACTGTTTCGTTATAAAAATCCAAAACCAAAAGAGAGTCCTCTCTTGGCTGCGTGAATCTCTCTATTTGCTTCCTGCGTAATTCCTTTTGCAGTCGTGCGTCCACAGCCGCCAGACTTCCAGTCTTTAGTGTGCGTCCCCTCTTTTTCAAAGTCCTCCTAGCGTTTTTTTTTCTGCTGACGTGTGTCCCTTCTTTTTTTTCCTTGCCCTGCACGTGTTGTGATGCGTGCGTGACTCTCCAAAACCAGTCCACCTGATTGCTTGCCTTCCTCATGTGCGTAACTCCTCTAGGTTTTTGTCTTCTTTTTCGTGCTTTCCTTATTAATTCCACGTCAGCCCTCTGCTCCTCCTTTAATTCCTCTATTGCATGCGTTGCTCTCCACGCCATTCCTCTTGTGCTGCCCCTTGTTGCCCTTTGCGTGATTTCTTTATAATTCTCAAGTCCCCACGCTGCCACCAGCCTCTTTGGCTTCTTCTGGTTTTATTTTTTTAATTGTTGCGTGATTTCTTTCTATCCTTTCTCCTTGTGCTGCGTTTTGTCCTTGCATATACTGCGTTTTATTCCTCCCTTAATTCCCTTCATGAAAATATTAAATCAAATTAAGTCCCAATAATTAAACCAATAAGAGGAATAAAAAGGAATAATTAAAACACAAATATTAGACAAATATGCACCTATCACTAATTACCTTATCCAAAGATAATTCATTGATATCATGGGCTTCTTCAATGACTTCAATTTTCGGTGTGAATCTTAAAGGCAATGATGTCAATATTCTTCTTGACAAGTTTCATATTTGAATACTTTTTCCCAAGTTGATATGCTTGGTTGGCAATATCACGCAATCTCTAATGGAAATCTCCAATAGTATCGCTTTCATGCATCTTCAGTACTTCAAATCTAGCGGCCAACATCTAAAGTTTCAAAGCTATCTCAGATTTTGATCCCTTATGTATTGTTTATAAAGTGTTCTATGCTTCTTTTGCGGATTCACAGGTTGATATCATAACAAAGCAACCTTCATCTATTGCATTGAAAATGGAGTGCATGAAAATTTCCAAGTGCTCCCTTTTCTTCTTCCCTTGTCCATTCAGATGGATCTTTAAGTATTGTTTCTCCCTTTTCATCGATCGTCATCGGATGTGTTCAGCCATTCAAAACCTTACGTTTGAATGAATACTTTCATTCTTGATTTTCAAGTAGGGCAATTCGAACCATCTAGTAACGAAAGCCTAATGATTGACGCACTTTCTCTGATAGCCATGATTACGAAACACCAATCTACACCAGCTTGACAAACTAAGTTCTGATTAGGTGAACCTCGCTCTGATATTAATTGAAAATGCGAAATGATGTAGATTTGCAAAATTTTGATTCTGTCGCATTTACTTTGAATTGTTTATATCGGTTGCTTGATACAAAGCAATTGTGTCAGCAACTATTAATTTTTCATAAAAACATGAATAAAAAAATTAAACAAGCAATTAACAAATCGACAACTAAGATTTAGTAACGCAGTTCGACACACCTTGTCTGCATCTACGAGACCTCACTCAGCTTAATCATTTTCATTGAAGAACAATAGTTTTACACAAGGTTTTACTAAGTCGACACCACTTATCCCTTGACACTATCTACTCATCCTCACATCCCATGAAATTATTTCACTTCCAATAACACGACCACCTCATGCTAACCTCCATAGAAGATTTTTGCAAAATGATTGATGATAAAAATGATAATAAAACAACTCAAGTGATTGAATCTAAAATAACATAAACAAAGAAGAAACTTGAGATCAGAAAACAACTCCCGTAAATACGCAGTTTCATCAACCGAAGCTGTAGGAAGTTGTCTAACAAAAATTATGCTATGAGCCTTCAATATTGTCACTAAAGCATCCTATGTACAGCAGCCACAAAACTCATCGAACGAACATGTTTTTCATCCCAAAAACATAGCAACAACGAAGCTGCCAATAATGACTGATAGACTGTGTAATGTTTACAAAAATAGAGAAAACGCAGCTGCTATATGTTCATCAATTGGCTGCTTATTTTTCTCCAACAAAAATTATGCTACCTTACTTAGCAATTGATCTCTGAAAGTCCACTCACAACAACAAAATCAATTGATATATGTCACATCATGAACTGCATTCAAATAAAAAATGTGTTTAGTACTTTTTAATCTTTCACTCAAAGCCCACACAACATGTAGCAGCCTAAAAGTCGATGGATGGATTTAACATGATAGATTCCATATCAAACAATAGTCCGTTATTAAACATATAAGTTATCTCTACAATACCTCCCAAAAATAATAGCACAAATCAACGATCGAATAAGTGTACCCAAAAAAAATACAGTTACACACCCATGAAAACTTATACACGTTTTTCCTCTAAAAGAATGATTATCTAGTTGTCTAAAAATCCCAGTATATTCGTGTAGAACGCAACAACAAAAGATCACCCAAATCACCAAAAAATCAGCTGCCAAAGATAACTCAACATTAACAAAAGTACAGATACCAAGTCACCATATACTAATCATTTTTCCACACAAATCAACCTCTCAATAGTCCATAAATTTATGTTTTTACCCATGGAATGCAGTTGTTAAAGATGGAACCAATCAATGAAAAATCCAATTGTCTTAGATAGATAGAACTATCGAAATAAGCTATCGAGGCCTAAAATCTAGAAGGCAAATTGAGATATTAACTAATTAAAACCCTTAGAAAGATAAATTTATTAGATTCCAAAGACCAAAATGTTAGAGTGTCTCATATTGCCTAGACATGAAAATGTTAAAGAGTTTATAAGTGGTAAAGGTCAACTATCCAAACAACTAGTTCTAGTTATTTGGACAATAGTTGACCCAAGCCCAATTCTTGTTAATGGACTCTACACTCTGCCCATGTTAAAAATTCAATATGGTATCAGAGCAGGTTTGGTCTGGATTATTAATTTCCCAGTTGTCCGTCGGAATGTCCAGTCCCAACGGCCCGGTCCGGTTACCACTGCGTATATTTCAAGTGACAACTGGATGTCCAGTCTCAATTGCACTTGAGGGGGAGTGTTAGAGTGTCTCATATTGCCTAGACATGAAAATGTTAAAGAGTTTATAAGTAGTAAAGGTCAACTATCCAAACAACTAGTTCTAGCTATTTGGACAATAGTTGACCCAAATCCAATTCTTGTAAATGAACTCTACACTCTACCCATATTAAAAATTCAATACAAACTATCAAACACCCTAAAGCAAAGGCAACATGGTAACAAGACCACTACATATGATGAACAAAAGCTAATCTATCACTAACGTAGTGTTTGGTTAGTGACGCCGTGAATGGGGACAGTTGACAAAACAAAGAAATCTTCTCCCTCTTGGTTGTTTGGTTCACGCCCCCCATGTTTTTGTCTTCTGCCTCCGGTAAACATGTACAAAGATTTCAGTTCACTGCAAAACCAGAGAACAAAAATAAATTGTCTCTGTCTACAACACAAAGACGGTCGCTCCTCCGAAATTACCCCTGTGTTTCGTTCTTCGTTCTCTCCCGCAACCAAACCTCGCACGCCCTCTGTCGCATCTTCCCAGTTGCAGTTGTCTCTCGCACGCGTTAGCTTCTGTCTACGCTTCTCCATCGCACACTGGGCAACACTCTTGGACGCAGGGACTCTTCTGCCATTAGTAAGTTTTTATTTCTTCCACTACGCTTCTCCATTTCTCTGGTTGTGCGATTTTGGGAGGGTTGGTATTGTTCTATTCTTATTCTATTGTGAAGTCGGGTGGACGTTTCTGTGAAATGGAGATCTTCGGAGTATTGAGTGTCTATATATGTGGATTTGGAGGGTTATATTGATTTGGAAATGTCAACACGAATGCATATAAAAAAGACAGAAAATGATGCATGTCGCAAAGCTTCCCTAATATTTTTTTTCTCATGATAAGAAGTTTTCACCATGGGAGCGAGTCGCAAACTTCAGGGGGAGATCGATCGCGTCCTCAAGAAGGTCCAGGAAGGTGTCGACGTTTTCGATAGAATCTAGAATAAGGTCATACTCTTCGTTTTCCTCTCTCTCTCTCTTTCGTCTTTAGTTTTTGATATTAAGCTCTGGAAACTACATTTCTGTATGGTTCTATTTGATATGACATTATTTTTGACGCATATGTTCTCCGCAATTGACCGCAATGGGTAGTTTGTTCAAAGCACTATTATCTGACTTGTTCTTTTGATGCATCTTTTCTGGATTTCCTTGAGTAACTGAATGTCCTGTTCCATTTTCTTGACTTCATGTACTTCCTCAATGCGTTTTACTTCCTCGATACATTGTGATTGTGTCGAAGTGTTTTGGGTTAACTTTCCCGCCGGTGATTGTTGTTTATTTTACGTAGTTAGATCTTCGGATCATTTCTTGTAATTGCTCTACTTTTTAGTTGTGAAAAGCAGAAAACCGATTAGGTGTCAAGGTATATCGTGAGACATGGTTGAGTGCTTAGAATTGGGTGGATCATTCAAAGGGTCTTTATTTGATGAAGGTGCTTCAACAAGATTTAGATGATGATTACCATTTGCTTAAACTGCTTTTGTTAAAACGCATTTCGCTTTAGTTTAGTATTGCCTATTTGTGTGATTGGTGATTTTCAAGCAACTTTTGCATATAGTTTTTTTCCTGCTTATCTTTGGTTCTCATATCTTCATGTTTCAAGGAAATTTCGTTTTGCATGATTCACGAGTACTAGTGACTGATTATTTCACTTATAATGATTTGAGAAAGTAAAGACTACTCTTTTGGTGAAGAATCAGACCTAAGGGCTCCAAATAGACCTAAAAAAATTGATTTAAAACCTCCAGATTGTTATTTCTCTCATTGGTCTTGTTTTATTTTTCATTTATAGGACCCAAAGGAGAAAGCTAAATCAGAGACAAGGGAGTGGTTGAATAATGTGGTATGTAAATAAACTTTAAATTTTAATATATATGTTATTACATTGGAATTCAGAGTGAAATTTTCTGCAATTGGTTTATTAGTTTTGCGGTCTTTGATGTTTCTTCCTTTGTCTTGCAGGCATTTACGTGGAGTGGTTGAATAATGTGGTATGTAAATAAACTTTAAATTTTAATATCTGTTATTACATTGGAATTCAAAGTGAAATTTTCTGCAATTGGTTTATTAGTTTTGCGATCTTTGATGTTTCTTCTTTTGTCTTGCAGACGCATCTAGAGACATCTATTACTTGGCATAAGGCTCATATAATGAAACCGAACGATATTAAGGCTCTTGGATAATGATGAATTGAGTCCGGCGGGACATAATTAACAAATTCTAAGGTCAGAATGTTTATTGAACCAATTATGTAACTAGTTCTATGAATACTTAGAGTTTTTATCTTGAACCTTTATTGTAATTAATTCATGAATGTTTTGATGTTTTATTTCAATGTATGTTGAACCTAATATCTAATTAATTCCATGAACGGTTAGAAGTTTAATTCAATGTATGCTTACCTTATTGTTACTAATTTTGTATTGATTGTCATTCATATTAATATTAGCATTATTGTAATTTCTATTATTATTATTATTATTATCAATATTATTATAATTAATTTCTTATTATCATTATTAATAGTTATTCTTATAATTATTAAGTATTATCATTTTGTTATTATTATTATTATTGTTGTTATTAGTAATATTATTATCAATATTATTATTATTAATTTCTTATTATCATTATCATTATTATTCTTATTATTATTAGTATTGTACATTTTGTTGTTATTATCATTATTATTAATATTGTTATTATATTTAAATTTATATTCATGAGAGGCCTAAAGTTATGAATACTGCACCCAAATTATTATTATTATTATTAAAATTCATAAATAAATAATTACATAAATAACAACGCTTAATAATATTATTATTATTTGTTAACTTTTCAACTAACACAAATAGTTCGTAATAAAATTATCAATTAATTACATATTTCTAATCATATTAAAGACCAGGGGGATTTTTGTCATTGTCACAATTTGTTCGCTTACATCCAATCGCAACCAAACACATTACATTTACGGACGATTTTGTTACATCCACCACAACCAAACACCTCACTGTCTCCTGTTTTTGTTCCGTTCAAGTCACATTACATTATGTCTCATCGACACCATAAACAAAGAACCATACGCAGCGTAATAACAAGACCACGATTAAAAAAGAAGAAGAAGAAGCTATTTCGTAAAAACAAATGTTGGACAAACTCTAAATTAATTCTTAACTTCCTATAATCAACTAATGTAATATAAGAAAGTAGGAATTTTTCTCACATGAAATTCTAACTCACCAGTTGTTACAAAAGAAAATAATTAATAGAAGGGGGTTGTGAAATTTTGTAATAAGAAAAACTGAAATAATAAAATGAGAGATTTAAATAAAACAAACCTTAGTTTATACTCCCTCCGTTTCATAATAAGAGTCGTTTTAGAAAAATACACACTTATTAAAAAAGTTAATAAAATTATAGATATACCCTTATTAATACTTCCATAAAATTACCTCGGTAATCAGCATCTTAAATGAAATTGTGAGAGAAATTGCCTTGAAATTGTGATCTGTATAATTAAGATGAGAGAGAAATGAAAGGTTAATTTTGGAAAAAAAAAGTTATAAACATGCATACAAAGTCAAGAATGATACTTATTTTGAATAATTAAAATGTATCTAAAATGAATCTTATTATGAAACGAAGGGAGTAGTTGTTTCCACTCTTTAAAACAACACAAAATATTTTATCAATCATATATTCGAAGCGATACTAAATATCGGTCTTTCCTTATGAATAGTTAATTGAAAACATTTAATTTTATTAACTCTTATTGCTTAACAACCTTAGATATGATCCCAAATTTATTTAAAAAATATCTTTAATAAAAAGAAGACCATCAAAGTAAGATAACACAACATTTGCAAATCCAGCTAATCTGGTTGAACGTTTTTCTTAAGAGTAATAATTTCTAATCCAACAAATTTAAACTCCTTGTTGCTATAAATGATTAAAAGAATTGAACTTTTACATATTCAAACTTTAATCTAATAAATGATTATTTTAATCAATAAACCAATCACGCATATTAAAATCAATAATAAAATAATCATAAAATAGAAGCATAGACAAGCAATCTAATATATGAAACTCCATAATAAGACACAATTACTTCTCAATCTTTAAAGTTCCAAAAGGGCTTCCATTTTCTTTAATCAAGAATGAAAAAACTTAGCCAACATCAGTCATTCTTATGACTAGCATCTAAAGAAAGATAATTCTAATACAAACTGATGAATGGAGGAAAAAGAGAACTTTGAGAAGTTGAAAAATGTAGTTAAAAGATGGATGATTTTCTCCTTTACATGTCTTTGCTCTATAATGACCACTTAACCTCGTGTGAAAATCTTATGCTTGTGATTCATCCGATCCCCCAAATTATAGCTTCATTAATTTTCACCCAGGCCAAGATAAGGTTTAAATCATTTTTAACACAGTTTTTTACTTACAAATTTGAAATTTAAAATTTTCAATTTCTATTAAACACTTAAGATCACGCCATACTATTTTTCAAATTTTCAATAATTTGATCCAAATCTGCAAAATAATAAATTTTATTAGCTCAAATCTCCTTAATTCATTCTTGATTGTTGTTGGAATTTCTCCTCCATTTGAATTTTTGAATTTGAATGAAGGCCTAATCCTTTTTCCAGTCAAAAAGCATCTTCAACTCTTATCCTACAAAAATAAATAAAATTTTAAATTTAAACATATTAAGATAAGAATATGGAAGAGTTTGAATGTTATAATTTATAAATAAGGCAAAATTAAGACACGTCAATATAATAAAGAAGCAATCATAAGTTGTCCAATAAACAATCATCTCAAAATAAAAGAAGCAATCATAAGTTGTCCAATAAGCAATCATCTCCAGAATTCCATCCAAGTATTATAGTCCTGTCAATGATAAGTTATTGAAAATGTTCTCATAATAGCATCAACATTCATTTTTCAAGAATAAATATCACAAAAGAGAGGTATTTTTTGATAAAGGATCCATTATGTAAAATATGGGTTTTTGGGCTCGTGTCTGACCCAAACTTTTACGCATGGACGTTGGCTTGACCCAAAGCCCTATTAAATCTAAAGAGAGTTGTCCAATAACAAAGCTTTATTTATAAATTTTAAAATTTCAAAACATTTAACTCATATTGTAATTTTTAAAAATAAGTCGAGGTTTTCTCTCGTTTTTTAGGGTTTCCTTATCGTTAGGCGTTTCCTATGGCCGATGTTGTTGCTTTCGTCAGTCTTTCTCTCTCAGATGGGGAGGATGAGGATTGGGTTGTTCCGTTGCCGGCTGGTGAATCGGGATGGAGTTATGCTCTATGTCTTGTTGGTTCTCTTCTCACTACTTCTCGGGTGAACTTTCAAGCAATGCGGGATTTGTTTGCAGATCTCTGGCATCCGCAAGCTGGTATTGCAATCACTGATTTGGGCTCTCGTCGGTATTTGTTTCGTTTTTTTCCATAAGGTGGATCTTGATAACGTCTTGACGCGCTGCCCTTGGGATTTTAATCGTCATCTACTTGTCTTACACCGCTTACAGGAGGGCGACCTCCATTTGGAGGTCCCTTTATTTTTTACAGAAATATGGGTGCAGGTTCACGGGCTTCAATCAGGGCTGATGACAGAGTCACTTGCGCAGCAGTTTGGTAATTTTATCGGCTGTTTTGTTGAGTATGATATATCTCATTTCCGGAAAAGTTATCGGCCGCACATGCGTCTTCGCGTTCGCCTTGATGTTCGCGTTCCTCTCAAGCGTCGTAAGAAGATCAAGATCTCCGATTCCTGGTCTTTTTTTGCCCGTTTCTAGTAGGAGAAGCTTCCTCTGTTTTGTTTTATTTGCGGTCTACTGGGGCATGGTGAAAGTTTCTGTCCGGAGCGTCTCCGAAACCCCGTTATTCCAGAACCCTATGGGTGGGACAATTCGATTCGCGCTGTCACCGAACGACCGCGACAGCCTCCGAGTCGTTGGCTACACCACGATGATGGTTCTCCTCTTGTCGAGGGTGGTTTTCCTGATGTAGGATCTTCTTCGACGGTTGGGTCTGATATGGATGTGGGCGACACTGAGGAATTGCCGCTACTTACCGATGACGGGTTGAAGAAAAGGCGTATGGGTGATGCCTCTGCTCTTGGCGTTTCAATTGGTGTTGATTCCAAAAGAGCTTCTAATGAATCTTGTGTTCATTCTCATATATTGGCGGGCGCCGAGGAGCGACCCGACCAGTCGTTATGAAAATCTTGAGTTGGAACTGTCAGGGGATTGGCAATTCTCAGACGGTTCAAGCATTAGACGACCTTGTTCGTCAACATCGGCCAGACATTTTATTTCTTATGGAGACGTTAGTTGAGTGTGATTATATTGAGAAGTTACGGGTTCAGTTGCATTTTGACATCGGTTTTTGTGTCAATCGAGTGGGTCGTAGTGGTGGGTTAGCTATGTTATGTCGCAATTCTCATGTCGTTGCGGGGCTGCGCAGTTCACAAACTTCAGTTGATGTTCGGGTTCATATGGACGATGGGTTCGAATGGTTTTTGACGTGTTTTTATGGCTTTCCTGAGCGGTTTCGTCGTCATGACTCGTGGAATCTATTACGGTCCTTGAATCGTGGGGCTCATATTCCGTGGCTTGTCATTGGTGACTTTAATGACTTGGCTTGCTCAACTGAGAAACTTGGTGGTGCTGATCAACCCACCTATTTATTTGAGGGTTTTCGTACCGCTCTTCAAGACTGTGGTTTACAAAGTGTCGAGTGGGTTGGGTACTCCTATACTTGGGAGAAAAGCCGAGGGTCTTCGACTTGGGTGCGTGAACGACTTGATCGAGCGATGGCCAATTCAGTTTGGTTCGGACAAATGAGATAGAGTAAACTGTATATCCGGATAAAGTGTGTAAACACTATAGAACAGTGAAGTGTCTTACGAGAATCGAATTTGAACATAAAGTGAATGGTATACAACAAATGACTGCATTAGGTACATTGTTACTGATTATAGTGAAGTGGAATTAAGTGTCACTGTATTGGTACCAAGGGAATGTAAATCGTCCCTGACGTGATTAAGGGAGGTACCAAAGAAATGAAAACGTACTCATTGGAACATAAGTTGGACTATATAACATTGGGGAAAAAGGTATTAGAGGAATAAAATGTGATCAATGAATAGATTCAAAAATACTGAACTGAGTTATATATATCGGAGCCAAAGGAAGTGACTATTCTAGAAATGGTAAGTGAGATAGCTAAGAAAATGAGATCGTCAACTGATAGTTTTGTCAAATCCACATCGTCTTAAGTGATAATGAGTTAGCCATAGTAACTGAACCACGGACTGAGAGTGGTTACTGTGATCACTCAAAAAGTGAATCATTAAGTGGAAAAGTATATGGAATATGTGGAATCATGTGATAACTGTCATAGTGAATCGTTGACTGAGAATTTCGAGGACGAAATTCTTATAAGGAGGGGAGAATTGTAACATCCCACCCCTCCTGGAAGGGTAAAATAGTAAAATTGGCATAGGATGGGATTGATAAGGAATAATCATTACTGTTCATGCATAATAGGATTGATACACAGTATCAATTGTGTATACGGAATTACGGTAAATGCATTCATGACATTCTCGGTAATTGGGCCTAACGGTATTTTATTGTGATTAACGGGGTTATGGGATTTGAAAAATTATTCTGAGTGCGCCATTGAGCGTTTTACATTTTAAGGGATTTTCAGGAATTTTTCTGGAATTTTTGGAGAAAATTCCGACCGCAAAATCGCCAGAATGGCCTAAACATGTTTTGGGGTAGAAAAGGTGATTTTCGTGATTGAAAAATTATTTGGAGTGCACTGTTACCTGTTTTATAATTTTAGGGAATTTCATTAATTCTCAGAAAAATGATTCGGGTAAATTCCCGGAAATTCCCGGACCGGATAAATTGCCAATTAATGAACAAATCGATTCTCGGTAGCAAAAATCGCTACCCACTTTTGTAATATTGGGTATTTTATTTTGGGACTGAAAGTAGGGTCATTGGAGTTAAATGGAGTAACATTTTGGACTGAATTAATTAAGTAATAATTTGACTTTTCAAATAAAAACAAGCCAATCATCAATTGCCACTTTGAAGCAACATTAAATGCTTCTCTTCATTGTTCTGGAACGTATAAGTGTTTAAAGGAAGGATAAATTGGAAGGCATTTTGTCATCTCACCCGAAACATATACAACACACAAACTTTTCTCCCTCAAACCATCGCAAGTTTGGCTCTTCTTTTCTTCATTTTCTCCCTAACTTCAAGCTATTATCTCTTACTCCCATCAAAGCTAGATGATGATGAGTATTACTTTAGAAGGAAAAGGTGGTAGCTTGGTATAGAAGTTAGAAGGTAAAAGCTAGAAGTTGAAGCTTTGAGGGAGAATTGGTGTTAGGTATGTATTCATTATAGTTTTGAGTTTAAATGATGTCTTTCATATGGATTAAATGTCATGATAGTGTGGGGTAGTTAAAAAAAGGGGTTTAAAGCATGTATTAGGTTTAAAGTGATGATTATTATGATTTGAAGAAAAGGGATGAGGTTAGTGAAGATGCATTGAAGTTAATGTTATGGTTTGATTTTTGAATTGAACAAGGGTAATTAATTGAGTTTTTGAATGGAGGAATTAAATGCTGTAAATTTTTCAGTGTTAGCCCTAATATATGTATGACTGGAGTAATATTTAATTTGTATTTATTTTGATGTCTAGTGATGTGAAAAAGGCATTGGAAGTGGTTGAACTAAGGTTAACCTTAAATCTGGAAAATTGGAATTATAACTGATGTTACTGTTTTATTCATAACTTATTGTGTAGAAATGCAAATGAGGTAAGGTTAGTGGCCACTGAAACTTTGGGATGTTGGCTTCAATTTAGTGTGAAATAGGTGTTGTTGAATTTCAATGATAGAAGGGTGAAATTTTGCATGGAAAGTTACTGTTCCATTGCCTGTGAACAGTAACCGCAACCATGACATCTGAGTTTTGCTGATTTTTATGAATTAATTGAAATGGAACTAGGGAGAATGGTCTTCATGGAAGTTGTAGCATATTTGATTATCTTTCCATTGCTACTGATCTTGCTATTTTAGAATAGTGTATTGGGAGATATGAATTGATTACTAATGACTGGTTTTGAGCATTTTGATGAAACCTAGCTTAAGTGTGATTTTGTGAGTTTACTGATTGGAGGCAATTTTAACATTTTATGTGGACTGAATTGGTGTGAGTGAGCTTCTGAAAAGTTGTAGAGGAAAAGATTACCTTGAAAATGACATATGGTTTGTAATTTTAGAAGTCAGAATTGGGAGTTATGATTTTCAAAACTGACCCTACATTAGGTTATGAATGGCTGATCATAACAGAAACTTCCATAATAGTTTTGAAATTGATAGAAATCGAATTGGATAAAGAGTGCTTCATGAAAAATGAAGTTTATGATGTTATCTTTACAGGGATATAAAGTTCTGATTTTATTGACTTGTATACTAGAAGTTATGCTTCTTGTAAGGTTACTGCCCAAATTGAAGGATTTCAGGGACAGTAACATTAGATGAATTAATTGACTGGTTTAGAAATAGAATTTGATTTTGGGTTGTTCATGAAAGTTGTAGAGGACATTGTGAATTTATTGATCATATTTTTGTGGTAATTTATTACTAAGGAATCAGTGAGTTATGAAATTGTAAATGTACTGCCCTGTGTTGAGGGAAATTGTGAAGGCAGAAAGTTTGATGGATTATTTGACACCCTTAGGGTTGGAATTGATTTTTATGGTCTTCTTGAGAGTTGTAGAGCTTTTCATAAGCTTTCCAATGAGGTATAGTGGGCATTTTTCTGATTTGTGTGCTAAAAGTTAGAGTGGATGGAAATTAAGTTTTAAATCTGGAAAGAAAGGGCAAGGCAGAAGGGTCGTCTCGCGAGGGCGACGTTTTGCCTCGCGAGGGCGAGATCAAAGGGGCTGGTCGCGAGGGCGCCGCCGCCTCGTGATGACGGCGAGGTGTAACCGCCTCATGACGGCGCCTCGCCCATGAGGCAGACGCATGGAAATTTTTATTTTTTTTAAATTTTATTTGGTATTAATTGATCTGATTGTTCTTTTGTCAATTTCTTTCCCGTCCGACGTCCGATTGACCTGATTCCAGAGGCATCGGATTCGTTGAATATTTAATTTCATATTATGAGAAAACGGGAATTTTTAGACGGGAATTTGACGTAGCCCCTATTGACGGAACATGTAAACACTGTTTTATTTAATTGAGGACCTATAGAGGTCCGAATTGCGCCGTCGGCGCTTATGGATTTCTAATTTTGATAGAATTTTATTATGGAAAATATTGAATTAGGACCGGAATTCATGAACATGCATATCTCATCAATATGAGCACAAATTTCATATTTAGTGACCGTACTTTTCTCGATTCATATAGAGGCTCAATTGGGCGTCGATTGACCGACGTCACGAGGCTTTCCAAAGATTAGCTCGGAAGTAATAGGTGAGTAACCTAGTTGGTTTCTCAAATTTTGGTTGTTTACATGCTCAACGTGAATTACGTGCAAAGGTGAATTGTATGATTTCGCATGTATAAAAGTGGATGATTGTATTGTATGATTTTACTTTATCTTGAATGATACTGATATTGATAGACCGGGCTTTATAGCCACCATCTTGAACACCGATGATACATCGGGCTTTATAGCCATATTGTGGATCGACCGATATCTTGGGCTTTATAGCCATATTGTGGATCGACCGATACACCGGGCTTTATAGCCATATTGTGGATTTATCGATACACCGGGCTTTATAGCCAAATCGATATTTACTAAATCTTGCACCGCATGCATAATTGCATGATCGGATAATGGACGTGCCCTAAGTTGCCATTATTACGATAAAGAGCTTGAGCTCTCATCTTTGATTGACCGCCTCGAGCCCGGGGAAAATCACACGCGTCCCCACCGAACACCGATCGAGCACTTGGGCACAATGTCTTGAATAATCGGAAAGAGTCACATATGCATTGCATTTGCACAAATGACCGCTACGTGACATATCTCGCTTTCATAATGGTATGAATTATCGTGAATGGTTTCATATTATCAGTAAATTATTATTGATTCTTGGTAATTGATTATTATCAGATCTTTGTCAGACGCCATGGGCGTAATGCATGATTTGAGTGAACCATCGATGATGGTTTCTCACCGAGTTCGCAAAACTCACCCAAAATTTGCATTTATTTTTCAGTCTGAAGAATACCCCGTTGACACGGAGTATATCTACCGTAGACGAGTAAAGGTTAGAGGTCGGGATCGCCAGGTTCGCATTAGTGTCTTAGTAAATTGTATTCGCAATCATCGTATAACAAGGCTTTATATTTTCTTGAGCCATTGTGGTATTAATGTTTCTTGCATTGATCGATTGTAATTATTCTTGAATGACCGTAATAATCAAATCGGTTTTTATTGAACACGGATTTTATTTACTTATCGTGTTTGCCGTGTGAACGTGGAGTTAATGGCTATAAAAAAAGTATATCAATTTTAAATCGATGATGTAGTACGCCTCTCGTGGGACACGGACTCGGATATCACCAACAATATCGGGTTCAGGTCTTACGGGAGTGGGGTGTTACATTTAGGTGGTATCAGAGCCCAGTAGTACGTCATGTATCTGGGCACAGTTTGGAACATAGGTTTCATGCATTTGAGTCGCGTCGTTGCAGACCGTGGTAATCGATCCCAGTCGAGTCGCACGAGGATAAAGCCTAAGGGTGCATAAGTGTCAAGTGATTAAGTGAGAGAAGAGTGAGACTGGATTAGAGTGTAAATCCCTAAAAGGGGATAATCAATTGGGAAAGGATAAAGGAAAAAAAAATGGATAAGAAGATTGAAATTGTACTGGGTTAGAAACCCTCATAAGTGATAGCAGAATGATTGTGTGGGCCTCGACTGATTAAGAAATTCTGAATTAAATTGACAATATTATGGTGACAGAAATATGCAGATGTTGAGAACTTGGAGAGGTCCATTAGAGATATGGGAAGCATATTGGGTATAGTAGAACTAAGTGAAATTAAAAGCCCGGGATGGTTAGGTAATTACAGTTCTGACTGTATATGTCATGAAAAGGGGAAATATTGGAAGTGAGTAAAATGTAGATGATCCAATCGGGCATATTTTGATTCATCAGATTTGAGTTAGAGATCGAGAGATATTATAGGCGAAAGATAATAGCGAAGTGGAAAGAAGCTCAATAGAATCTTTAGAACGATCTATCGAGAACTGAAAGAATCGAAAAGTAAGATGTCCGATTGCCTATTAGAGTGAGGTAAAAGTGTCTGATATAGACTGGAATGAATTAGAAATGGTTATCAACTAGACCGCATAAGTTTGAGACTGAAATTGTTAGTGATTATGGTGCTTGAGGTTGGAAATTAGTATGATAAAATCATAAAGGAAAAAAAAGAGAGATGATTTCTACCGATGGTGTATCGGAAATTCTGAATTAGGTGTATATGGACACGAAAATGGTAAATGGATAGGTATATAGATAGAGATAAAATGGAGTAGTATCAACGACTTTGTCGGTATTGGGACCGTGAACACTGATCATAGATCGTTTGAGGAAAATAGAAGATAAGTAGCAGAAAACTGAATAAAAAAAATAGGAATAATGAACATAAGCTGATAAGCCAAATTGATATGACCTTATAAGGTCAAGTTGCACGTAACGGATATGGGAATGAGACATACAGTTTAATGATACGGGGAGAATGAAATAAAGATCTTGAAAAGAATGAAACCACAATAGTGGTGTATGAAAAGAGTTATTGTATTTAAGTCGAATTACTGTTAGGGATATCTATTGGACAGTAATGTTGATTGTGATTAATGAAATGTATGTGACAGATATATGGAAATCATAGGGGAAATGAGCGGTAAATGTTTAGAGTGATTCTAAGCGTGAAGTTCTTAAGAGGTTAAAGTAAGACAAAGGTGGACTGAGTGTACCTGTATGAGAGGAACTGAAAAGTGATTCTGGTATAGATTACTGAATAAGTGGTAAAGAAAGTGTTTAAGTGACTGCCACAAGGAACCTTCGCGAAAGGAATGTTCTGATCTGTTAAATGAAGACATAAGAGTGTCTTGATTGAGATTGTATGTATAGTGAAGAAGGATTGAAACACAATTAGGAATAATCATTGGTTGATGAGACTTTTGTGGACAAAATCAAAAGTGAAATTGGGTCATAGCTCATACTGCTGAGATTATCTGCATTGTATGTACAGAAATGTAAAGAATTACATATGAGTGAGATTTTAATTTGAGGTGATTCTATTGCAATGTGAAGTGAATCGATCTCCAGTTATGATGTAAAACTGTTGAGGAATCTAGATTTGAAACGAAAAATAAAAGAGTCCCGAACTAAGAAGAGAGAGACTAAAATAAAAAAATGGAAAATTTTGGAGGTTTAAATATAGATGACAAGGTATTAACATATGTTGATAGGAATGATATGAAAACAAATGAGAAGAGAAATGAAAAGAGAATGGCGAATAGAGACAAGAGGGTCAAAAAAGGGAAACTGACAATGAGGTGATGTAGTGACACCTTCATAAAGAAATTGTAGATACACTCATTGTAGACTCAATAAAAAGGGTAAAAGATGTATGGTAAAGTCAATAAGACCCTAATAGGGATTTATGCGAAGTAAGCAAATGGTAGTAGTTGTGATTAGAGATAGAATGTGTTTGGAATTGTGGAACAGTGAAAAGTAAAAAGAACGATGGGACTAATTGAGGAATCTGATACTGATGATATTCATACATTGGAAGAGTGGGTAGTGAGTATTGAACTGCGACAATATGTTGAACAAGTATGAAATAAATTGAACTGACTGTGATAAATGGTATTAGTGCCATTCTCATTATTAAAAGCCTTGAGACCGTAGATTCCTATAAGGATACATTTGGGTTAATTTGAGGAAAGATACGACAATGCTAGAATGAACAAACAATTCTGCCTACTACCCTTAACTAGTGAACAGATAATGCTGCAATGAACAAATCAATTACAGATATTGGGATTTTCAATGATTGTCAAGCAGATTATGGGTAATAGTGAGGTGTTCTGAAAAAAAAAAGAAGTTGTAAGAATAGTGATACAAAAGGTTAATAGTGCAGAAAGTAAAGGGGGGAAATCTTATGATGAGTTTGAATATACGAATGGAGTTGGAAAACTATAGTGAACAAAAGAAGAAGAAGAAGTAAGTGTGCTCGATAAAAAGGTATAAGAACAAGAAAGTGAACTGGCAAAGTTAGACATTCTAGTAAGCATATTTGAAAAGTGAAATTGAGTAATTGTAGTTATAAAATGAAGTAATTCTTGGCTCAAGTGATTATAGGTTGAATGTCCAATGGGAAAAAGGTTTGATTATGGTCGTGTTATAGAGCTTTGATTCACTGGAAAATATATCTTGTTACACGCACGTGCCTCTCTGGGAGTTAAAGACCATAATGGATTTGAGACTAAAATGTGTGAGAAAAAGGAAAGTGACTTTAGGAAGCCTGTATGGTTAGCTAAAGTGGAATCGGATCGGACAAATGAGATAGAGTAAATCAGATATCCGGATAAAGTGTGTGAACACTATAGAACGATGAAGTGTCTTACGAGAATCGAATTTGAACATAAAGTGAATGGTATACAACAAATGACTGCATTAGGTACATTGTTACTGATTATAGTGAAGTGGAATTAAGTGTCACTGTATTGGTACCAAGGGAATGTAAATCGTCCCTGACGTGATTAAGGAGGTACCAAAGAAATGAAAACGTACTCATTGGAACATAAGTTGGACTATATAACATTGGGGAAAAAGGTATTAGAGGAATAAAATGTGATCAATGAATAGATTCGAAAATACTGAACTGAGTTATATATATCGGAGCCAAAGGAAGTGACTATTCTAGAAATGGTAAGTGAGATAGCTAAGAAAATGAGATCGCCAATCGATAGTTTTGTCAAATCAGTTCGTGTCTAAGTGATAATGAGTTAGCCATAAGAATCAACCACGGATGAGAGTGGTTCTTGTGATCACTCAAAAGTGAATCATTAAGTGGAAAAGTATATGGAATATGTGGAATCATGTGATAACCGTCATAGTGAATGGTTGATCGAGAATTTCGAGGACGAAATTCTTATAAGGAGGGAGAATTGTAACATCCCACCCTCCCGGAAGGGTAAAATAGTAAAATTGGCATAGGATGGGATTGATAAGGAATAATCATTCTTGTTCATGCATAATAGGATTGATACACAGATCAATTGTGTATACTGAATTACGGTAAATGCATTCATGACATTCCGGTAATTGGGCCTAACGGTATTTTATTGTGATTAACGGGTTATGGGATTTGAAAAATTATTCGAGTGCGCCATTGAGCATTTTACATTTTAAGGATTTTCAGAATTTTTCTGAATTTTGGAGAAAATTCCTGACCGCAAAATCGCCAGAATCGCCTAAACATGTTTTGGGGTAGAAAAGGTGATTTTCGTGATTGAAAAATTATTTGGAGTGCATTTATTACTGTTTTATAATTTTAGGGAATTTCATTAATTCTCGAAAAAATGATTCGGGTAAATTCCCGGAAATTCCCGGACCGGATAAATTGCCAATTGGCGAACCGGTCGATTCTCGGTAGCAAAAATCGCTACCCACTGGCACTGTAATATTGGGTATTTTATTTTGGGACTGAAAGTAGGGTCATTGGAGTTAAATGGAGTAACATTTTGGACTGAATTAATTAAGTAATAATTTGACTTTTCAAATAAAAACAAGCCAATCATCAATTGCCACTTTGAAGCAACATTAAATGCTTCTCTTCATTGTTCTGGAACGTGTATAAGTGTTTAAAGGAAGGATAAATTGGAAGGCATTTTGTCATCTCACCCGAAACATATACAACACACAAACTTTTCTCCCTCAAACCATCGCAAGTTTGGCTCTTCTTTTCTTCATTTTCTCCCTAACTTCAAGCTATTATCTCTTACTCCCATCAAAGCTAGATGATGATGAGTATTACTTTAGAAGGAAAAGGTGGTAGCTTGGTATAGAAGTTAGAAGGTAAAAGCTAGAAGTTGAAGCTTTGAGGAGAATTGGTGTTAGTATGTATTCATTATAGTTTTGAGTTTAAATGATGTCTTTCATATGGATTAAATGTCATGATAGTGTGGGGTAGTTAAAAAAAGGGGTTTAAAGCATGTATTAGGTTTAAAGTGATGATTATTATGATTTGAAGAAAAGGGGATGAGGTTAGGTGAAGATGCATTGAAGTTAATGTTATGGTTTGATTTTTGAATTGAACAAGGGTAATTAATTGAGTTTTTGAATGGAGGAATTAAATGCTGTAAATTTTTCAGTGTTAGCCCTAATATATGTATGACTGGAGTAATATTTAATTTGTATTTATTTTGATGTCTAGTGATGTGAAAAAGGCATTGGAAGTGGTTGAACTAAGGTTAACCTTAAATCTGGAAAATTGGAATTATAACTGATGTTACTGTTTTATTTATAACTTATTGTGTAGAAATGAAAATGAGGTAAGGTTAGTGGCCACTGAAACGTTGGGATGTTGGCTTCAATTTAGTGTGAAATAGGTGTTGTTGAATTTCAATGATAGAAGGGTGAAATTTTGCATGGAAAGTTACTGTTCCATTGCCTGTGAACAGTAACCGCAACCATGACATCTGAGTTTTGCTGATTTTTATGAATTAATTGAAATGGAACTAGGGAGAATGGTCTTCATGGAAGTTGTAGAATATTTGATTATCTTTCCATTGCTACTGATCTTGCTATTTTTAGAATAGTGTATTGGGAGATATGAATTGATTACTAATGACTGGTTTTGAGCATTTTTTATGAAACCTAGCTTAAGTGTGATTTTGTGAGTTTACTGATTGGAGGCAATTTTAACATTTTATGTGGACTGAATTGGTGTGAGTGAGCTTCTGAAAAGTTGTAGAGGAAAAGATTACCTTGAAAATGACATATGGTTTGTAATTTTTAGAAGTCAGAATTGGGAGTTATGATTTTTCAAAAACTGACCCTACATTAGGTTATGAATGGCTGATCATAACAGAAACTTCCATAATAGTTTTGAAATTGATAGAAATCGAATTGGATAAAGAGTGCTTCATGAAAAATGAAGTTTATGATGTTATCTTTACAGGGATATAAAGTTCTGATTTTATTGACTTGTATACTGGAAGTTATGCTTCTTGTAAGGTTACTGCCCAAATTGAAGGATTTCAGGGACAGTAACATTAGATGAATTAATTGACTGGTTTAGAAATAGAATTTGATTTTGGGTTGTTCATGAAAGTTGTAGAAGACATTGTTAATTTATTGATCATATTTTTGTGGTAATTTATTACTAAGGAATCAGTGAGTTATGAAATTGTAAATGTACTGCCCTGTGTTGAGGGAAATTGTGAAGGCAGAAAGTTTGATGGATTATTTGACACCCTTAGGGTTGGAATTGATTTTTATGGTCTTCTTGAGAGTTGTAGAGCTTTTCATAAGCTTTCCAATGAGGTATAGTGGGCATTTTTCTGATTTGTGTGCTAAAAGTTAGAGTGGATGGAAATTAAGTTTTAAATCTGGAAAGAAAGGACAAGGCAGAAGGGCCGTCTCGCGAGGGCGACGTTTCGCCTCGCGAGGGCGAGATCAAAGGGGCTGGTCGCGAGGGCGACGCCTCGCCCTCGCGACGAAGCGAGGTGTAACGCCGCCCTCGCGAGGCAGACGCATGGAAATTTTTATTTTTTTTAAATTTTATTTGGTATTAATTGATCCGATTGTTCTTTTGTCAATTTCTTTCCCGTCCGACGTCCGATTGACCTGATTTCAGAGGCATCGGATTCGTTGAATATTTAATTTCATATTATGAGAAAACGGGAATTTTTAGACGGGAATTTGACGTAGCCCCTATTGACGGAACATGTAAACACTGTTTTATTTAATTGAGGACCTATAGAGGTCCGAATTGCGCACCGTCGCTTTATGGATTTCTAATTTTTGATAGAATTTTATTATGAGAAAATATTGAATTAGGACCGGGAATTCATGAACATGCATATCTCATCAACATGAGCACAAATTTCATATTTAGTGACCCGTACTTTTTCTGATTCATATAGAGGCCCAATTGGAGCGTCGATTGACCGACGTCACAGAGGCTTTCCGGCATTAGCTCGGAAGTAATAGGTGAGTAACCTAGTTGGTTTCTCAAATTTTTGGTTGTTTACATGCTCAACGTGAATTACGTGCAAAGGTGAATTGTATGATTTCTGGCATGTATAAAAGTGGATGATTGTATTGTATGATTTTACTGTACTGAATGATACTGATATTGATAGACTGGGCTTTATAGCCACCATACTGAACACTGACTGATACACTGGGCTTTATAGCCATATTGTGGACTGACTGATATACTGGGCTTTATAGCCATATTGTGGATTGACTGATACACTGGGCTTTATAGCCATATTGTGGATTTACTGATACACTGGGCTTTATAGCCAAATACTGCATATTTACTAAATACTGCACTGCATGCATAATTGCATGATCAGATAATGGACGTGCCCCAAGTTGCTATTATTACTGATAAGAGCTTCGAGCTCTCATCTTTGTCTTGATCGACCGCCTCGAGCCCGGGGAGAAATCTCGACGCGTCCCCACTGAACACTGACTGAGCACTTGGGCACAATACTGAATAACTGGAAAGAGTCACATATGCATTGCATTTGCACAAATGACTGTTCTGTGACATATACTGCTTTCATAATGGTATGAATTACTGTGAATGGTTTCATATTACTGTAAATTGTTACCGATCGCCATCGGTAATTGATTATTATCAGTCTTGCATCAGACGCCACGGGCGTAATGCATGATTTGAGTGAACCATCGATGATGGTTTCTCACCGAGTTCATAAAACTCACCCAAAATTTGCATTTATTTTCAGGTCTGAAGAATACCCCGCTTGACACGGAGTATATCTATCGTAGACGAGTAAAGGTTAGAGGTCGGATCGTTAGGTATGCATTAATGTCTTAGTAAATTGTATTCCGCAATCATTTGTATAACAAGGCTTTATATTTTCTTGAGCCATTGTGGTATTAATGTTTTATCTTGCATTGATGATTGTAATTATTCTTTGGATGACCGTAATAATTGAAACTGGTTTTTATTGAACACGGATTTTATTTACTTACTGTGTTTGCCGTGTGAACGTGGAGTTAATGGCTATAAAAAAAAAGTATACTGAATTTTAAATCGACTGATGTAGTACGCCACTCTCGTGGGACACGGACTCGGATATCACCAACGATATCGGGTTCAGGTCTTACGGGAGTGGGGTGTTACAAGGATGCCCAGATGGTGCTTTCAATTCCATTATCTACCTCAGCCACGGATAAGCGGATTTGGCATTTTGACAAACGTGGGGTATATACAGTTAAATCCGGTTATTATATCGCCTCTCGCTTGCATCGAAACTCTGAAGTTAATACTGATGTTGATTGGAAATTGGTGTGGCGTTTGAAAATCCCCCCGAAGGTCCGTGAGTTTGTTTCGCGTGCGTTACGCAATCTTCTTCCGACGAAACATCGGTTATATCATCGTGGAATGAATGTTGACCCTCTATGTGGCTGTCATGTCTCGGATGAGACCATTGATCATGTTCTCCTTCGATGCGCTAATGCTGTCACCTTGTGGCAGCTTTGGGGACGTGGTGGGAGTGCTCTAGAGTTGCCTTTCATTGGTTGTTTTGTTACTCTCTGTCAAGCTCGAGACTTATCCATTGTGGAGGATTTTGTGATGTTATGTTGGCGTTTGTGGTGGGCTCGCAATGAGATGGTTTGGAACCACCGTAGCGTTTCAGCTGCGATCATCTTGCAACAAGCCCTTGACTTCAAGCGAGAGTGGGTGGAGGCTCAGCGTCCTCGGCAGCTTCCCCGTTTTCGTCCTCTTGATTCGGCTACTGCCAGCGATGCTTGCTTGGGTAGGGGCTGGAAATGTTTTTTAGACGCCGCTATTTTTGAACCAACCAAGTCTATAGGGTCAGGCGCGGTTACATGTACATCTGTCGACTCCTTTGTTCACGCTTTTACTTCATCTCGCCCGGGGTTTTATTCCCCTAGGGTGGCCGAGGCTTTAGCCTTGAGACTTGCTTTGGAACAGGTTAGCACCCGATGTCCCGGCCTCGGCATCGTGCACATCGACGCTCAAGGAGTAGTGTCTTCGCTTTGCAATGACAACCCCGATTGGTCTGAGTATGGGTCGATTATTTACGATTGCAAGTTGCTTCTAGCACGACGGCAAGATATTCAAGTAGTGTGGTTAAGTCGACAGACCAATGTCTTAGCCCATAGATTAGCTCGTATTTCACTTTCCTTTTCGGATTTTATGTTTACGGTTTCTCCTCCTTTTTGTATTGCGGACTCGTTTTGATTTATCATTAGTGTTGGTTGCCCTCAAAAAAAAAAATTCAAAACATTTTTTCACTTGAAATTTTCAAGCTTGAGTGAGCCGGGCTTTCACTACCGTCCAACTTAACCTAAAGTCTAAAATTTTAAAAAAAAAAACTCAAATCTAGCCTAAAGTTCGATCAATTCATACCGAGTTCATTAACCTCGGGTTAGATTGGGACCAAAATGTCATCCCTAATAAAACGATAGATTTATTACAAAAATCAGTGCTTTGGTACATTACAGAGGATCAATAATCTACTCATTTCAATTAGCCGAATCATTCTCTCCTTTCAATCCAAATCTCATTTTAAGTCCTTCTTTCATCCTTTTGTCCATCACATGTTTTAACATCTTTAAAATCTGTTAATGCTCTCTCTTGATTCTTTGGAAGTTTCAGTAGTTTCAATGACCAAACATTTTCATTTCTCATACATAGATATATAATGTAAACATATTTCATCTATCAAAAGTTCCATGACTTGTGAGTATAATATATATTGGCAAAACTGCAGTAACATTTCATTACTTAATAGATTGCTGCCGCCGAATTGTAGAAACATCAAAGGAAAGCTCTGTTAGCAAAAATAGTAATACTAATTAATTTGGAATGGCTTATCTGAAATGCAAGATATTGTGAAAAATTACTGCCTTAAGTTGAAAATTCTTCCTAAAGTGCAGAAGAACAATAGGATCCGACTTCAAGATTAATGTCTTCTCCACCAATTTTGGTGTACTCCAAATATCAGAGTAGGAACTGTCTTTGAAAAAAAATAAAAGCAAACAAATGTAAAATAAAAAATACAAGAAGATATGTGTATAAAAGGTGTTTTTTTATATAGAAGAAGATGTGTGCCTTATTTAGAATAAATTAACAGAATTATGATCGTGGGAGTGAGTGAAAAAGTAGAAGTGAGGAGTTTTTATAGTAGAAACAATGACAAGAGGTTTAATAGATATTAAACCAAAAGAAACGTTAAAACGTTAAAAGATATAATATGCATAATAACTATTAATCGTTAAACCATAGGTCCAATGTTATAATTGTCAATGGATAATAAAGTTAAGAAATCTTAGATCCAAATTATGGGACCAATAATACCAACAAGCTCTTCCTCTTTGAAAGCTTAAAACCTTAGAACAACAAGAACATTTCTATGTAGATAGTAGATAAAGAAGGAAGATGAACCAAGTACGAGATCTAGAAATTATTCATCTGAAAAGAAAACTAAAAACCAAATCTGAGTTAATTTATGGCATTTACTATTTATGTTAAAATCTAGATTTACTCGTACACTCCCACAAAACTCAACACAAAATCCGTGTTTTATCAAATGAAAATTTAAGAATGGTAAAAGGGTCTCAATTCGACACGGCTGGTCCGATCAGATCTAAAATTAATAAGCTCAATTCATGTTGTTCAAGTTTTAATTTTGCAGTCTAGTCCCAACTTTTTTCTATAGCAATCGTTGTTTATTTTGTTTATATTAGAATATCTCACATTTATTAAATATGAAAATATTAAAGAGTTTATAAAGATCAATTATTTAAATAATTAGTTCTACTCATTTTGATAATAGTTGACCTAAGCCTAATTTTTAGTAATGAATTTTACACTCTACTTATATTAAAAATTCTAATATGGTATCAGAGTAGGTTTAGTTCGGATTATTAATTTTCTTATTATCCGTCTGAAAATTCAGTCCTAACAGTCCGGTTCGATTACCGCTGCGTTTATGTTAAGTGAAAACTGGATGTTCAGTTTCATGCACTTGAGGGAGTATTAAAACTATCTCATATTACCTAAACATGAAAATATTAAAAGTTTTATAAAAGTCATCTATCCAAATGACTAGTTCTAGTCATTTTGACAATAGTTGAACTAAGCTCAATTCTTATTAATAGACACTACACTCTATCCATATTAAAAATTCTAATAGTTTATGTGATAAAATGAAATTATTTTGTCTCCTACTACTCTTATTTTTTTTAAGGTCGAAACTCTCTGTTTTTATTTGTTTCGGTTTGGTCCGAATCTTTTTTATATACAAAAAGATATTATTTTATTTGGTCAGGTTAAAACCTTTTTTTTAATTTTTAAATTTAAATTATACTTGAACTTTTTTATTAAAAAAATTAAGTTTTGAGTCGAACTTTCAAAGTTTAAATTTTTAAATAAAAACAAATTTATTTTTAATTTTTTAGGACTCAAACCCAATTGTAAAATTTCAGCTCAAATTGGGCCCAACCCGATCTATTTACGATAAGTTATTTACTATGTTCGATATTGCTACATGTGCAGTAATTGAATCCCATAAGCGTTGGATCTAGTAACCGTGGTGACCATTGACCAAGTTACGGGAATCTTGGGTCAAAGAGATTGTAACAATTGGGCCAACAAAATTGGAAAAGAAATAAGAAAAGAACCTAAAAATAAAAGGCAAAAAAGCGTATTATTGAACACGTGCAAGTTTCAAGCCTACAAATATATTTCTTTTTGGGCCTAATTTAGCCCGATCAAACTTTAATTCAATTAAACTTGTTTGATTTTGAGCTTAATTATATAATTTAGGCTTGATTGAACGTCGAGTTAAGTCTCCGATAAAATATTTTTGAGTCAATATCTAATTTTAGTTATCATCACGTACTTTTTAAAAATTGGTGGATTATAGTTGAAAAAGTTTTTTAATATATTGAAATTGATGATTTTGTGTTGAAAAATTAAGTCCTAAAATATACTTATGCAAGAAACATATGAAAGAGACCTTAAGAGTTAAGAAAGGAAAAGATTGTCAACCATATCTTGTCTTAATCTTACTTTAACCTTTTTCTAATAGAAGAGAATCTTTGACTACAAAGAAATCTATTTTCAAAAGTCAAAAGTTATTCACTGTACTTAAAGTAATTTTATCCTAAGTATGGAAAAAATGAACTGCTATTGATATTTTATATATATATATATAGATAGGTTGAACTAGTTGGAATTCATTTAAACTTAAAATTTTACTATAAGATCTGTGTTTTAGGTTTACGTGAAGTTCGATCATTCAATTAAATATGTTAAAATTAAAATTTTAATTCTTAAATCAAACTAAATCGTCCTGTTTGACTATGAGTCTAACTCACAATTTGAAATTTTTTATAAAAAATTTCAAAGTCAACTTGAAATCTTGATTAACTTATATTATAAAAAATTTCAAAGTCAACTTGAAATCTGGATTAACTTATATTAGACTCATTAACTTCAATACGAGGTGAGCTTAACTAAGTCAGGTTGGAAAAACTGAATAAAAATTACCACTCCTTCTTCAATATTAAAAGCCAGTTTTTACCCTTCTTTGCTTAAACTCATAAAAATAAGGTAAAACACAAGGACAGAAGCTTGGGAAACTAACTCCTGACCTAACGATTTCCGAGACACTTGCATCCAAGAGACATGACAAATTAGTACGTGTTACGATATTACTTTGGAATGCCTATGTCTGTGTAAGAAGCCAGGTCCTAAGATTCTCTCATCTATTGTATTTCTATGTGTGTGTCAACTCCTTCTATATTGTCAGTTTGCGTCTTGTGCCCACATTTCCACTTCTCTTCCACTTTCTTCTTTGTCTTTTTCTTTTCTGTCCCCTGGTTTTTGAGAGCTTCATTTCACTGACTCTCATTTTGTTCTATACTCGGCTTTTATCAAAATTTTTCCCTTGTCTCCTCTTTCCTTGGAAGACCCATTTCTTGGCTTTGTTTTATTTCCATTTTTCTTTTTTTTTGTTGGTCAATTTCCATCTTCTTTACTTGAGTGGTTGGAGGACTGAGTCAATCGGATTGAAATTCTTTTAAAGTTTGTATCTTTTTTCTTTGTGGCGTTTGACTTGGCGACACAGAGGCTGAAGCTTACTTTCACTGACCTAAAGTTCATTGCTTTTACCCTTTTGGACTCAAGGGTCTGTTGGCGTTGTGAGTTTTGGGTGTCTAGATTTGGGTAGCTATGGTGAGAAAACATGGATGGCAGCTACCAGCGCACACGTTTCAGGCATGTCAAAACTCTTATGCATTTGTGCTTGAGCACATTTTCCAATTGTCAAGCAGTTCATGATTGTCTAGGGTTTGCAATTTCTTTTGTCTTCTCTGGACTTTAGGATTCAACTATGTAGATTGCTCAGAAAATTTCTAAATTACTATATGCATCTTTTGTGTGTCCTTATGCTGTGATTTGTGTATCCTTTGCAGTTAGAAAGATGGTTCTAAGTTCTGGAATATGAAGCTTATGATATTTTTGTAGACTTTTAGTAGCATAACGTTTTACCATGCAATGATTTGGTTTCTGAGACATAGAGGACCGTAGAAAGGAACTAGGATCGGGCGTGCAGGACTTTTAATTGATTGAGACGTTGCATATATTGGACTAGCGGGTGGACAGCTTATCTTTGTAGCTCTTGCTTCATTTTGAAGTCATGTTGCAAGGAGTAGCTAGCAGAAACATTTCAAGTTGTTAGTAGTCCTTTGAGTTGTAAAATTGTAATTTATAAGTTGTTTAGATCTAACAGCTAAAAGAAATGCTGAGGGATCATGATGTTTTTCTTTCCTTTTTAACATCTATGTTGCTTCATTGGTTTGAACATGCAAGATTTTACCATTTATGAACGGCCCATCTTAAAAAATTGGGGGATTATATATGCCTTCCTTCAAGAGAGTACAGTGATTTATGAAGCCCTAAGTTTGTTATTTCTTGCTAATCTTTATAGTCTACAAATAACTCCTTAAAAGGTGGGAATTTACTTCTTCTTGTCGGTTGTCTTTTACAATCAGCAGTCTACTATTTCTTCCATATTTCAAGAGGTCAAGAGCTTTTCCACCTGTTTTCATACAAAATTAGTGAAGGAAAAGCCAACATGTACTAAGCTGGGGTGGTCTCATAAGATTTGCATTTTCTGATGTGGTCTTATTATTAGAGAATAGCGTGAGTGACAAAATTGGAAGATGTAGTCTCCATGTTTCACTCAAGTTGATGTCAAATTTTCGTCACCAAAATTGATATTTATATTTTGAAATAAGAAATTTCTATATTAACATTATGAAGCATATTTTGCTTGGACATTGAGAGTATGCCAAAAGCTTGTCATCCATTACATACTTTTCTCTTTTACAATGGTATGATATTCAAAGTCAACTTTGCTTGTCATTCATTATTAAATTAAAATAAACTGTTACATTGTTGGCACATGAAACATGGCTCAGATAAATTGAAATTTTTTGATACTTCTGTTAGGATCTTTTTCAATTATTCCAAGTTATCATGTCTTGGCTGCTTCCATAGTTCTTCATGCTAACTGAGCTTCAAATTTTGTCCCTTGTCTTTGACAGGTTGTTGCAATCACTGTGTTCTGTCTATTGGTCATTGCATTTTATGCTTTTTTTGCTCCTTTTCTTGGTCGCAATATTTGGAAGTATGCTCTGATTGCTGCTTACACTCCGGTGGTACGTTAACCTATTCGTTTTCTCTGTGTTTGAGGTTTTTCCTTGAGATATTGGGTCTGGTGGTTTTGTTTATTTTTCAATTTAGTATATTCTGGAACAGATAGAAAATAGCCTAATACCTCCAATGACAATGATAGTTGTCAGGGTACAAATTGCACGTTATACCATAGACGTAGAGTCATTTTGTAAAAGGCCTCTTTTTGTAAAGAAAATACCATGCGCAATAGTTTTTTTTGCTTCACACTGTATTAATCCTCTTTTGTACTTCACTATTGTAGATTCTCCTTGTTTTCATTCTTTATGTGCGATGTACTGCAATTAACCCTGCGGATCCTGGCATAATGTCCAAATTCAATGGTGATGTGGAAAATAAACCCAATTTGAATAATGGGCTGTCAGCAAAGGATCTACCTGGCAAATTTGACGAGTCTGTTATTGATATGCATTCTTCCCCATCATCTGTTTCTCGAAGCTCATTACCCGCAGCCCATTCGAGTAGGAAAGGCCCAGTTGGAGACATTGAGAGAGTGGGTGCTGTTTTGCAACCACCAACCCGAAGTTTATTTTTTAATACTGGAGGGATCTTTTGTGCTGTTTTTGTACATGAAGACTGTCGTAAACATGAACTGACGGCTGAACAGCCAGGAAATAGTGAAGATGCTTTGTTTTGTACATTGTGTAATGCTGAGGTATTATCCAATAATCTACATTTTGTGATAGTTGCTTTCCTTTTCTCTACGTTCCCCGTCTCAGAACGATTCCTCAATTTGCATTACCATTTGATTTATCCATGGATTTTTTGTGATTGCTTATGCATGCAATCTTTTTTGCATGCTATTGAGGGTCCTTATCCATCATTGTATAGACCTTTTTTTTTTTGGTATCAAGAGTCTAGATTTTGCCTGAGCTTCCTGGAGTTCTAGAGGAGGTCAATTTGTTTACTTTCCCTTCTATCAAATCTTGGTTTTTGAGATCCTGATTTATCTTGATCAATTCTCTTCTCTCTTTGGAAAAACAATGAAGGAAACCTGTAACCTCTCGTTATTTTCCAAAGGAGGGCCTTTAAAAAATGGGTCTGGTTTCACTTATTAGAATGAAACCTCTGATATATGCAGGTACGCAAGTTCAGCAAGCACTGCAGAAGTTGTGATAAATGTGTCGATGGCTTCGATCACCATTGCAGGGTATCTCTTCATTTCTAGTTTGGTCTTCATTCATTTAGTGCTTGCAAATATGCATCATACATGCAGCTTAAAGCTCAGAGACTACATTTTACACCAGAACTGACTGTTATTATCATGTGGCTGCAGTGGCTTAATAACTGTGTCGGATACAAAAATTATGTGACCTTCATTTCACTCATGGCAACTAGTCTTGTATGGGTATGTGTTACTTTAGTATCTTATTCATGCGGTATTCTTCATCTGTGTTTGGTTGACAATAGCAAATGTTTTCTCTCTCACACACTCTCTGCTGCTCTTGTTCTCCGATTCTACATGTGTTGTTTAGCTTGTACTTGAAGCTGGAGTCGGTATTGCAGTTCTAGTGCGCTGCTTTATCAACAATAAGAGCATGGATGCTGAAATTGTTGACACACTTGGGAATGGTTTCTCTCGAGCTCCTTTTGCGACAGTTGTGGTACATCTATGAGAAATTCCCTAGACCAAGCTTAGCTAATATCTTTCATTTTTAAAAATCAGCTTGAGTATTTTGTGATGTTCAATCTCTATATTCAGGCTTTATGTACTGCAGTTTCAATCCTGGCCTGTATACCTTTGGGCGAACTCTTCTTTTTCCACATGATATTGATCAGAAAGGTTAGTGTCTGAGAGGCTTTCTTTGGGCACGATTTTGTTGTTATATTGCTCATTTGGTTGTTGAGAAGAAGTTTGATAAGTTTATATTTGGAATATTTTAACTGTTTTTCGATGTTAAATGGAAATTTTTAATTTTTTTGGCAATTGAATGGTGGATGAAGGAATGTGTTTGCAAACTCTTGAAAAGTCATCATTTCATTGGAAATATCTTATTTTCTGTTATCTTGATAGATAATTTAGTTGGTTACGGGAGATAACAGAGTTTTCATAGATCAAAGTTTGGACAACATGATTTATCGCATCTAAGGTGATATCACTGTTAAACGCTAGACTTTTGAAGCCCGATTGCCCTTTTACTCTTCTGTCTTGTATTGTAACTTGTTCTTCTAAATTGAGAAAATAGGCAGTTGTTATTTTCTTGAAGTTTTTCCATTCTTTTGCTGAATTAGGGTATTACAACCTATGAGTATGTTGTGGCGATGAGAGCAATGAGTGAGGCACCTGCTGATGAGGAACTACCGAATTTGCTATACTCTCCAACGGGATCTGCTACAACCGGCTTCAGTGGAGGAAGTTCTCTTGGTCTGCAGTACAAGGGTGCTTGGTGTACACCTCCTAGAGTATTTGTGGATTATGAGGTATCATCCTGTGAATGCTTTGTTACTCTTTGTACATCTCTTGATATATTCTACATAAGTTCTACCGTAATTGCATAGATTTCTGATGTAGATCCACGATCCACTCAGAATGATTTAGATGAGTCATAATGGAAAGAGTATTTGATTGTGAATAGCTGATGAGGACATTATAAAACTTTGAATTCTTTTGGGGTTCACGTGATATCATTCAACATCTGTTCATATCTAATGCAACTGTGATGAAATTGCTCTTTTGAAACCGTAAATTTGGTTCCATAAGAACGTTAAGGACTTCCCAAGTGATGACACGTACTCAGTTTGTACACACATCATACTTTTAAACTTTTAGGTATCTTATGATTTTGTTTTCATCTTTTGCTGTTCTCTCTCTCACACACAATTTTCAGTTTCTTATTTCTTTTGGAACCTTATAATGGCACTAGAAAGATGTCTACATTGTGCTGAGCAGTATTAGAACCACGGGCTAGAAACTTCAGCTCAACTTGCACTCACATTGGTTTTAAGCAAACAGAGGTCTTTATTTCTGTGTTCACTCATCATTATACTTATATTGATCTTTGAAATATAAGTAAAGTTCATCTGTGAGGTGCAAAACAAGCTTATTTTATGTTATACCAGAGATGCAGCTGGTAGTTTGGTAGGCAGAGATCCTTGTCTTCTATCAACTGGAATGGCTGCAGAGTATGGAGTTTTAATCCATAACCTTTAAGATTGAGCTAGTGAAGCTCTTACGTTTTGGCATAAATAACTTTTCTTCCAAATCTACTTTAATAATATCTTAAAAGTTATGAAGATTGAGAGATTTAATGGTTAACACGTGCCATTTATCCATGGCATTGTTTGGTTTTACTGTAAATTTAATGAGACAACAACAAATAATTGTCTGGAAAGGGCTTATACCTTATATGGATGCATGAAACATGCCCTTTTTTTGTCTGTATCAGGACGAAGTTATTCCTCATCTGGAGCCTGGGATGGTACCATCTACTGTTGATCCTGATGCGGCTGGAGGTACTGAAAGAGGGAACAAGGTACCCAAGAGGCCTGTTCGAATTAGTGCTTGGAGACTTGCAAAATTAGATTCCACTGAAGCAATGAAGGCAGCAGCCAAAGCCCGAGCATCTTCATCTGTTCTAAAACCAGTTGACAATCTGCGTTTGGCAGATCCTGAATACACTTCTAGTGGAAACATGAGTGTCAGAAGTAGTGTGAGTACTGATAAGGGGCTAAACAAAGAGATGAAGAATGAGCTGAGGTCATCTCAGCTAGGTAACTCATTTGCTCCAAGCCAGGGTAGCCGGGATGGGTATGAAACTGGGACTCAGAGTGTTAGTAGCTTCAGTAGCTCAAGCCACATTCAAGAGTCACTTGCACTTAGCCCTCTACCACAGAGTCACAGTTTGGGACGTATCAATCCAACATCAGTCTCTGGCTTTGTTGCTGATAAGCCTTTATCATCTAAGTCAGCTGTTTCCCATGTTAACGACCCAGTACCACATCATATGTCAGGGTTTGATGAAAGGATCATGCATAAGGGAAGTAGCAGCGATCCTTTACTCTTATCAGCACCAGCTACTTCTCTTCTTAGAGATTTTAAGAGGACATCTGTTGTTTGGGACCAGGATGCTGGCCGGTATGTGTCTGTACCCATGTCAGCATCTGAAGCGAACAACAGATCAACAATGCAGATAGGGCTGCCAAAATCTACGGCTCAGACGAACAATCCTAGTAGAAAACCAGCGATTCCATTGCAAGAGCCCTCTTCTTCTGCAGCAAAGCCTTCAGAGCAGCAAGCAGAGAGGTTTATGTACACAGGGGACTCCATTTTCTATGGTGGCCCTCTTTTGAGTGTCCCATTTAGAGATGGCTTGAGAAATGACGGAGGTTCTGGCTCGAGAGAGAGCAAACAAAGGTTGATGCTCAACTTGCCTCGTGAGTCTAAATTCAAAAGAGATTCAACTTCAAATCAACTCCCTGTGTTTGTCCCTGGGGGTTACGAGCACAACTCAACTTCTGGGTCTGGTCTAACGTAGAGTTAAGCTATAATTCCTACAGGAATCAAACAGCTTCCATCGAATTACTTGAGTGAGCTCTGAAAGGCGAGCTTGAAGAGGAAATTTCTTGTGGAAATTGCTCAACCTCGGAATGTTGCAGTTTTGAAGTTTTATTAATCCAGCTGTGTGTAGAGTGCTGTTCTTCGGTTAACTTCATGATTTAAAATGTGGTCAGGTGAAGATTGCAAAATGCGAAGTTGTCTGAAGAACTTGTTTCTCTCTGCAAATTGTGGTAGAAGGGGTTTGCTGTAGGATTCTGTTAACTCGGTGGGGTTCATTCGGATTCATTAATGAGTTTATGAAGAAAAGCATTCAGTTTCTTCTTCCACGCTATTGTTTTCTTCTGAAGTAGCATTATTCTATAAAATTTGTGCTTGTCTTCATCATCAAAGCTATGCTTTTTGACTGTCTCAAGCTCCAAATAACAACACAAGTGTTTACCTTGTTGAGACCAGAACTATGAACTTGATCTAGTTGCATGTAATCATAAGCTTCTTTGCCTGCCGACAAAGATAATTCTTATAAACTTGAGTGATCTTATTGACCACAGTTTGATACGATGCACTCACAGTAAGAGCTATGAAATCATCACAGATTCATGGTTTAAGTTTAATATGTATATTCCAATATGGTCGTCTTCTCACTACATTCTGACCTGTGAAACTTTCCGAAACTCTAGGAACAGTTAGGTACTTCAAGGATTCGTCAATCATCCTATGTCGTTGTCCTGTTCTTGGTTTGATTAAATAGTTCGAGCATGTGCCTGTCCGTTTGCTTTATCCCTACCCATGACCAAGGGACTTGGTCTGTGTGTGGTCTTGTGGTCAGAACACTTGTTGGTTTTCAATGGCGGAAATCCTCAGGGTCTGTATCCGTCTCCGACCTAAAAAGCTCAAATTGCGTCGTGAGGCAACGAAGAGGATTTTCTACTAGTAGAGGTTCAGACAAATGACAACAGGTTTTGGGAGGTTACAATCAACATCTATGAATACATATTCATTTGTTTGTATACTGTATACTTGTCTACACACGATTTAGTGGTCCGGATACTGTGGAGAACTCAGGATTCGAGATTCCTAGCCACTTATGCATGCTAGCGTTGAATAGGAAAGCATACAGTATATCATATATGTATTAAGGTGTTTATGTTTCTATTTTATTTTTATTTTTGTTTTAAATTCAATTAAAAAATTGTTTGGTTGAGTTTTAATTTTGAATTTGAATATGATTTTTCAATTTTCAAAATTATGAAAACATAATTTTAGTAATAATTTATTAATAAATATTATATAATAGATTAAATAAAATAATTTATCTTTAAATTTTATCTAATATGTAATTATTATTAATGATAAAATATAATAACATTAATATTAATAACCAAGAAAATTTTGTTTTATTTAAAATAAAAAAATTAAAAACAAAAACTGAAAATTACAAGTAAAAAATAATATTATAACCAAAAGATAGCTAAAAGGTATATGCAACTTAAAAAGATTACAGCACAGACGCAATAGTTTACTTCTTCCCAAAAGTAAGGAGCTTTCCTTATGAACTGCAACTTGTACAGACAAAGGCTGTTTGACTTTGTGTTTTACAAGTAATCTACTAATAAGAAATATGGACAAAATCTTGGAATTGAAAAAAGAGTGCAACTGTAAAACCTTTGGATTTTTGGTGAAGATAAGATAATGTCTTATCTGTAAATGACTCAGAATTGGACACATCCATCAATCACTTGGATTCAACACACCTCATAAATTCTAGTTCTTTGTTAGTCAACGTCTTCCTCCTCATCATCTTTGATTGACTTGTATGATTCTTGATAAGGTTGGGGTGTACGTTAAACTTTGGTTTATTACGTTTCTGTTAGTTTCTTAGGAAAATAGACCGTAATTATTTGGCTCGTGTACAAGGTGAAATGAATATACCCCCGGAACAGAATCAGCAAAATTATTGGAAATGACTGAGAAAGAGACAATTTATAACGTATTCTGACAAGTTGGGTCCATTAGTTATATATAATTATCTTTGGAAAACGATTAACATTATCGTAGAAGGACAGCTGTTTAACTGTTCCTCTTCATTAGTGACATCAACTCCTGTCCTTTTGCATGTTTCATTGCATCTCTCTGACTAGTTAGCAAATAACCAGGAACAGTGGAACAAAGATGGTTCTAAACAAGCTCTGTCGATCCACTATCAAAACCCAGGTATCTAAATCTTGAATCTTTTCCATCCTTGTTTGTTTTTCTTCCAGAGTTTCTGTGACCCTTTTTTTTTTTTTCTCGTTTTCCTGGTTTTTCGGATCATATCTTGTTTCCTAGTAGATTGTCGTCACTGATCTGCTTATGAATCTGGAGTTGTTCAGGTTAAAAGCTTTGATTTTTATGGTTCATAGTAATATCTGTGTTTTCCGGTGGTGAAAAGTAACGCAAATTGTGAATATCTGTGAAAGATGATTCTTCTGATACCTTGTACTGATAACACTGAATGCCCTTGTCTTTTTTGACCTCCCATCGCATGCTTTCTTATTGGTTTTATGGAATTATAGACATAGTCTGAATGCTTGGCTTGATCATTCAGTTCAACTTTCGCGATTTATTTTTCTCTTACATTCACAGCTTGGCTCTTATGTTAAACAAGTTGCTGCTCCTGGATGTTCAAAAGGCCATCTTATTCACAGACAATTGCCGGCGGGATTATATAGTACAGAAGCATCTGTAACGAAGGATGATTCCACCCCTGATTTGAAGGATGATAACGGGTGAGAGTGCTTGTTTGTTAATGACTCATTGTGAGGACCTGTCAATCTCTTCCCTCTCCCTATATCTACTTCTAGTCTTTGCGCTTCTAGATTCCTGGTTGTGCTCATTATGATGATCAATCACTTCTTTCCTTGCAATTGAATAGGGTGCAAGTCAAATTTAGTGCATTCCTAGTTTCTAATGAATCTTTACAAATGTAGTTTTAAGGGGCATGATATGCTGGCACCTTTCACGGCTGGGTGGCAAACTACTGATACAAATCCTCTGATCATAGAGAAGTCTGAGGTAAACTTGATTTCAATTTTGTTGATGTATGCAACATTTACTTATCTTTTTCTTGGACTTTCAGTTTTCTTTTCTAATTATGCTCCCTCTCTTTCTTTGTATTTGGTTAACTGAAAAATTTTCAATGATCAGGGTAGCTATGTTTATGATATTAATGGGAACAAGTATCTTGATTCTCTAGCTGGTCTTTGGTGCACAGCATTAGGTAATATGATATTTTCATCACCTTTCAAGTGGACTTACTCTGTTACCAATTCTTTTCATCTTAGATTGTCTGCTGGAAGTTATACTTCACTCATCCTGAATATGTAGTTGGATTTACTTGCCGATTGTTTGTGTTACTTTAGTCGTGATCTTTAAATAACATCTACCGGTAATGTAAGGCCGTAAGGGAAACTGAAGTTCAGACTTGTCTAAAAACTTGAAAGAAGTGGGCATGAAAAGGAAATCAGAAAAGAAAACTGACACTAATAAGAAAGTAAGAAACATCACAGGGCTCTGAAGTTGGTAGAAATTTATCTACTAGGAAATGAAAGCTCAGAATTATATACTGGTTGTTAGAGTACCGTATTTATCTGAAGTTACTCAGTACTGGTATCAAGATTAGGATACCTGCTCTGTGTAGCCTACGTGCATGTATGGCAAAAATCTAACAGCAGCATCACTGAGAGATTATGCAGATTGCAGCTACTCTTTTCCTTTGAAATTTCTAGTTGGCAGGTCCCTGTGATGCCATATCTTGAGATGCATTGTGTTCACTTTAATGCATATTTCCATGTTACGTTTCTTTGGTGGAAAGAATTGGAAACTATTCCTGATAGAATATTTGCAAATCTACAGGAGGAAATGAACCACGGCTTGTAGCGGCTGCAACTGCCCAATTGAATACCCTGCCATTTTACCACTCCTTCTGGAATCGTACAACAAAACCTTCATTGGTACCAAAATGTTATACTGGCATTCCGTATTGAAATAAATAACAATCGCATTATCTCATGAGTAATGCCTGCTTCTATTTGTAGAGTTCTTCCTTAAATGCCACAAGATTTGCATGATTCAGTCTTATCTTCCTTTTTCTGCTACCTCTGGAGTCACTGCCTCTTCCTTTACAAATATCTGATTAAATATAGTCTAAAAATTGTCTCACATGAGAGCCTTTTATATTGAACAGGATCTCGCAAGGGACCTTTTAGAAACTTTTACAGCTCGAAAAATGGCTAAAGTATTTTTTACAAACAGTGGATCAGAAGCCAATGATACTCAGGTTTGCTTGTTTGCTATAAGCTCCTGAATTATTGCTTAAGTTTTCATTTTGTCTTGTCATTTCTATGCAATATTTTTGCAGTACCCAATCATAATAGAACTGCCCCACCCAGCAAATCTGATAGTATGGGATCTTGGGGGGTGATTATGCTCTATTGGGTTAATATAATTCAATTTTCAATCCGCCAATGTTCAATTGATTTGGAACTAAGTTCAGTTCGATTAAGCACACCCCTAGGGATAGGAATTTCTACCTTGACAATTGACATACACCACTCCTTTCTAAGTTCACATCTAAGGAAAGTAACTGCTGTGGCAATGCTGATAAAACTGTATTAACTATATTACATGTTTCAATTTCAGGTGAAGCTGGTATGGTACTATAATAATGCTCTTGGTAGACCTAGTAAGAAAAAGTTTATAGCTCGATCAAAATCGTAAGTTGATGCTAAAATTCCTGAGATTAACTTTCCATTCCCTGTTGTGATTTTTCCTACAACAATCTTTTGCATTTTGTCAGGTACCATGGTTCAACTTTGATAGCAGCCAGTCTCTCTGGGTAAATGCTAGAGTTGTATTTCCTTCAGGAATTAAATGCTAAGCACATTTGACAATTCACTTAAAATTGACTGGCATTTCTTATATCACAGCCTTCCAGCTTTGCACCAAAAATTTGATTTACCAGCTCCTTTTGTGTTACATACCGACTGTCCTCATTACTGGCGGTATCATCTTCCAGGTTGGAATTTTGTTAGCATTCCTGGGATATTTCTATGTGATAAGATTCATGTTATGAAAAGTCGTGGCATGCATGTTCCAGGTGAGACAGAGGAGGAATTCTCAACTCGATTGGCAGAAAATTTGGAAAATCTAATCTTGAAGGAGGGACCAGAGACGGTAATTAAGTTTGTACTCTTTTCCATTTTCCCATTGAAGTCATTTTTTCTTTACTGCTTTGAATGCATACTCTTATTGTACTTAGAAAGCACAACATTTAATTAGCACCTGATTGTTGATTTCAGATTGCTGCATTTATAGCTGAACCTGTTATGGGGGCAGGAGGTGTAATTCCTCCACCAGCGACATATTTTGATAAGGTGAGACTTAGTAGCTTGTCATACTTGAATAGGCAAAACGCATTCTCCAAATGCCATGTACCTTTATGTATCAAAGATGGCTAGATATGTTTTATTCTCATTGTTATTGTTATTGAACTACTAGTTAATGGATATTTAATTTGCCTTTTTAACTCTAATGTTTATGTCAAAGTGAAGTTAAGTTGTTCTTTGTTATAACTCGTGAGGCTTGTTGGTGGTTAAGTACTGTTATATTGGCTGTTAATGTCTTATACTGGATCATTGTTCGGCTATCTTCTTTCATTTTTAACGCCGGAGAGCTTAAACTATGGCCTGAATGCACTTCATCATTACTGCTTTCCTTTCTGTTACAGGTTCAAGCTGTAGTGAAAAAGTATGACATTCTTTTTATTGCGGATGAGGTACTTAACAGATTCGTTCATTCTACAAATGTTATCAGTAGTATACAAGGTCTAAGCTAGGGATTTCATTGTTATTCTCTTTTGTTTTAGGTGATCTGTGCATTTGGTAGGCTTGGAACGATGTTTGGGTGTGAGAAGTACAACATCAAACCAGACCTCGTTTCTGTAGCTAAGGTACTTCTGAAGAAATGATACTACAGCATCGCTTTCTGTGAGAACATATTTCTGTATTTCTGAATGAGTTGATTTTACTAGGCTCTTTCCTCTGGATATTTGCCGATTGGAGCTGTTATAGTAAGCCCTGAAATTGCAGATGTGATTTACTCTCAAAGCAACAAACTCGGTAAGTTGATAGTACCAGAGTGATTTAATACAAGTTACCAAACTGATAATTTCCAATAATTGGTAAATTTGGATGTTAACAGTCTGTAGATCTCTTAACATGTAGTGCTCTCTTTCAGGTTCTTTTTCTCACGGCTTCACTTACTCCGGCCACCCGGTAGCCTGTGCAGTTGCAATTGAAGCACTCAAGATATACAAGTATGCTAACTCTTTTCTTAAAATCTCAGGACTACAACTACAGCTGCAGTGAGATATACAGCTGCAGTGAGATTGGAATTCATTTTTCAATAGCACTGAGTAAACTTTCTTCTTGTTTATAGGGAAAGAAATATTTTGGATCACGTAAATAGCATAGCACCCAAGTTTCAAGATGGTTTGAAGGCCTTTTCTGACAGTCCTATTATCGGAGAGGTAAAAGCTTCGTTTATACTTTTCGATGAAGTTGTTAATCGGAGAAGATAAGATGCTAATCACTTAGCTGTTAATACTTTCCTATGTCGCAGATTAGGGGAACTGGCTTGATTCTTGGAACCGAGTTTGCAAACAACAAGTCACCTGAGGATCCATTTCCTGCAGAATGGGGTACGTTTTCAATTTTGCTTTCTTATTATGGTTTTCCCATAGAACATTCATCCATTTTTAGTTATCCCATCAGAAGCCAACAGACCAAAATGGAGTTCTTAAAGTGCTTTCTGTTTTCTCAAGAATTATCTCCCCTTGTTAATAAACCTTGTTAACCATATATATTGCAGGAGTAGGCGCATATTTTGGACAAAAATGTCAGGAGAATGGCCTCTTAGTACGTGTTGCTGGAGATAACATAATGATGTCTCCTCCATTCATATTCAAACCCGAGGAAGTTGACGAGGTACTTCTCATTAATGCTGCGTTTTGTCACGGCTGATAAAAAGATGATATCTTTTACTCGTTTTCGGTGTAAATTTGATGTTGAGAGATGATCAGGGAATAGATGACTATGTGGGGAATTGCTTTACTTCATAACCTGAATTTAATACCTCAGAGCTATGGAATTGAGCAGAGCATAATGCATTCAAGTAATTACTTATCTTTTTGCAGTTGATTAGCATATATGGGAAAGCTCTCAAGGCTACTGAAGAGAGGGTTGCAGAGCTAAAATCCCAGAAGAAGTGAAACTCAAAACAGCTGCAGAGAATACAATGAAGAAAATTCTCTTAAATCTTTGATGTAAAGCTGATGCATTGACTATTTTGTCATCCTGACACTTGAATAAAGCATTGCAGATCTTTCAGCCCATGATGTTTTTTGTGATCTTTCATAGCCACAATCCGCCATTGATGACCTTGATCTCAGTTACCAAATAATTGTTTAAATAATGGAAAGATAGATAAGCAGAGACATCATTTTATGTAATCCACTTTGGATGAGCCATGAAAATGGGTAACAAACAGCTTCCATTAGCTGCTTTATATTCCATATCACCTGATGTTTTAATGATCTAACAAATGTAATGATGTTTTTTGTGATCTTTCATAGCCACAATCCGCCATTGATGACCTTGATCTCAGTTACCAAATAATTGTTTAAATAATGGAAAGATAGATAAGCAGAGACACCATTTTATGTAATCCACTTTGGATGAGCCATGAAAATGGGTAACAAGCAGCTTCTATTAGCTGCTTTATATTCAGTATCACCTTATGTTTTAATAATCTAACAAATGTATCATACAAGAGGGTTGCCAAAAACATGGTATTTCTGTAATGATCTTGCAAATGTTAAACTCCAGTGATTCATTCCTGATGAAACTGGAAACAGTTTCTTTCTGATACAACATTCAGTGACTGTCTTAAAAATAAAAACAGGTTCCATTTTTGAGTGAATTCAAAAGAAACCAAAGTTTACCCAGGCATGAGTATGAATTTTGGTATCAATTTCTGGCCTCTTTTTTGGCCTTTCTTCTTGCTCTCCTTTCCCTGGACCTAAAAGATGATTTGAAGCTTCCATCTTCATCATCATATTCTGATTCGTCCAAGTCCCTAAAAGATTTCTACACACGCTCGACCAAAGAATCAAAAAATCACACTAAAAGAACACAAACACAAGACAGATAAGAGACATTAAAGATGGTAATACCTCTCTAAGTTCAGAGAAGCTAACAGCATAGAAAGTAACAGCAGCAGCAGCTACAATTCCAAGTATGGGAAGCGCCAGTTGCACTCCCGGGTCCATGAATGATCCTTAACACTTTCTGCAAGCTCTGATTATTAAAGACAGCCATTGGAAATGGCGTATAGAATAGATAAGGAGTTAAAACTTGTGGCTCAGGATAATGCTTTCTAGACGCTGACATTGACATTCATAATTAAGATCCTTTAGCAATAAACTTTAATTGAAAATACATAAGAACCAAAGAATTGTCTCCAAAATGTTGACCATTGTCCACCATCAAGTTGTTGGAACTACGTGAGGCCCATTCCATTCATCCCTTTCTTCGACTAAAAAGAACAAATTAGAGTTCTATCTTCGTCTTCTCTACTCAGTCTAACATGAGGAATTTTTGTTTTGATGATCCAATTTAGAATGTGTTGAATCTATCAAATTAATTGACTACAAACAACAACGACATTATTCCAGCAAGAATCCCGTTGAAATGTAGGATATGATGAAATCTAGAAGTAAATAGTTTTTTCTTAATTAATATAAACATTGTTTATGATAAACTCACAAGATTTTTTTAAATAATTAAAAGAAAATAATAATCAAATGTAAAATAAATAATTTTATAAATATAAATTTATACAATTAATTGAGCTAAGTTCTTGACAATTTTAATTTATAAGTCATAAATTTTAATGGATTTCATGCCACAATTTAGCAATTGAGTTTACTAAATTCTAATTTGATATAAGAAATGATTTCTTTAAATATTTAAACATTGTTAAAATTGTTATTTTATTCTAATATTTTATAATAAAATTAAATAAACTTTTACAATGATCTCTTTTGTCACTTTTATATGATGTACGGAATAATATTTTGGTTAAGTAATATCATTTTAATAAAATTAATTTAAAATGGTATAAAATTGAGGGTGATGATGTGTCGGGCTGGGTTCAATTTACTTTTTTTTTTTAAATCAAAATTGTCTGGTCTCTTTCGGTTGGTCTTGGAAAACGCTGGCCAATGTCTTGGTTGGGCCAATAAATCCGTCCTTGTGGCTGGGTCAACATGAGCATACCCCTTGACTTTGGGCAGAGCTAGTCCCAATTGTCATCCTTAATAAAAATATTTTGGTGTTGAATGAATATCATTTTAATAACATTAATTTTAAAAAATGGTATAAAAATTAGGAATGATAATAAATCAGGCTAGGTTTGGGCTGACTCGATTTATAAATTTTTTTAAAAAATTGTCTTGTCACTTTCGACCGGACCTTAACAATCCTGACGAATGACCTGATTGGGTCAACACCCCTTGATTTTGGGCTGAGCCAGTCCCAATTGTCATCCTTAATAAAAATATTTTGGTGTAAAATGAATATCATTTTAATAACATTAATTTAAAAATGGTATAAAAATTAAGAATAAGAATCGGTCAGGCTAAATCTGGGTTGACCTGATTTATATCAGGCCTAGACAACTCCCGACTAATGACCTGATCAGGTCAACCCTGACCTAGCCTATTGACTTTGGGCCGAACTGGCCCAATTGTTATTCCTAATAAAAATAATGATATAATTAAATTAAAAATTTGATAAATCGTGAAAATATAAATTATTCCTTTAAAAAAAGATTTGGTATACAAGTAATAAAAATAAAAAGGAAAGAGGTCATGTCATGATCAACATCAAGATAAAGAAAAAGACAAAGTTGTCACCTTTGCACGTATAGGAATGGGCGGTTTGGTTTGGTCTGGTCGGTGGGCTTTTGGGTTTGGTGGCGGCCGAACTTTAGACCACGACATAACATAAACCCTTTTTTTTTCTTTTTCCTTTTTTGCTCCTTAAATTTCCATATTGTCTTTTTAAGTCAACCGATTATCTATTTTTCTTCATTATATTCTCTTCGTCCTTATTGGCATATTTGACATTTAGTTAGTAAAGATAAGTTGGCTATGTAATTATTGTATTTGTAAATTTTAAGTAAAAGAAACTCATTAATTATTTAAGATCAACAATGGTAATGATAAGTAAAGGGAACTAAACAATAAAATATGAGTCATTTTAAACTTCTTTTTTACTAGTTAAGAGTAAGGCTGTGAAGTACTGAGCCTTCTCAAACCTCACATTTTAGTATAAGTTTTACTAAGTTGTTATTGCTGTAAATCATTTTTACATAGTGCTATAAAATTTTATAAGTTGAAATTGTTCATTTTTTTGTTAACAACAATTAAGTTATTATTTCCACATTTTTGAAATCATTGTGCAATTTGAATGTAAGAAAAACAAATGGTGTTTAAGCTAAAGAGTTATGCAATAATCAGGGCGGAGTCAGATTCAACTCTAAAGGAAGGTCAGGGGTCAATATCTAATAGGAATTTCTTTTAAGGGGGCCACTTATATTTGTAATTTTAAAAATTTTAATTATATAAATAATTTAAAAAATATATTTAAAAGGGGGAGCCATAGCCCCCTTCTCTTATAACATCGCTCCGTCCCTGGCAATAACCAAAAAAACAAAAGGGGCTCCTAATTGTTAAAGCTAATTTTACTAAGAATGGTATCCTCTAAAAAGGAATATTCATCTGAATAAATGGACCATGGTTAGAAACGGTAAGTTAATTAATCAATTTAAATATGAGTTAAGCAAATTTTAAATTAAATTTAAATTTAAGATCATCTATTTAGACATAATTGATTTAATTAAATATTAAAATAATATCATTTTGATAGAAAAATATTAATTAAGTTTCGGGTTAAGTTCGACCGGATTCAACTCGTTGTCATCCTTAACCATGGTTAGTCACAAAGAAACCTAGGAGTAGAAACCTGGTTAAGCACATGAAAGACCGGCATTGTTGAAAGGCTGGCTTGCTCTTAGAAGGGACCTACCTACAACTAAGTTGGCTCCACTCTTCCTCCTGTACACCTTTATATTCCACAGATTCTCTGTTCTCAATTCAACTTTTTTCTTCTTCCATTTCAAAAACCTTCATTCCATTTTCTTATTCTTACTGGCAAACATCTGCAAACCAAAGCAGACCCACTTGTTATCTCTTCCTGGCAAGTGATCCCATCCATTTATTTCTATCTTTCTTTTCTGGGATTTTCTTTTCTTGTTTGTTTGATGTCTGTACTGTCTTAAGTTTGAATCTTTAGCTTTCCTGCTCTGTTTTTCTACTCTGTTTTCTCAATCCGCTAACTGATTTCTAATCTTCTGTCCTGTTTTGTTTTGTCTTTGTTTGCTGATTTAGAAATGAACTGTCTCGGTTTTGCTCTGGTTGATCACATCTTAGTGATCCTTGCGTGATGATGATTGCTGGTCATAAAAATGATCAGCGATTTAATTAGTTGTGGTCAGTTGTATCTTTTTCTTTCCTTTGAAATTTTCACAGAAACTGAAGCGATCATAAGAGAATAACCCAAAAAGCCAAAAGATGCTACTTATTTTGATCACTACACTGTTCGCTGATCATCAATACGCGGAAAACTGGGATTCATGACTTTCTACTTTTTTAAAAAAATCCTTCGAGAAAATATACTATATAAGGAATCGAATCTAATCTTTCTACCTTATTTTTAGCTTACACGTATTAATATGGTTTTGTGGTTAGGTGGAGGAATTAAAAACTTGCAAGTTACTTATGAGATCCTTCTGGGAATCAATAATAACTTATGAGATTTGTTGTTTGAATTGATTATTAAGTATTGTTATGTGAGCCAACTTCTTGTTTCATCCGCTCTACTCTGTTTCTTAGCTAATTGTTCAGTTTCCATTAAAACGACTTCGACCAAAAGGCGATTGAACAGCTATAGGAACAAACTTTGTTTTATTTTCTTGGCGTTTCTAGTGCCTTTAAAACCGGCTAATTACCCATCGTTTTTCGCAATTGCAGTACAATAATATCAATGACAAGCACTAGAGAGAGATATCTCTGTCTTTTTTTGTTTTTTTGCCCCTTTTCCTATGTTATTACCTATTATGATGATCATAATAATTATAGGAGGATGATCTTACTTGTAATTTGAACCCATTTAATGTTTAACTTAATACCACGTTTGTGGGTTATCTTTATACGCCTATTCCTTCTTGAATGGTTAAAAATTGAGAAGATTTGACCCTAGATCCTAAAAAGTAAAGGGCTATACACAAATTTAATTAAATTACAAGGTGTAGTAATATAAGAATAAAGGCAATTTTAGAAAAATTAAAACTTTTCCATAAATGATTAGTGGTAAGCAATCTTTTTAATGGTGTAGATAATGAGGATTTACCACATAGGCTTAGGCTTGACTAATGGGTAGAGAATGCCATATGTCGTTTTGTAGGGACCATTTTCTTTGTAATTAGGGGTTTGGTTTAGAGTAAAAAGGAGATAAGGATTGGGATGTGATGCCTACTTTAATATGGCCATCTCAAACAATGCATTCTCTCTTTTTTGGTTATGTATTACCAATAATTAGTTTATAGTATTCGATACCAAGGTTTATTTGGAAGTAAGTCTTTTTTAGGGTTGAAGCAATTTAATCTGATGGATGCATTCCATCTTTTCTTTTTTCCCCCAAGTGGATGGACGGTCTAGATGCAATGATGGATAATGAAAGAAAATGACGTTTTTGGAAAGCAGTTAGCTTTTAGGAGTCTACTTGTCACACTTTGGTTTATGTTAACTTACACACAAAAAGCAAAAGATGGAGAAGAAAACAAGGAAAACAATAGTTCTTAGGACCCACAAAGTTAATGGTCTCACATGATACCATCACATGCTATATCAGTCTGAGATGATCTTACAATATTAGCTTTCAATATTTTTAGATTCATTTTAATAGTTTTTTATTATATATATAAAGATAGTGTTAATTAGAGTTTTGTCTTTCTTAGTTGCATAATTAACTTCTTATGCTTAGGAATATGTATGACCTATAATGAGTGCTACTTCCCCACAAGTAATGATGTGATTTGGATAAAACTTGTGGACTATGAATCATGATCAAGTTCCCCCATGACCTTGCTAATGACTTAGTCAGATCCCACCATTACTTCTCAATTTCATTACCCTTGTGGTGTAATTGTCATGCTTAGGATGGGTAGTGGGTCAAGTTACTCCAACCTATTATGAATCTGCCCCCTAATTCTTCTTACATATGGTTAGACGGTTTGATCATTACCAAAATGACATTTTTTAAAATATAATTGATTAAAGTGATTTTTTTTATAGTTTGGTTTAGTTCGAGTCTTTCAGTCTAAATCAAATTTAAAGAGGCCAAATTTCGATCAACTCAAGCTTGATTTCAGACAGAACCAAACCAAAACTCCCAACCCTAGTCATGTCCTTCATTGTGGTTTTTTTTTCCCCTTTCTCTTTCCTTTTCTTTTCTGTGATAGTTTTGGGTTTAAAGAATTGTATTGATCAAATTATAGAAACTATTTATATGTTGGAGATGAACTAAAACCTCTGTTTTGAAAATCGGACTCGACCGGCTGGTTCGATCGGTGACCGGTCGGCTATCCGATCCGGTTCATTCTTAAAAACCGATTCTTAATTGAACCAATGAGAATTGGTCAAAACCGGTCAATTGACCGGTTGGACTAGTCAAACCGGACGGGTCCGACCATTAGTTCAATAAAATTTTTATTTTTATTTTTTTAGTGTATTTTTGTATTTTTTTTAATATTATTAATATTATATATAATTAAAAATAACTATTGCATAATTATGACGTCATACTGATTCGACCGGTGGTTGAATCGGTCAAATCAATGATTAATAAAATCTCCGATTTGATGATCGATCCAGGTTTCAAAACACTGACTAAAAAACTAAAGATGGAAACCAAAAAAGGGGAGGATACATCTTTCTACCTTGGGAAAATAAAAGTAAAGGTTGCACTTTTTCTAGGGGCGGCATATAAAAGACAAAAGAAACAGGCTGTTACAATGCAGCTGTGGCGATCGTATACTATCTAATGAAAAAAAGCGCTTCTTTACTATTAAACAACTAAATAGTCAAATTTGTTTATTTATAATCTGATTCTGGTATGTCACCGCCCACTTGGGTTCTCGGTTAAAGTGCCTTTTCTGTTGGCACCACGTCAAAGATGACATCTTGACATTAGCATCTACACTTCTCTTGGCTTTTTATATTGTTTGTCTCTTCGTGACGTTACTTTGTTATATAATGATACTAGCTTAATTGTTTTGGGCTCAAAAAGCAAATAATTTAAAGGGAATATAGATATAGTAGTGGAGAGTGATTAGTAAGCTCGGTTAACTTTCAATGAAATGTTTGTTTAAAACTAGGTGTCCCAAATAAATAGGATTTTACTAGGCCATTGAATATCTTCAATAATTTATCACTGTATCATCAAATCGGATCTTCAAGGTTCTACATGTCATATGTTCCTGTTTACTTTTACCTCAAATTCCAATTACTTGAATTTTTTAGCTTATATGGCTCTAACTTAACTGTGAACTTGTGAAGATTACAGAAGGCAATTCTTGTGAGCTACAGCCTAAATACATATGGAGGAAGAGACCCTTGTTAGTTCTGAGATACCAGTGAAGGTTGAGATTGATGATAAAGCTGATCCTATCAAGGTAAATTCTTTGATTAGATAGGAAGTTCATCGTTTGTAGCTCCTTTGCATATGCTATTTTATGTATGTTTATTATCAAAGTTCTGAATATTTCTGCTTTTATCTGACCTGGTCCTGTTGAATCATTAGTTTCTATGGTAAACATTTCTAGTGCCATTTGCTGCAGGAGGATATCTGAACTACTACGGATCATATTTGTCATATTGATCATTTCTTCATGCTTTAAACATCTTATTCTCCTTTATGTCTAATTCTCAGTGATCCCTGCAATAATTTCCAATTTCTACTACCTAGGTGGCTGTCAACTTTAGATATGTGGAGTAATTTCCATTAGTTAACTTGTATTAGCTATCAAAATTGTAAAAGATATTTAATATACCAATCTCTCTGAAGAATTTGTAGAACTGGTTTTGATTCTTAGGACAATATTATTACAGGCAGCTAATGGAGAGTTGGCACAGGCACAAAAAGAAGTAAAGAAAGAAGATGATGAAACTGATGGGGAGTTCATAAAAGTGGAGAAAGAATCACTCGAAGTGAAAGACAGATTGCACAAAGCTGAGTCAACATCTGCAGAGGATGGCAAGTCATCTGCCATTGAAAGAAGCTTTAGTGGTTCTAACAGAGAGCTGCTAGAATCTCAAGAGAAGATAAGGGAACTAGAACTTGAATTGGAAAGAGTTGCAGGGGAATCAAAACATTCCGAGTCTGAGAATGCAAAGCTAAAGGATGAGATCTTGCTTGCTAAGGAGAAGCAGGAGGAAAGTGGAAGAAGATATGAGGAGCTTGAATTAAGTCGTAAGAAATTGGAAGAGCAGATAATTGAAAGCGAAGAGAAGTATAGTTCACAGCTCAACAACTTGCAGGAGGCTATGCAAGCTCAAGAAGCCAAGCACAGGGAAGTGGTTGAGGTGAAAGAAGCATTTGAAGGCCTCAGCATTGAGCTTGAGAACTCAAGGAAAAAAATGAAAGATTTGGAAAATGAGCTACAAGTTTCTGTTGGTGAGGCAAAGAAATTTGAGGAATTGCATAGAGAAAGTGATTCACATGTTGAAACTGAGATGCAGAGGGCATTGGAGTTTGAGAGGCTGCTTGAGGTTGCAAAACTGAGTGCAAAAGAAATGGAAGATCAAATGGCTTCCCTCCGGGAGGAAGTCAAGGGCCTACATGAAAAGATTGCAGAAAACCAAAAAGTTGAAGAAGCACTTAAGAGCACCACAACTGAACTTTCAGCAGCTAAAGAAGAGTTGGCACTTTCAAAAGCACAACTTCTAGATGTAGAGCAAAGACTCTCTTCAAAGGAGGCTCTTCTAAGTGAATTGAACCAGGAGTTGGACCTCAAGAAAGCTTCAGAATCTCAGGTGAAGAGTGACCTCTCAGTGCTTGAGAGTTTACTTGCTGCTACTAAAGAAGATCTACAAGTCAAGACCTCAGAGTTGGAAGACACCAAGTTGAAGTTGGAGGCAGAAGTCAATGCGAGGGAACTGGTTGAAGCTGGTGCAAAATCCCAGGAAACACAAGTTTCAACTATAAAGGAGGAATTAGCCAAAATAGTTAAAGAAAAAGACGTTCTTGAAGCAGCTATGGCTGATCTCTCCAGTAATTCAGCACATGTGAAGGAGCAGTGCCAAGAACTCGAGGAAAAGTTGAAGCTTTCAGATGAGAATTTCAACAAAGTTGATACTCTTTTGTCCCAAGCTTTATCTAACAATGCAGAGCTTGAACAGAAGTTGAAGTCTCTGGAAGACCTCCACAATGAATCTGGAGTTGCTGCCGCAACAGCCACCCAAAGGAACTTAGAACTTGAGGATTTAATGAAAGTTTCAAATGAATCAGCCGAAAAGGCCCAATCTCAACTAACCGAACTAGAATCTCGCTATATTGTGGCAGAGCAGAGGATTGTGGAGCTTGAGCAACAGTTAAATCTTGTCAATCTAAAAAACAGTGATGCTGAGAGAGAGGTCGAAGAATTTTCCCAAAAAACTTCTGAACTTAATACTGCACTGAAACAGGTGGAGGACGAAAAGAATCAGTTGAGTAGTCTGATGTTGGAATACAAGGAAAAGATAAGCAATCTTGAATCTTCCCTAAACGAGTCAATATTACGCAATTCTGAGTTTGAGAATGAGTTGAAGATTGCAATGGATAAATGTGCTGAACATGAGAACCGAGCAAATATGAATCATCACCGCAGCTTGGAACTTGAGGATTTGTTCCAAAATTCTCATTCCAAAGCAGAGGATACTGGAAAAAAGGTGAAGGAGTTGGAGTTGTTACTTGAAGCAGAGAAATACAGGATTCAAGAACTTGAGGAGCAGATAAGTACACTAGAAAGGAAATGCCTGGATGCTGAAGTAGAATGCAAGAAATACTCTGAAAAGGTATCTGAAGTTGCATCTGAACTTGAGGCTTTCCAAGTGAGGGCATCAGGCCTTGAAAATGCACTGCAAGTGGCCAATGATAAGGAGAGGGAGTTAATTGCAAGCTTGGACACAGTGACCGATGAAAATAAAAAGTTAGAAGATGCCTCAAGCAATTCAAGTTTAAAGCTGGCTGAAGCTGAGAATCTTGTTGAAGTCTTGCGGAATGAACTAACTGTTGTGCAGGAGAAGTTAGAGTTAGCTGAAAACAGTCTGAAGGCTGTTGAAGTGAGGGAAAGTGATGTGCTGTTGAAGCTCAAGGTGGCTGAGGAACAGCTTAAAGAACAAGAGATAATGTTAGAGCATACCACTGCAAGAAAATCGGAGCTTGAAACATTACATGAATCCTTAACAAGAGATTCCGATATCAAGCTTCAAAAAGTCACAGAGAACTTCAATAACAAGGATGTTGAGGCAAAATCCTTGGCTGAGAAACTGAAGATTCTTGAAGACCAGGTAAAGTCGTATGAAGAACAACTGGCTGAAGCAGCTGGGAAATTAACTTCACTGAAGGAAGAGCTGGATTTGTCATTCATGAAAATTGCTTCTTTAGAAACATCTAATGAAGAGCTAAAAAGTCAGATTTTGGAAACTGAAAATAAGGTTTCTATCTCGTCTGCAGAGAACGAAATCTTGCTTGAGACGAACAATCAGCTTAGAATTAAGATCGATGAACTTCAAGAAATGCTAAATTCTGCCATTTCCGAAAAGGAAAACACTGCTCAACAGGTTGCCTGTCATGTGAACTCAATTAAAGAAATAACAGATGAGCACTCTAGAGCCTTGGAACTTCATTCTGCAACTGAGGCTCAGAAGAAGCAATTGGAAGCACAGTTGCAAGAGACGATTCAGAGACTCGCTCAGAGAGATGAAGAAACAAAAGATTTGAATGAGAAACTAGATGCACATGAGAGCCAAATAAAGTTGTATGAACAACAGACTCATGAGGCATCTGCAGTTGCTGATGGTCGAAAACTCGAGGTGGAAGAGACTTTACTGAGATTGAAACATGTAGAAAGCATTGTCGAAGAATTGCAAAAGAAATCTAGTCACTTTGAAAAGGAGAGCAGACGTCTAGCTGAGGAAAATTTGAAGCTTACTCAGGAACTTACTTCAAATGAATCGAAACTATGTGATCTAGAAGCAAAACTCTCCACAGTTCTTCGTGAGAAAGGTGAAGCAGATGAACAGCTTCAAACTTCAAAGAAGGCCATGGAAGACATATCAAAGCAGCTTACAGATGAAGGGCTGAAACTGCAGACTCAGGTTTGTATCAATCTTTTTGTTTCCTTCAATAGTATCGTAAAAGCTAACCTTTTGTTTTATGGTCGTCTGATGCAATAAACTGTGATTGTGCAGATATCTGCAGTTTTGGATGAGAACAACCTACTCAATGAAACATCTCAAAATGCTAAGAAGGAGCTTCAATCAGTTATTAGCCAGCTTGAAGAACAATTGAAAGAACAGAAGGAAAATGAAAACACATTGAGAATTGAATGCGAGAGCCTCAGGGCAGAGGCTGCTGAGAAGTCATCCTTGCAAACCCATCTCAAGGAACTTGAAGAACAACTGTTGAGAGCTAATAAAGACGAGGTATGGTGAACTCTAAAATGAAGCTATATGATATTTCAACAGGATTTGATTAAGAAACTTCTTTCATTTCCAAACTTTTAGGAATCAAATTCTGAGAAAGAGTTGGAAAGAGAAGCAGCCTTGAAGAAATCTCTTCAAGAACTTGAAGCTAAAAGCAGAGAAGTCACAGTTCTGCACGAGCAGGTGAAGGAGCTTGAACAGAAACTGCAGCTTGCTAATGCTAAATCAGTTAATACCGTGGAGCACAAGGATGGAATGGAGATCAAATCCAGGGACATTGGACCAACCATTTCTACTCCAACCAAAAGAAAGAGCAAGAAAAAGTTAGAAGCTGAATCTTCTCAAACTTCTCAGGTTCAAACTGCAGAGACTTCACATGCCATGACAATTAAGTTCATCTTGGGAGTGGCTTTGGTGTCTGTCATTGTTGGTGTAATTCTTGGGAAGAGGTACTGATCATTGGGTTGTGGTTTTTTGAGTTTTCCTTTATTCTCTTGTTTACATGCAAGCTTATACACAGAATACTGGAATCTGGGTTTGTATACCAGTCAAGCATAGGTCTTTAGTGTTTGGTCAGGGAATTTGTTTTTCCTCCTGTCCCTCACTTCAATGCATAGCCAAAAATGTTGGATTCATGAAAGTTTGTTTCAAGTTTTTTGAGTAACTACTTCATCAGCTTCCCTTGCTAATTCAAGTGCCTTTTCAGTTTAAGGATGATCACAGGTCAAGTTGAGCTCAGGCTTTACATTTGGTCCAGAGTTGAATTTGATTGAGTTTCATAGGTCTAAAATTAATTAAAAGTGACATTATTTTGTATATGAAAGAAGTTCAAGACTAAATCTTTAAGAATAAATTTAATAGGGTCCGATGGGAGCTTCAAGCTTCCCAAGTCCGATTGTACTCAAGCTCGAACTCAGGCCTATAGTTTTAGGTCCAATCTGGCTTCATATCAAACTCAAAACTTAAAAATAAAATTCTAAATCTGGTTCAAACCTGGATGAGTTTGATCTGATCTATTGTCATGTCTGCTTAATCCTTACTCTCCATGCATTTGTACATGTTGGAGAAGTTTTACAGGCTCGTTTTTTATGACATTGATTATCCAGAAACTGTACTATGTCCTGAAAAGTTGGAACACTTTTGAATGATTGATAATAGGAGGGTCCATTGTCTAGCCATTTTTATGGCACCACTTGGACCTCCAGGAAAAATTAGGGAAACGTTAAATCAAATCAGGAAATTTAGTCGATTGAAGTTGATTGATTAAATGTTTTGGTTCGACCCAACTTAATCTAACTTGTCATACAGGATTTACTTAGTACGGAGCATCAAATTAGCATGATTTGTAGGTTAATGTATCAGTTTAAAGATTTATCTAGTGCATATAAAAAAGGTAGCGCCTGTCGGTGCCTCAGTTCTTAAAAAAATATAATTTATACCAATAATTGAAAACAATGTATTAAGTTAGAACACAATTAAATAAAATTACTTTATTTTATTTATATTTATTAAAACAATATATTTAATTAATTTATTCAAATTATTTTAGTTCCAAACTTAATTGGAAAGCTAATTAATTAGCGTTATTTTATTAATTTTAAATTGGGACAAAATGTCAAACTCAATTCTCAAATTTTATTTTATACTTATTTTAATGATGAAAATTTGTATTTAATAATATTATTTTATTTAAATTTAATAAAATTATTTGAATTAATTTTAATAAAAATTATTTTAACTAATTCAGTCGGGACATTTAGATTCAAATTGATTCGTAATTTGATTGATGCAAGTTATTTTGTTAACTATAGACCATATTAAAATATCAAACCTAATTCTTAAAACTTCTTTCATACTTTATTTTTCTCAATAATAAATGAATTTGTAATTATTTTTTAAATATACATCTTAAAATAGTGTAATAATCTCTATGGTACATAAAATTACAGCCCTAGCTTGAAGACAAGATCCAAGAGTACAAAATTGTTGTTTCTTAAACAACAATGTTAAAGTTTTGACACCATCGTTAAGGTTACTTAGGATCTTCCCTTTCTTGTACACCTAAAGAGATACCATTATTTTTGTGACATTAAAGACAAATTTATGGTCAATGACAAGCATTTTTTGTTGTTACAACTAAAAAAACCAAAACTATCTCATAAAAGAAATATCACAAACATCAGCCTATGTAATCAAAGAGAGGGCTTCAGAGATATCGTTCCAAATATGAAAATTTGAAAAAATATCATGGCTCAATTTAACCAGATAATCTGCTGCAAAATTACCTTCACGAAGAACATATCGAATAAAACAACTCCAATTTCTAGCAAGGTATCGACTAATTTGTATTTCAGGTTGTAATTTTTCAGGTCGATTTATTTTAATAAATCTTGTTATTAAAAACTAACTTATTAATTGATTGGTCACTTTTATTAAATTAATAAGCTCTTATAAATTAAAATAATTTAATTTTTATTTAATAATCTTTTTTAATTAAATTTTAAATTATTCGATAAGTAACAACAATCTCTAAATCTCAACTTTATTATTTCTTTTAAGTCTGCAAATTTACCCCCAAAAAAAGTGCTAATAATTAAAACAATGTTGATTTTAATTGAATTAAAATCAAATAAAAAATATCCAAATTAGTAAAATAATAAAAAGGTAACCATAACACATAATTTACAAAGTGTGATGCATGTCCTACAGCACATCACAATCACAAGGAAAGCTTTCAAGTGCTACAAAAACTGTGGACTCACTTGTTTGGCATTTGGAACCTTATTAGCTGTGCTACTTGTCGTTTACGGCGTTTCTTTTACCTCCATTCTTCTTCCTCTTCTTCTTCTTTGTTCTTTCTATTATTTTTAACAGCTAAAATGAAAACAACATTGTCATGATCACGTTAAAATTTTGAGAATCAGCACTAACATAAACACAACATTGTCGTGATCACATTAAAATTTTGAGAATCAGCACTAACATAAACACATCTTATGTGAAACCCCAAATTCTAGTCTTTTAACACAAAGTTATTACATCAACCACAACATCTATCTAGAATCCCTCTTAAAACTTGAAATCTTAAGAGGATCAAGTGATACGCAACTTTCTATTTCCGATCCAACACAGTTATTATGAAGAGTACACATTGGAATATACAGGAATAGAATAATCCAAGTACAAGTCCATTCTTACCTGGTAGTTGCATTAGATGAGATATCAACAACAGGGACCCTACTACGGTTGGTCCCCTACGCACCTCAGGGACTTGCATGTACATATCAAGAAGCTAAACAACGAACTTCTTTTTGTTCAGTTTTTGTTTTCTTCTCCCTCCCAATGCTAAACAAATAATGCCCACTTCCACTGATCCACTTGTACAATTATTGTTTAGTCTAATTATACAGTGCACTGAAACCCACACACACACATACGCACAGTCTCTGTTTCTACTGATCTGCCTCTGCTCCTAACTTCCATGCAAAAACCCCAACCGGGGAATCAGAATCATACCAGTTCTTGTACTAGAAGATATGAACATTTACACTTTCTTCATTTTCCCTTTATCAAAATTTTCATCAATTGGCAAAAACTAAAAGTAAAATTTCCCCTGCAAAAAGAATTGACAACTAAGTAAGAATCAATGATCATCAAACCGAAACCCAAAAGTAATTCAATCGGACGGCTGCCAAGCAGAGGCAGTCAACAAAGACAAGTCCTTCCAACCCAATTTCAAGCAGCCATTTTCCTCCACCAAGGTATACCCTTTCCATGGAAACATTCCCAAGAGCAGGCTTGCTTGGGCTGCCGGACTACCCGCCAGCGACACGGGTTGGAACCCGACCCTTCTAAGCTCATCCCCCCATCTCTCCACCTTTACCTCACCCGTCCTCTTGGGCCCACCAACGGCCACGATGTTCCTGATCTCACAACCAAACAACTGCTGCTCCACCGTATGCCTCTCCACATTGTCCAAACCCAAGCCGTCCCCTAAAGAATCAAACAACGCACTGTAGTAATGCAATGCCTCAACAAACCGCGCCAAGAAACTACCGCCGTGGCTAAGATCTTGTTCGACGGTCGTGATCAGTTTCGGCCTCAACAGGGTCAATAATCTCAAAGTCCCCAAATCGCTCCCCGTGATATCATATAAACAATGATGCATCCAGTGCACCACTATAGCTTCTCTAGGTCTAATACCGAGTTGACTCAGGTCTGTCAAATTTCCGATTTTGCCCTCCAGTGGTAAGAACTCAAACGGCAGACCGAGTGAGCTTGCGAAATCGGCGAGCCTCCTTCCGGTTGACTCCAGCAACTCGGAGGAGGACCCGAACCCGGTGATTCTGACGGATCGGATTTTTTTAGTCCGGGAAGCGAGGATGTGGAACAATCCTGGCCACTGGAGGCCTTGCATTATATCGAGATCGATGACGTGGACACGATCCTCTCCGTCCAGTGCTTGGAAAATGGCTTGATTAGCAGTGAAGTGAGAGAACTTGATTGACGGGCTAATCGAGTTGTATGATTGCAAAGCGTTGAAGATTTTCTGCGACTGCGTTATGGTCAAAGCCTTGGAAGTTAGAGGAGAGTAGGTACGTAAGTATGAGCTTACCACTCGCGACTGCAGCGCGTGGGCGAAGTACGCCCCCACTCGCTCCGGCGAGGAACCGAACGGAGAGGAGAGCTCTGAAATCTGCGGGAGCAGACAGTTGGCGTCGTCGAGATTGTCCATGGCGACGCACTCCGCGCATTGTAGGAGAAGGCCGAGAAGTCTCAGGCCAGTGGACTCGCCGCCTTCAACGACCGTGGTGGAGTCTTCCTCGGCGGCGGTTTTCTCACCAGAGACGGAGGCTTCGGCGGAGAAGTTTGGACGTTTAGAAGCAGGGTCGTCGGAATCTCCGTCTCTGTCGCCGCGCTTTGTCTTCATGGGGGAGGCAGGATTGTTAGGGGTAGAAGATGAATCACAGTTGATAGTGGGCTGAGCAACTAAGCTTTGAATCATTATCGAAAGAGAAAAAAAGGTACGTGGGCGAGAGAGATTCGCTGAGGAAGGAGATTTCGAGCGAAAGGGACAAATCTTGCAGAGAAGGACGAGAGATGTATGTGCAGAGCTGTGTCAGAGCAGAAAAAAGAGCGGGTGATGATCAGTTGGTCCGTTTGGACAGCGAGAAAGTGAGGGAAAATTCAGGTAAAAGTTGCGCAACTTTTCTTCAGTTTATAAAGAAGGAATTGAGATCGGTTGTCGTTTTTGGTATTCTTTTCCTCCGTTTAGGCGTGTCGTTGAGTCCGTTTGATTTGGGATTATAATGATTTAATTTAAAAATTATTGATATTATAAAGTTAATAAAAGACCAATGATTAATGGGAGTTAGGTTTGTGATCTTATGTTGTACACATAGGATTCTATTTTGGGTAAGCATCGAAATTCGTCTTGGTCTTAGATAAGGAGTTAGCAATGGGTCGAATCGGGTCGAGTTTGCCTTAAATTTTCATATTCGATTCCAAGTCCGACCTAAAGCTCAATTGAGCCTGAGGTTTCAAGCTCGATCAAATTTGATCCAATTTATTTTTTATTTTTAAAATTTTAAAATAATATTATTTTATATAAAAATTTAAATTTTAAGCTCGAAACCATAAATTATATATGATTGAAGCCCATTCAATTAAAGTAGATTGGGTTTGACCAAGTCGAACCAGATCGTGTTGAGCTTTTTTGTCACCTATAGTTTTGATCAGTATTTAGATGAGTCGTTAATTTAATTAATATAAATTACAGGGATAATTATTTCCTCTAAATTTTTTAGGTAAATTGATTAAAATGTTCATAAAATATTACTTGAGACATATTTTATAGGCTTACTCATATTTTTAATTATGTCCTTCCAATGATAACGAGTTGACTGAATCGGATTAATCTATTGCTTAGGTATGATATGATCGAATTTAATTGAAAATAAAATTGTTATTATTTGATCTAAATCAATTTTGTTTTATGTAAAAATTTCAAACTTCAAATCAAATTTGGGTTCGACTTGAGCCGGGATATTTTTGCGACCCTTAATTTTGATTAGTAGTTAGGTTGGTCCTCCACCCCGAATTTTTATAGACTTACTTATATTTCTCTTTTAAGTCCTTCCATTTTAGGGAATGACAATGAGACAGTTTAAGTCCTATTAATATAATTCGCCAGAGTCTGTCTGAAATGAACAGAGTCCACTGAGATTAACTTGCTCACTTTCAGCTTAATCTTGTTTACACTGATTAATCAATCACAAGTTATGACGTAATTACACTTAAAAAGTTAAAACTTTGGACTTCTTATTGATGTTAAGACAAGAATCCGAATATCGTAAATGATTATTTCCTGAAATTATTGCACAACACAGGGTTTCTAGAACAAAGTTTCATAGAATTTGACATTAAATTAGTTAACTAGAGATTTGGGTACTTAGAATTAAAATATTTGTATTACCAAAGCGACAACAATAACAACAACAATTCAATAAAAATCCTATCAAATACAAGGTTTAGAGAGGTGCACATGACCTCAATCTTAACCCTAACTAGAGAAGTTGTTTCAAAATATTTGTGGTACCAAATGCTTTAATTTGTTAAAGTAGAGGTCTCAGCACCTATTTTCAGATGACTTAGCAATGGTATCAACTAAGAAATCACGGTTTAAGATGAACATTATGCTCTTCCATTGTCATGTAATATATAATTTACATGTCTATGCTTCTAAAAATTGACAAGGGATGACAAGCACAATGACTTAAGAGACTTGTCCCATACAACTAAAGGTGAAACAACTATGTACAACTACAACACAAAAAGAAAGTTCAATAATGCGCAGTTCTCAAAAGTGAATCAACTATGAAACAAATGTAATTACCTTTTGGTCTGACTATTACATCCGTGTGCTTTTGTCAAAGCTTGAATTGACAAAGCCATACATCAGGATTATAACTGCGGGTTAGGTTCATACCAGAGCCTCAAGTTTTTATTTTTGTAATAGCTTCAGTATTGTCTCAAACTATAGTTTGGAAACCAAACATTTTAATTCTGCTTTAGTCTAGTTTTAATTAAACATCCAAGCCTACAACACTTAAGATAATCTATTTCCTCTCTGAGACTTCAGGTAAATGCTTTCTTGCATCATAATGCCAACAAAGGATTGCTAATTCTGCATTTTCACTAAGCTAATTGTTATTGGCCATAAATATTTCCTAGAACTAATGGCATTCATCAATAACCTATTGCAAACACCCACAAAGCATTGTTATATAGAAATCTACATCATTGTGAAAGAAAAATAAATACTCAGGGAACACACCAAAACAGAGAGCTTAACAAAAATGAAGTCCATTGAATTGTTAAAACCAAAGAGATCAACCAACCAAAGACATTTTGGCATGAAACGAATCCTTATTGTTTGCCTAGATCTAACAGCATCATCTAGTGATATACCCATCAAAGGCTCTTTATGAATAACTATTCACGAACATCATACTTAGCACATATGAACAAGCCCTAGAAATCAACTAGATAAGAACATCAAGAACCATGCCAAAACCATCGCAATAATCAAACAAAACTAATAGCAAGTTAATTATAAGAAATTCTAATTAAAATATCCACTCTAAGCAAAGCAGATCAGGAAAATGTTCCCACAAAATCCACCTTGAACAATCATTATGCAAAAATCACCATCTTAATCCATTACAAAATACATTTTTTTTGACAATATTCCAACAAAAAAAAAGATGAGCATCTAAAAACCAAACCACCAGCTCAAAACCTGAGCTTGGTAAAGAACCACCGGTTCTTTCCAGTCTTGAACCGCTCCTCCAACCTAGCCTTAGTCTCCTTAGCCGCTACAACTTTCTTGTCTCTGCTCTGCAAGACATCCGCGTTGACAACTTCCTTCAAATCCACATCCAGAGTGTAGCGGGTAGGCATCAGATGCTGATAGTTCACCAGCTTAATGAAGCACTTCACTCGAGACTTCTTGGCCGTCTTTTTCGCCGAATCCTTCTTGATCACTTTTCGGGGATATTTCTTAATGCCAGCAACCAGACAGTGACCGTAGGGACGGTCCCGGGTACCGTCGTCGAAGGATTTGACGATGACAGCCTTGCGGCCCGCGTAGCGGCCTTGGAGGAGGATTACCGCCTTGTTCGGCTTGAGAAACTTCACCATTTCTTATTCACGCTTTCTCGCTCTAACTCTCTCTCTAAGCCCTAACCCTAAAACGCGAATTTATATAACGCACAAAAGACAGGAGATTCAAAACCCTAGATTATTTTTTTCAACTGAAGCTTTGGGTTGGGTTTCTGTCTTTCTGAGAGGCCCGATTGTCAAAAAATGCTACTTCCTTATTAGACATCATTTATTTTGAGTAGAACAAATAAGACTTTCTTGAAATAGAGATGTAAAAAAGGAGCTGACTTGGCAGAATTTTGGCTCTAGTTGACCGGAACGCAAGCCGTCTATGATCGGCCTAGACGAGTCACGGGCCGAGATCGAGCAAGTTATAGGCAGAGTCTACCTAGCTCGTAGCTCGACTATTACTTCAAAAATAATATCGTTTTTAACAATTTTCTTTAAAAAAATATGGTGAACAAGGTTACAAGTAGGCTTATATAGGTCCGTCAAGTCACAAGCCAAGCCACAGGCCACTCTAGCCCGGGGTCAAACTGGGTCAAGTTAGGAGTGACCTGGGCTATGATGTCAAGTAAAATTTTAAATTTTTTTTCTAATTTTTTAAAATTCTCTAAAATACTTTTTGTAAAGTTTTTAGGCATTTATTAAAAAATAATAACAAAATACACAAACCATAAATATCGTACTTGTGTTAATCAAATATTGTATGTTCAACTCAATTTATAAATTTAAGCGGAACTAATTAAAATTGTATTAAATTACTAATTTATTATAATTATTATTTTAATACTAATTTAACTGATTTAGTTTGAATTTAATAATTGATTTAAATTATCGTATTAGTGACATTTAATTAATTTAATTCAGATATTCATTGAACTTGTTTTGTTATTAATTTTAACCGAACTTTAAAAAAGAATTTTCTCAAAACTGAAAATTAGAATGATTTTTTAGAATTTTAAATGTTAGAAGATTTTGTTAAAATTTTAAATTACAAGGAAAGTAAATTTTTATGGCAACAATATTTAATTATGCAAAATGTTCTTTTATTAGATTATTTTATTTTCCTAAAAATTAAACAAAAATATTTGGTTTTCACAAAGTCCCAAACATTGGTATGGTTTATTAAATATTAAACTAAACCCTAATTAAAATGTAAATATATTTTGGTTAGAGTAATTAAAGCTATAATTTTATTATGTAAAGCATACTTAACTAATTATTAACTTACAAAATGTCTGAAATTGTGTAAATTATGAAGAATATTATGAGCCACTACAAAATATAGTAACTTAACATTTACTTGCTAATTTAATAATGCTAATGAACATTATACCCTTCCATCGCCATGCAATATAAGATTTACATGTACATGCTTCTAACAGTTGGTAAGGGATGACAAGCTCGATGACTTAACATAACAGACTTCCTTGTCCCATACAACTACAGGTGAAACAGCCATGTAACAAAGGCTGAGTTGACAGAGGCATACCTCAGGAGTCATGACTATAGCTGCAGGTTAGATCTTTTAACTTCATACCAAAGACTCAAGTTTGTATTTTGTAATAGTTTCAGTATTCTCTCAAACTATAGAGGACATGTATCAGAACCAACAGGGTGGAGAGAGACCAAATTGCATATAAAGTCCCAGTATTTTTAGCACACTTCCAGAATTGTGCCATTGGACACTTCAAAAGCAGCTTTCAAACTTGGATCAACCAATTCACATTACCAAAATATAATTTGGAAACCAAACATTTTAATTCTGGTTTAAACTAGCATTCGTTAAACATCAAAGCCTTCAACACTTCAGATAATCCATTGCCTCTTTGAGACTTGAAGCCAAAGCTTTCTTGCATCATAAAGCCAACAAAGGCTTGCTAATTCTGCATTTTCACTAAGCTAACTGTTCTTGGAAATAAAAATTTCCAAGAAACTTAGGCCAGAGACAGAACTACTGTTCTATCAATATCATAAGGCATTCATCAATAACTTAATACAAACACGCACAAGGCCTTGTTATATAGAAATCTACATCATTGTGAAGCAAAAAATAAATACTCGGGAACACAGCAAAACAAATAGCTTAACAAAGTTGAAGTCCAATGAGTTGTTAAGACCAAAAAGATCAACCAACCAACGCCATATTGGCATGAAATGAATCCCTATTGTTTACCTAAATCTAACAGCATCATCTAGTGATATACCCATCAAAATCTCTGTATGAATAACTATTCGTGAAGATCATATGAACAAGCCCCAGAAATCAACTAGATAAGAACATCAAGAACAATGCCAAAACCATTCCAATAATGAAAACCAAACTAACAGCAAGTTAGTTATAAGAAATTTTAATTAAAATATCGACTCTAACCATAGCAGATCCGGAAAATGTCCCGGCAATCTTCATCTTAATCCGATACAAAATTCATTTTTTTTAAATATTCCAACAGAAAAGATGAGCATCTAAAAACCAAACCACCAGCTCAAAACCTGAGCTTGGTAAAGAACCACCGGTTCTTTCCAGTCTTGAACCGCTCCTCCAACCTAGCCTTAGTCTCCTTCGCCGCTACAACTTTCTTGTCTCTGCTCTGCAAGACATCCGCGTTGACCACGTCCTTCAAATCCACATCCAGAGTGTACCGGGTAGGCATCAGATGCTGATAGTTCACCAGCTTAATGAAGCACTTCACTCGAGACTTCTTGGCCGTCTTTTTAGCCGAGTCCTTCTTGATCACTTTTCCGGGATATTTCTTAATGCCAGCAACGAGACAGTGACCGTAGGGGCGGTCCCGGGTCCCGTCATCGAAGGATTTGACGATGACAGCCTTGCGGCCGGCGTAGCGGCCTTGGAGGAGGATCACCGCCTTGTTCGGCTTGAGAAACTTCACCATTTCTTATTCACCCTCTTACTTCCTCAAACCCTAAAATGCGAATTTATATAGGGCATAAAGAGAGGCGATTCAAAACCCTAGATTATTCTGTTCAATTAGTCCTTTGGGTTGGGTTTCTGAGAGGCATGAGAATAGAGAGGCCCAATTGTCTAAGATACTCCTTTTCTATTAAATATAATTATAAAAATAAATACAAATTAGATTAATTATAAGTCCGGCCAATTAGGATATAGGTAAAGGATCTCGTATTATGTTCTCTTATAGTTTCTTACTTTGTTTAATTACTTTTTTGTAATGACTAGCTTGATTTTTTCTTATTCTTGTCTTTCTTTTAATTTTGTATTTATTTTCTTAATTTATTTTATTTTGTTAATCTTATCGTATATATAAAATATGACTCTACATATTTTTATGTATACGTATTTTCTATAATTTGTACTATCATTATTTTATATCATATGTGGGTATATCGAAAGCAACACCTCTATCAAATAAGAGTAAAATTACGTACTACTAAATTTTCCTAAATTTTGCATTTTAGTAAGACCATCATTGAGTGTTGTTGTCATTGTTACTAAAATTTAAAATCAAAACGACATTAAACCGACCTAACCAACTTGATTTGTTACCTTACCTATTTTTAGTTCATAAATATAAATTGTTGGTAATAAAGGAAGTGACAATCTGATTCAAACAGCTCAAATTCTGAACTCAAAGCAATTCAAAATTTAAAAAAAGGTTTAAATAAAATTTAAAAACATCATTTTTTGCAAATTAATATCATTTTTTCTTTGTCGGGTTTCGAATTGTACTGAGCCTAAGAGTCAACCTAAGGCTTAATTTTTTTAAATATTAGTTTCAAAACGCAGCCCAAACCCATATCAAAGTAGACCTGACAATTAACTTTGGGCCAAACTTAATCAAGTGAGATCAGGCCCAAGCCAGTTTTCCAGGTCCCATAGAAAAGTGTTCACATGGGCAAAAGTTCAGGATGGTTTGTTGCCAAGTCTAATAAAAATGGTCCACACGAGTATACGATGAGGCCAATTTGCCTAAGTCTCATGAAAGTGGTCGGCGGGGTAAAAATGATTATATTGGCCTCGTTGACAAGATAAAATCTCGTCTAGCGGGCTGGCAGGGTTGCCTCTTGAATAAAGCGGGCCGTACAACATTAATCCAAGATACTATCTCTTCTATTCCTATATATGCTATGCAGTCCACTTGGCTTCCCCGGGGCATGTGTGATGAGATTGACAAACTAGCGAGAGCTTTCCTATGGAGCCGCACCGACCATTACAAAGGTCTTTCCCTTCTTCCTTGGCATACGGTGACCACCTCGAAAGCATGTGGGGGATTAGGCATTAGGCAAGCTCGAGAGTCCAACACAGCGCTTTTGGGCAAGATGTGTTGGGACCTATATATCGAGAAACCCTGTTTATGGGTACAAGTTCTCCATTCTTGATACATATCTGGCCAAGATCTCCTGACTTATACTCCACTGTCACATGCCTTGGTGGCATGGAAAGGTCTCCTCAAAGCTTTGCTAATCCTCAAAGATGGTTATGGCTAGTGACTAGGTGATGGAAGTGACATTCATTTTTGGCATGATAAGTGGCTCTTTGATGGCACGCTGGCAGCAGTAGTAGATCATATCCCCTCCTCTCTTCGGGACCTTCAGGTTGGCAACCTCATATCCCCACAAGATGGAAGGGATCTGACACCTATCGCGGGTGTTCTCCCACAGGAATATTGTGACCATATCCGAGCCCTCCCGCGTCCCCTCCCCCACCATGGCTCTGATCGTCGTATCTGGTTTGATAGCTCCACCGGGGTCTACGCCTCTAGGGGCGGATATGATTTTATCACCAGGATACCGTCTCTTGACAGGCCCAGTGGTTGGAACTGGATTTGGTGTCTCCGAGCAGCATAGAAACATAAGATGTTCCTATGGTTAGCCGCATGGAATCACCTCCCCACCAACGTCATGCGATTTGAGCGGGGCTTATGTGCCTCCCCCCTGTGTGGGCGCTGTGGGGCGCAGCGGAAAACTATTCTTTACCTTCTCCGCGATTGCCTGCATGCCAAGCAACTTTGGGACCTAGCTCTGCTTCCCCAACCGACCTTGTTTTATCGCGAGCAACTCCCTTTTGCGTAGCTTAAGGCCAATTGTACTTCCTCTTATGGGTCTATCCATAGCCTGGGCAACTTTCTTTCCACTTGTTGGGTCATCTGGCGAATCAGGAACAAATTAGTCATTGGGGGAGAACTCACTACCCTGCCTGATCAGCTCAAGCAGGTACGTATGTTATTTCGCGACTTTATTGCCCCATTTCCCAGTGATCAGATCGAGCAATCTCTCCCCCTACCTTCCCGGTTGATCGCTTGGGCCCCCCCTCGGCTGGATGGCTCAAACTAAATATTAATTGAAGTGTTCGAGGAAATCCAGGTCAGGCCGGGATAGGCAGCTTGCTGAGGGATCATAATGGAACATGGATAGCGGGATTCTCGTGTGGTGTTGGCATTACTACTATATTGGTTGCGGAATTCCGGGCTCTCCACTATGGCCTTGCCTTTGCTAGAACCTTCCCTCGGGACGGTCTTCTGATTGAGTCTGATTCCATGGAGGCGCTAAGATGTCTCTCTCTTCCTTCCGATGCTTTGTCCTTTCATCCTCTGGCTCATCTCATTTCAGATATCAGATCTCTTATAGACAGGACTTCTTACTACACACTCTCTCATGTCTTACGCGAGGGTAATCAATGTGTTGATTTTTTGGCCCATTTGAGTTCGACAGGTGCACCTATAGAGCGCCTCTGGCTTACCCCCCTTCTGGTTTAAGTCACCATCTACACGCGGATGCGCAAGGGGTTTTATTTAGTCGTTAATGTGTTGTTTCTTCTTCTGCTGTAACAAAAAAAGTCTAACAATCAGCTTGGGCCTGAAGTATCTTCTTTTTTGTTTTTTAATTACTCATGAGGTATTTTAAGAAGGTTTCAATTATAAAAATGTACTTTTAAATCATTCACATTTAAACTAATCTCCGTTCGAATCGGATAGGTCCCTTGTGGAAAACAAAACTCTAATATCAAGTTTTAAACGGCTGCATATATGAGAGAGATTCGAATCCACGATCTCACTTAAGTCAAAAGAATTTCTTATCAACTCACCTGCATCTTGAAGTTGAAATATCCTCTTTTTGTTAAGTGCTATTTTATATAATTTTTTATAATTATGTGGGTAAGATTTAATTTGACAAGAAGAATAATTGATTAACAAGAACATAAGATCTAGTCGCATCAGCGTATCTTAAAATGTTAAGGAAAATATTGAAAAAAGAATCCAATGTGATGCATTATACAAATAAAAGTCAACAACTATGAGTAATCCGTGTACAAATCAATCACTCTTTAACAAACTATTCTTTTATTACATCAATAAATCAAACACTCTTTAAGAAACTACAGATATAAGGAAACCACTAATGGAAACTGAATCGTCCTCTAGAAGCAAGCATCCAAGACACAGCAGCAACACAAGGCAGCACAACTGCATACACCAAAAAAGGAAATAGTTTAATCACAGAACAACCTCCTTAAACCCAAAAAAACAAAAGAAAAAGTACAAGTATTGAAGCTTACCATCCCTTCCAAAATCCATCACCCCTGGATTTTGTCTCCACAGGAACAGGGTTTTGAGTGTAGGGTTGATCGGCTTTGGTGGGGTAACCTGCCGGCGGTGGAACTACATATGGTCCGGTTGATGCCGGAGGTGGTGGATATGCTGCTGTCAAACATATTTCAAGCCATAAGCATTAGCAGTTGATAATAATCAGAGCTCAGACACTGTTCAATTCTTTAAATTATCGACAGAACGCTAACTTCTGAGTTTTAACTCTCTTCCATGTTAAATCTAACCAATTCAACACTCCCAGACGGTGTCATCAACTATAAAACTAACCAAAACAAAGATAAGTTCTAAGATCAAGAATCAGGAAGAAAGTTCTTTACTTGGTGAACGATATTCAACAAGAAACCATCTTTACGATACTGGAACTGAAAAGAAAACAGAAAGTGAGATGAAACTCTTACCTGTAGCCTGATTCTGACTCATCTTGGCACCAAAAAAAAAAAAACTTTCTGGGAAACCAAACAATCCACCAAAAGTTTTAAGAATAGCTAGGAACTTAGAGAAGCCTGAAGAGCCACGTACGTTAAGAGATGAAGAACAAGCTGATTTCAATAAATGAATAGATCTTGTACCGACGCGTAGATATAATGGATGATGTCTACGTATCTATATATAGAGAGAGCTTTAGAGATGGCTCATGTGGGTAAAGGAAGAAGCTGCAGCGCAGCATAATTAGGTCGGCTACTTATAATAAAAAAATAAAATAAAACGTATTTTAATGAACAGTTAATCATGATTAATACTTTAATAAAAGGCATTGTTTAAAGTATAAATAAGAAATTAAACACTAATAAGAAACTTTAATTAATATGATAGTTCCATGGATCCTTCCCGGTAGCTAATGAAAAAAGATGTGATCTTCTGTCCTTCTTCTCTTGTTCCTATCTTATCCCATTAAATCTTAATTATTTATTTATATAATTAAGATTTAATGAAACAAGATAAGAACAAGAGAAGGGAATAGAAAATTTGAGGGCAACGAAACATGGGATGCAAGCATACCAGACACACATATATATATATATATTGACGAATTAAAAAGTAGATTTTTAATTTTATAAACCAGAAAAAGTATTTAATCCTTAAATTAAAATTCTCTTCCAATTTTGAAAAAAGATTCTTAAATATTATTTAAAAATGTCAATAAAATAAACATTAAACTTAAACTAATAAACAATAATATAATAAATTATTAATTTACGTTAAAATTAATTAATTAGGGATGAATTGAATAATCAAATTTAATTTTATATAAACAATATTTAAGTAGTTCATATTTAATATTTACATTGTATGTATCTCGTTATTATTAGTGATTAGCGATTGAGTTTGTTTAACAGTGAAAATTTTGAATTAGCTAATTTTTAGTTTTTTTAACTGATTAGTTTATTAATTAATTAATCAAATTTTGTAGACCAATTAATTTTATAAAATAAAATAAATCAATTAATTTTTATTTATTAATCTTCTTTTTAATTAAATTAAAAAAATTATGGGTAAAAATATTCTCCTTCAATAATATTTCAAAATTTTAATTTTATTCCATTATTAATCTTTTTATGACGACCTAATTATTTTATCATTTTAACTTTTAGTCATATTTTAAAATAATAGTTATTATTTTTAATCAAAATTTTAAAAATTAAAATTAATAATTTTAAAAATTAGTAATAATTTTTGTAATAAGGATAAAAAGATCGATTAATTCAAGACCGGCCGATTTAATTTTTATATAAGCAAATGTCACACAAAGCAAACGTCATTATCAGTTGAGGGGAAGTCTTGACAAGTGTCCCACACGTATCATCTCACTGTAGCTTCTTCTCTTCAATTCAAACCTCTGTTTATTAGATATTACATATACATTGAATCGGCCTTTGTGGTTACCAGATTTTAAGGTGAAACAGTTGCAGCTTTTTGGATGTTTTGAAACGAAACGGCTTTCTTGTTGTTTCCACCAGTTTTGGAACTCTGAAAACGAGAGACATATACTCGTTCAAAGACGAGAAAAAAAATAAAATATTTAGATTAATTAAAAAAATCTTTTTTCAATTTTGTAATTATACTCTAAACTTCAAACGAGATAATTAAATATTCAAACTTTTAAACTTTTTCAATTTTAGCTCAATTTAATATTTTTGTTAACTTTACTGGCATGGCTTGTTACATGGTCTAAAATCCTTACTTATTAATACACGTAATCTAAAATTAATATAAATAATAAAGATTCATAAAATGACATCATTTAATCACATAATTAAAATAACGTTGTTTTAAAAATGACGCAATATAATTCCTACATTAGTTTACCCAGCATGATACCCTTACTTTTCTTTTCAGTTTGTTCTTCTAATACTCTTGCCATTCGTTTTTAGTTTATTCTCCCAATACCTTATTTGTTCGTTTTTAATTTGTTCTTTCGTTTTCAATTTGTCATTCCTATTTTAACTTCAATCAGAAACGGAATGAAATTCACTAAATCATTTAGAAATGTTAATGTTAATTATGATCATCAATGTTTTGAAAATTTTATTGAAAATGAAAATAGTAATATTAAAAGTTTAAAAGAGTTAATCCGTATTAGGCCATTGATAAAACTACTATACAATAAAGATTGAACAAATTTTGAAAATTTTGAAATAAAATTGAATAAGGAGATTATCTTTGCTTAATAATGAAAAAGTTTCATTAGAAAAAGAGAATGTTAAATAAAATTAACTATTTATTACGACTTATAAAAATTACTTAATTTATTAAAAGTGACCGAATAAATCAGTTAATTTTTATAACAATAATTATTCTGATAAATTGAACCCGAAAATTAACTAATCTAAATTTTTATAATTGTACCAATCAAATTAATTAATCATTGATGATTATGACCCGTTTAAGAATGCAAGACATATTTACTCATTTATTATGTTCTTACCGAATTAGTAAAAAATTATCAAAAACAACAAATGTATCTATTATAGATAAAGTTCCATTTTACTAAATCTTTTAGATGTCGTGTGTTAGCGAAACTTTTACAGAATTACTATTGTAACATAATAGAAAACTTCAAATCTTTCATAACAAATACATAATTGGTTCATTAAATAATGTATTAGTATAACTTATTACAAAAGTTGTATACAGTTTATCCATATCGAAAAGTGATACGAATCTTTGTCATGAAAGTAAACAAACAACATCACGCCAGCACATTATGCAAAAGTTTGAACTTAGAAGCAACCAAGAAGAAGAAGAAGAAGCTGGTCAAACACAAACAGTACTATTATATTATATATTCTTAAAATTGTCTCTTGAGATGATCTATTTCCGACCTTATCCTTGCGAACAAACTGAATCCAGATGTTAAGTGCTGCTAATTACTTGGATATTAAGGCTTCCTTACCGTTTGGAGAAGCTTTGGATGCATGCTTGATTGACCGTGTACTTCAATACAACGTGTAAACTTTGGTGGGAATACCAGAGGTCTTGTCTTTTACTTTCCCCCCGCCACAGAAAAACAGCTCATAACGCGTCAATTCCTTTTTCCATGTTCTTTCGTTTACTTGGCCGGAACCCTCAATTTAATTTATTTATCTTTAGTTAAAAATTAATTAATTAATTAATTAATCATCACTTTTTTTTAATAAATTAATCAATTATAATAATTTGTTTTAGAAACAAAGATTCGCCGCTGCTATAATTTGAATACGTACTAAGTAAATTTTTGAATTGACTCAATAATTTACAAATCACGCCAACCAGATATTTTACACTAGATAAGTCCTACACGATAGGTTCGATTTAAAAAGCGCAGATAAGAAGAATCGAAGACAGAACCTTTTATTTAGCCCCATATTCCCTACTTCACCAACTCAACCATTCAATAAAAAGTCAGTTACAATAACCTTCTTCAGTCACATTCCAACATTTTTTGTTTTATTCAATATTTTAACCATATTTATAAAGATTTAACATCTGTGAAATATTTTAAACTATAAATTTCTTATTTGATCAATTTAACTTTTTGTCTGATTTTTAAAATATTGGTTATGACTTGTAAATAGGGCGAGGCTCAACTTTGACATTTGTTTTCGCAATTTGAGTTCGATCATAAAATAAAAATGATTTTAATTAATAAATTAAAATATTTATAAATTAGATGATATAATTTTAATCAGTTATAATAAATGATTAATAAACCAAGCTAAAACCAATCTTTTAATAAATTATATGATTCAAAACATAATTTAAAATTTAAAATAAACTTTTATCAACTAATTATCATATTTAATTATTTTAAATTGAATATCTACTGTAAAAAATTAAATATTAAAATTAAATTGAAACGTTTTAGAATGTTTACGTTTTCTGATTCATGGGATTTGTTTTACAGGTTGAAGCACCTGTTTATGTTAAAGTGTTTTAAACCTATATCACTTAATTTTGTTCACATATTTATATAGATCTTAAGTAAATATGTAAATAAAATTTAATATAATAAAATAAAAATTGGTTGACGGAAAGATCTGATCCCTCCCTTTGTTATATACAAGGTAAGGGACTAATCCATTGTAGACACATGACCTGCTTGCCTTTAGTTGATCAACTAAACCATTAAGTCTGAGTTTGACCACTGAATCATCATTAGGTGGGTGTCATAGGATTCCAGGTTCTAGGGCTCCTGAAATTTTCTGTCCGGCTCAACTCTATTTCAGTTCATTTTAACCATTCAATTATTTAGGATCTAGAGAATTAAGAGTTGAGATCTTTTATCCAATATTATGGCGCCTTATTGTGTCTAATAAATTTTAATCATTTATTTATATGAATTTCGTGTAGGTCTCATATGAGTCTTGCATAAACTCCGTAAAATAAATGACTGAAATTTTATGAGACAGAATAAAACAGAATAATACTAGATAGAGAATCTTGTCACGAGAATTTGAGAGGCCCTAAGAATAGGGTAAGAGTTGGGTCAAGATTACCGAGACTGAGAATCACGTCCCTCCTTAGACCACGTCCCTCCTTAGGCCCCCCCTAGTCCTGAGCCTTAGGCTTTCTATTTCTTGAAGTGTTTGGCCCATTTCACACTTCTCCTCTTTGTCTGGTAATAGTTTTGTGAACCATGCTTAAAGCAAGAACTAGCTCACTTTCTTCACTAGTTTTCTAATTTTCAGATCTCAATCTCTGCTTGGAATATGGAATGTTTCTCCAGAAAGACAAACAATTTGAAGATCACAGAAATGGATAGGAAGTTCCTAACAATCTCTTGTTGTGGGGTTGGAAAGGAGTTGACAAGATCTGACAGGATAACTTACAAAATTTATGAAAAATTGATCTGGTGGGTCTCTTCTGTATGTCATTTATGTCCACAAATATCACATCATTCGGATAATCATCCACCAATAATACAAATCATTATCAACGAGGCACACGAGGCAAGCAAGGATAATGTGGGGTCTGGAAGGGTTACGCAACATTAACATTAACTGATACGGCAAAATTAAGGGGACAACACCAAATGCCTCATCCCGAACAGGTCATATCACCGGTTATCACTGAGAGAAAGCATAAGAAAGAATGGAGCCATCATATTCAGCATAAGCAAAACTCTTGAGCATCTGGAAGTCTCATTCATGGAGACCAAAGCACCCATTTCAGAAGGGAGATATTCAATATTCAACAAAACTATAGAAACAAATGATAAGAGTTTGGTATTGCTTGAAGTAACGGTGATGTAACAAGTATTAGTGGACGGGTTATTCAAACCTGAAGAATCAAGCAATCAGGTTGGAAGTCCTGCATGTTAAGCGAAAGCACTCCTCGTGTAAAGCTGTAAGCTTACACATCGGCTGAACTTGTTTGTTGCTTAGCACGTTGAATACAATCATAGTAACTCCTAGTGAAAGGGGTGCATTTAAGGACATCATTACTGTAATCCTTGTAACAGGTGCGACAAGCATGATAATCAGCTAAACAAGGCAAAGGCTTCTGATATGGAAGTTTGAACTCCTTCTCAGGGATATCCTTGCTTTTCTCTGTTACTTCTGCACCATGTTATCCTCTTGCTTCTACAACTTCTCCGGAACTTTTTCACTCTCTTGAATAACAGATTGAATTGCATCCAATTCTGTATTAGCAGGTTGTACAGTAGGGTTTAATGGTAGATACAATGGATGTTGAACTAGCTAACCTGGTTGAACTCCTTTCAGCATGTCAAAATCATCACGAAACTGCCTCTCATTCACTTGATTTCGGGGTTTAGAGGGCTCTCGTGGTATAATCAGTTTTATGTTTCTTTGGTTTCTTCTTTAATTTTTCATAACCATTAACAAGCTGATTGACAAGGTTGCCTCTCATCTCAATCGTAACATCGCCCATCGTGCCCATCGTACCAAGTGCATCTATGAACACTTGAACATCAAGGAACAGGTTGTGTTAATACATGAGAAAAGTAAGCATTCAACTTCTGTTACCGGCAATAACAACAACCACGCTTAACAAGAGTCTTGCTGAAATATGGGCCAGGTCTGAAGTCAACAGGCCAAGCCTAGGTTGATTGGGCCGTTGGCATGACTCTGGCTAGGGTTGTCCAAGCCCAACCTGTCATGAGGCAAAACCAAAAACGACAAAAAGATTTCATTTTTTAATTTTTTTTATAAAATTAATAAATCAGATAAAATCGGGTCACATGCTGATCAACTCATAGGACAAGCCCGGCCTAAAAAAGGGGGGTCCTCTGTACCCCTCTCCTGGCCCCCTCCCATCCCAACCATCCATTTATGTGGGACTCACATGGATGGATGGTTGGGATGGAAGGGAGCCAGGGTTGGGCCAGGGGAGAGGGGACAGAGAATTTGGTGCCCTCAAAAAGACAGGTACAATAATAAATCAAATCAACTATGTCAAGAATATAATTAGGATAAGTAAGAAGCTCTCTAGACTAAATAATTAGGAGATAAGTATTGCACATTAAAAAAGAAAAAGTTAACTATAAAACGAAAAACTCTTAAATTAAAAGTCTAAAATATATAAGAAAACGATGAACTTACTATGAGTTATCCTTTTCGTGTCAACTCCTCAGTAAATTATAACAAAGTCATATCATTCTAGATCACTTTTTCCTAATTTTTCTTTAAATCTTCCTTTTTTATTCTTACAAATTTTAAGTATTATTTTCTCACATATTGTCACTGCATTGTATTGGTGTTACCTTTCGACATGTCTTAATCATCCATACTTCGTCTCTTTCAATTCTTTTATTAATATTAGCCATCTTTTAATTTATTTCTTATCATTATTCACCATGCGAGCAAAATAAGTTGTTCTAGAGTAATGACATAACAAAATTGTCACAAAGAGAGAAGAAAAGCAAACTATCTATGCTTTGAAACTATATCATCAGCTTATGAGCATTACTTGTATAAAGAGTATGGATGTATAAGAATCATCTGAGTCTGAGTTGAGAAAACAGAACAGGAACTCCAAAAGATTGTGCAGTGAGTTGCAAGCTTGATCAATCTCTCTTCAAAAAATTGTCAAAAAGAGAGAAGAAAAACAAACTATCTATGCTTTGAAACTATATCATCAGCTTATGAGCATTTCTTGTATAAAGAATATGGATCAGGAATTCCAAAAGATTGTGCAGTGAGTTGCAAGCTTCATCAAGCTCTCTTCAAATGCTCAAACAATCCCGAGTTTCACATTAAGAAGCAAACAAGCTAAAAGTTCATGATCCATCTACCAGACTATACTCTCGTCTTAAGTACGGATACAACTTTAATAAGCTATCAACACCGACTAGAATGACAAATGAGAGATGGCACTACAAGAGCCATACTTACATAATTTCACTGAATTAGAATTAATATATATTCTTAAAAATGATAGATTGAGTTCAATTTAATGCAAATTCAACATATTAAGTTTGGACCAATTTGAATCGAAGAACATCATTTTAACTTCAGCTTGCTCTCGGTTGAGCTAAACTCAATTTGTTCAGCCTTCTAACATATTTTTTGATAATTCGTGCATTGCTCCTCCAAAACTGGAAAATTCAGATTCAACATATTCACCGAGAAGGAAATCAGAGTGCGGATCATTTGGCCTCGCTTGTCACCCTTGTTAGTCCAGGACTGCACATCTTATAGGAGCCTCCATTGACAACTTTGAACTTAATTCGCTGGGACCTGCACGACACTTTGTATCATCGGATGTTGCGTTAGTTTGGTTGTTTTAGTTTCCTTTCCCTTGTACAAAAAACATATTTTTTTTATAGCCAATCTTGTCAAGCTCTCTAACTCGAAATAACCTGATACAGGTAATGCAGCATTTCCAGATTTTTCAGGTTCTCAGTATCTCATTCCTTTCATTTTCTGACTTCAGGAAGCTGAACGTTCAAACTCCATCTATGATTCTCATCCTGGTAAAAGTTTTGTAAAATAAATCTAAAAAAATCATTCCTTTGCCTTATGATAGTTATATTTCTTGATTGGAACGAGGGATGGGATATAAAATAATGTTAAGAGTGTCACTTTAACACGGTGGTAGTAACCAGATCGAGCTTGTTTATGTGGATGGTTCAGCTTTAGATGGGAAAGGCTTCAGCAAAGTTTAAACTTCAGGTCAGCTCCAAGTTGCAAACCTCAACTTCAGGAAAAACAGAACACTTCAGTGGACAGCTGGTTTTTGGACATCAACAGAATGAGCAAGCTACAATGAATCCTTCCAGAAGCTGAAGCTTGAGTTGAATCAGATTTTTCAGCAGCAAATACTTCAGCAAAAATAACTTGATATCAACCACTCCAGCAGAAACAGAATTCCAATGCCTCAATCTTGGGCAAACCTCAAGTCTGTTATTTCACCAACAGCAACTTCTGTACCAAATGGATTTTTTCTTCAAGAAATGAAAATTTTGCTGATGAACACCATTTGCAACCTATGAGCTTGACGTATTCTGTGCATAGTCACTTAATAGCAACTAAATATGTGACTTTCGAGTATTGAAAAAAAACAGTATCAATGTTTGAGCAAAATCAAAACTATGAAGCTTATGAAGAGTGGAAATTTTTGCACTTTCAAATCTGCTTCATTCTCACTCTTAAAAGTCCCCTTTTTCATACCACACACTTGCAGCAACTCTCATTCAATGGTAATAACAAGATGGGAAAGTAAAATCAGATGAAAAGGAGAAGATGAGAAATTTCAGAAAATTTGCAGCTATGTTTTACTGTTTCATTGGTCTGAAAAAAAACTATGCTTTTGAGCTTCTTCAACTTAGCTCCTCACACAACTCAACATGTTCACATATGTATTTATACCAAAAAAAAAAAAATGCAAGAGAAAAATGTAAAAACTGAAGAAGAGGAGAAAATGAGATTTTTCATAAAATGGTGCTGCTACCTTTCATTGATTTCCGAATGTGTTGGTTTTGAGCTTTTTAATTAGCTCTTCACACCTTTCTTGCATGTTTTACATCAATGGTCCAGAATGAAAAGAGAAAAACACCTAATGAGTAGGATTTTGACAAGTTTCATCCTCTCATTGGTTCAGCTGGAACAAAAGTAAAGTTGTTGGTTCATATACCAACAAAAAACTGACATTGTGATATGCTACTAATAAAAAAGCCGTAGAAATTAAAAGATGCTTGACAACTATGGAACCAAAAGTTGATGCACGATCTTATTTCTTCAATGCCAATTGTTGCTTTGACTCTCAGTTTTTTAAACTTGTAAGACTTTATAATTGCTTCAGTTTTTTTGCTTCAAAAATTTTACTCTGCTTCAGATTTTCCTACACCTGCTGCACACTTACGGTTTCTTCATTCTTCAACTTTCTTGGCATGTAGCTTCAACCTTCTTACTTGTCTTGCTTTGTTCATCATCCTTGTTCTAGCTTTCAATCATTCGGACTCTTGTTTTTGAATCTAAACATCTTTGAATTGCTCTCAAAACCATCATCTCTAGCTTCCTCTTCATTGTTGGAATTTTGTTCTTCATTTTGCTTCTCCTCTTCACTTTCACTGAACTTGCAAATTCTTCCACAAACTTTAACATAGCTGGCTGCATTAAACAGCATAGATCAACAATTCCTCCTTTGTTTTGTGCAACCAGCACTCCTACCATCTTCCTTAAAGACTCAAATCTCCATTTTGGTAATGCCTTAGTGAACAAATCAGCAAACTGAAAGTTGGATCTGCAAAATGCCATTTTAATTTCCTTTTCTTCAATCAATTCCCTAACATAATGGTACTTCACCTTTATATGCTTGGTTCTCACATGATCGGATGGATTTTTAGCCATGAAAATGGTAGCAGTTGAATCACAATAAATGGTTACACAATCTTCCCTCAACTCATCCAAATCCCTCAAGATTTTCTTCAACCAGTGAGCTTGTTTGGCAGCCATATTGATAGCTATATATTCAGCTTTAGCTGAAGATTATACTACACTCCTTTGCTTCTTTGAACACCAAGAAAACACTCCCGAACCCAAGCTACAGCAATAACCACTCCTACTTTTGCATTCATTACTTCCAGCATAACTAGCATCACTAAACACATACAATTCAACATTTTCCCTTCTTCCAAACCAAATTCCATGATCAATAGCGTGCTTAACATACCTTAGTATCCTTCTAGCATACAAAGCATGTTGTCTAGATGGGTTTTGATTAAAACTAGCCATTATATTCACAACACATGCAATGTTGGGTCTTGAAGCACACAAATACATTAAAGAGCCAATCATGCTTCCATAATAAGACACATCAAATTGTTCACCTAATTTTGTGGTTTCCAACTTCAGTTGATGCTCCATGGGAGTTGAAATGTCACTGCTATCTTTCAAGTTGAATTTTTCAATCAACTCTTCAACATATTTCCTTTGATGAACGAAAATCCCCTCTTTCCTTTGATCAATCTCCAATCCTAGGAAGTAACTCATCTCCCCTAGGTCTGTCATTTCAAATTCAGACCTCATTAACTCCTTGAAATCCTCCACAAGCTCCTCCTTAGTTCCAATTATGAGTAAATCATCCACATAAAGAGAGCAGGTCAGTTTTTAATCCTTGCTTCCCTTCATATACAATGTAGCCTCACTTTTGCTTCTTATGAAACCATTTTACAACAAGTAGCTATTGATTCTTGAATACCAAGCTCTTGGAGCTTGTTTCAAGCCATAAAGAGCCTTCACTAGCTTGTAAACTTTCTGCTCTTCTCCTTCTTTTACATAGCCTTCGGGTTGCTTCAAGTAAACTTCCTCATCTAACATCCCATTCAAGAATGCACTCTTGACATCCATTTGATGCACTTTCCATCCATTATTTGCTGCTAATGCCAACAACAATCTCACAGTGTCAAGCCTAGCTACTGGAGCATATGTCTCGGTGTAATCCACTCCATATTCTTGTTTGTAACCTCTCACAACCAATCTAGCTTTGAGCTTGTTGACTGATCCATCCGGATTGAGCTTGGTTTTGTAAATCCACTTTGAATCCACTATTTTTGTTTCAGTTGAAGGTAGATCCACCAGCAACCAAGTCCCATTTTCTTCTATTGCTTTGATTTCTTCATCCATTGGTCCTTGCCAAATTCCTTGCTTGATTGCTTGATTATATGTCTTTGGTTCAACTCCAGCCGACATTGCATATTCAAGCATCATATGTGCATCATTTGGTTCTTCATCTGCTACATTATACCTGAAATCAAAAATGGGGTTAGTTTCATTATAAATCGAGGCTAGATCTCTTGTTTTGTGGGCACTATTTAAGCTTGCATCCTTCTCTTGAACTTCAGAACCTGAATCATCACTTCCTGAACTAGGTGATGGCTCTTCTTAATTCCTTTCCTCTTTAGAATTGCTGAAATTTCCAGCAGCTATCACCCCTTCATCTCTTTGATTCCTTTGCTCTTCAAGATTTTCATAATTTTCAGCTGCTATCTCTTTATCATGTGGTTCTTCTCTTGCAACTTCTTGAACAATTGGCTCATTTAATGGTATTTCAACTCTAACTCCTCCTAACTTCTTCACCGAATGCTCATCCCACTTCCAACCTTCATTTTCATCAAATTTTACATCTCTAGACACAAACATCTTCTTGGTTTCTGGATTGTATATCCTATACCCTTTGGATTCCAAACGATATCCCATCATTACCCCTTTCATTGCTTTCTCATCCAACTTTGTCCTCTTTAGTTCAGGAATGTGCATGTATGCAACACATCCGAACACTCTCAGCTAATGTACATTAGGTTTAACTCCAAACCAAGCTTCAAATGATGTCATCTCCTTCAAGGCTCTTGTTTTTAAACGGTTCTGCACATAAACAGCAGTATAACATGCTTCAGGCCAAAAACTCTTTGGAACTTTCATGCCAAACATCATAGCTTTAGCCATCTCTACAATTGATCTATTCTTCCTCTCTGAAATTCCATTTTGCTGAGGTGAATATGCAACTGAAAACTGATGGAAAATCTCTTCTTTTTCAAAGTAATTCTTCATCTCCTTCAAAATGTATTCACCTCCCCTATCACTTCTCAAGCACCTCAATTTATTCCCACATTGTGCTTCAGCTTCAGCCCTCCATACTTTAAAGATGCCAAACACTTGATCTTTGCTCTTCATGAAGTAAATCTAAGAGTATCTTGACACATCATCAATAAACTCCACATAAGACCTACTCCCTCAGATGGTGTCTCCTTTGGTCCACAAACATCAGTGTGTACCAATTGTAATTTTTCTGAAGCTCTCCAATCACTTGTTGGATATGGCAACACATGGCTCTTGTCTTTTGCACAAGCCTCACACACGGATTTCATCTTGTTACTCAATTGTGCTATACCATGAACCAACCCTTTCTTTTGCATTTCAATAACATAATCCAAATTTGCATGTCCATATCTTTGATGCCATAATTGAGTCATTTTTGTCAATGAAATTGCAGCAAATGCTCCATCCACTTCTTGCATTTTAATCTTGAAAACTCTATTAACCATCTGAACCTTATGCACCAAATCAACTTGCTCATTGAATATCCTGCACATTTCATCTTCAAAGTACACCTTATACTTCCTTTCCAACAGCTGACCAACACTAATCAAATTTTGATCAAGTTCAAGAATGTAATACACATCATCAAGGATTGCATTTCCAGCTTTTGTACCTAACTCCACCGCCCCCTTCTAAGAAACCGGTATGATTTCACCATTTCCAATCTTCACTACCATGTTTATGTTTGTATCTTTCTTCACAAATGCCCCTTTCCTTCTTGTTATATGATTTAAGCATCCACTATCCACTAGTCATTCACTTTCCTTCTCCTCTTTTGCTTCAGCCAAACAAATCTCTGCATCAAATTTTTCATTTCGAATTGGATTGCATGACTCCACTAAAAAGGCACTCTCTTCTATCACTGGTTTTTTTGTCACTTTGCAAGTTTGGGATGAGCTTGGCTGATTGTTTGAAGGGGTGGTTTGAATGTTTGGACTGATTTCAGAAGGTTGTTGAGGTTGTTGTGAACATGGATTGTGCATAGGAAAGGCATTTTGTGACTGATGGCTTAAGGTTGGTGATTGGTTCGGATGGTATGACATTTGGTGAGTATAGGCTGATTGAGATGCATATGGTTGAGTTGCTTGTGGTTGAGGAGTATAGGCTTGATTTATTTGAGGTTGCGAGGTGAAATGTGGTGTATATGTTGCATTTTTTGAATTTGCAACATAATGAGCTTGATAAGTTTGTGGTTTAGGATGTAGAGGTGTTGCAGGGGGGGGGGGTGCCCCATCTGTTGCTGATTGTGAGGAAGGAGAGATTCCCCCGAACTCCAACAAGCCTGGTAAGAGTGCAGTTACTAAAAAGACAGCCAGAAAGAAGAAGCCTAAGGGGATGATCTCCCCCGAATGCCTTTTCTAATGATGTCCTTTCTAGTGTGGAATACGAGGGGGTTGAATGATCCCCTCAAAAAGATGATGGTGAAACAAGTTGTGGCCAGCTCAAACCCTGTTTTGGTAGGCTTGTTGGAAACGAAAATAAAAGCAACTGTGGATCCGAAGGGTTTGGCTATTTTGGGACCTCAATGGCGCCTCTTCACCAATCATGCTTCTCACTATAATGGCCATATTTTGTGCTGGTATAATTCGGACAAATTAGATGTTCAAGTGCTTAAGATGGGCGCTCAATTTATGCATCTCTGTTGCAAGGAGCAAAATAATGCCCCTTTCATGGTTACTTTACTCTATGCTGCCAATATTACTTTCCAACGATCTGATTTGTGGAGGGAACTACTGGATTTCCATAATGGGCTGACTTGCCCTCGGTTGGTTATAGGTGATTTTAACTGCTGTCTCAACTCTTCGAAAGTGGAGGGCGGGGCTCGATTTCATGACGGTACGGGTGGCGAACTTCAACAACTTTTTCATAATACTGATTTGATAGATCTTCGGAGCCATGGCCGCTGGTTCACTTGGGAAAATAAACAACAGGGTGCTATGTATATTCGAAAGAAGCTGGATCGTGCGCTGGTAAACCAGCAGTGGCTCCACTCCTTCCCTTTGGATTCAGTGACATTTGGTGATCCGGTTTTTTCGGACCACATGCCTCTTCTTATCCAGCATGACTCCTCTCCTCGCAGATATGGGGCCCCGTTTCGGTTTTTTCATGGTTTATTACGGGCTGATGGTTTCATGGAGCTGATGGCCCAGATTTGGCAAGTGGAAGTTTTCGATTTTAAAGGGTATCAATTAATGCAGAAGTTGCAAAACGGGCTATTAAGGGTTTTAGTAAGCAGCACGTGCAGAATATCCAAGAGCTCGGTCATCACTTGGCTGATTTACAGCAGCAATGCTATAGGGATCCTCTTAATGAGCGCCTGCGGGTTCTTGAAGCTGACAGCATGTATCACTATCAAGCAACCCTGACCTTACAAGATTCCATTCTCCGGCAAAAATCTAGACAGACTTGGCTTCAGGAGGGGGACCGCAACTCCAAATTCTTTCACGCGGCAATCCTTGCTCGTCGCAACAGAAACACAATTACCGAGTTATCTGATTTGGATGGCCATGTTTGGAGAGGGCAAGAGGCAGTGTCTGCTCATGTTCGTGATTTCTTTGTTCAGCTCATGGGATGTCCGCAGGAACCGAGAGGGAATGAGTTTGGTGTTTGGCATGTCCTTTCTTTCTCTCCCAGTCAAGCCACTCTGGACATGTTGAACGCCCCGTTTACGGCATTGGACATTAAGGCGGCCTTATTCTGCCTCAACAGTACAAAAGCTCCAGGGCCGGATGGTTTTTCGGCGGGCTTCTTCCAACACACGTGGCCGATCACTGGTCCACTTCTCACGGAGGCGGTTCTTGAATTCTTCTCTTCAGGTAAGCTGTTGAGGGAAATAAATCATACTTACATTTGTCTCATTCCCAAACAGGATAGGCCTGCGAGGATCACGGAATATAGACCGATTTCATGCTGCAACACCGTCTATAAAATTATTGCCTCTCTTTTAGCTGAGCGCTTGAAAAGAGTTTTGACGGAGGTCGTCAGCAAGGAGCAAGGTGCCTTCTTACCGGAGAGGAGTATTGGTGATAACATTCTGCTGCTGCAGGAGCTCATTGGCGAGTATCAATCTGGTAAAAGGATTAATAGTTGTGCCTTGACCATTGATCTCTATAAAGCCTTTGATACGATTGGATGGGATTATTTGCGAGAATGCATGCGTTGCATAGGATTGCCTTCTCGTTTTTGCCACTGGATCCTCCAATATATCCAAACGCCATCTCTGAGCGCACTGATCAACGGTATTCCTACTAAGCCTTTTCTGACTCAGCGAGGTATAAGGCAAGGGGATCCTCTTTCCCCTTACTTATTTACTCTGGCCATGGAGGGTCTTTCCCGATTGTTGTCAAAAATGGTGCTTTGCAATGGACGTTTCCAATTTCATCATTACTGTAAGGATTTGAACCTTTCTCATCTAATTTATGCTGATGATGTTATTCTTCTTTGCAAAGCCGAGCCGCAGGTGTTAGCTATCATGATGAGCTTAATGTCCACTTTTTCTCGATGGTCAGGCATGACCTTGAATTTACAGAAAAGTGGCATATATGTTTCTTCAGATGTGCCCAATCAAGAAGGCCTTAGCACTTCAGTTGGGTTAACTCTTTCCAGTACGCCTTTCCGCTATCTTGGTGTTCCCATCACGTCGGGCAAGCCTCGGTTCTCATATTTTCTCCCTCTATTGGAGAAGTTAAAGAGCAGAGTCAATTCTTGGCAAAATAGGTTCCTCTCCTTTGCGGCCTGAGTTAACTTGATTGTTTCAGTGTTGAGTAGTATGCATGTGCATTGGGCTGCCCATCTGACCACCCCTAAACAAGTTATCAAAGAAATGGAGAGGATTCTCAAGGCCTTTTTATGGACGGGTAAGGCTGAACAGTGCAAGGGGGGCAAAGTAAAATGGAGCGAGGTTGCTAGTCCTAAGAAGAATGGGGGTTTGGGCATCATCTCCTTTCCCGAGATGCAACAGAGTCTGCTTATGAAGCGCATTTGGCGTTTATTTGTGGATAAGGAGGCTATGTGGGTTCAATGGCTGCAGGCATACCGGCTCACAGACCAAAGCTTTTGGCATCTTCAAGTTAGGTATGACTACTCTTGGTTTTTCAAAAGCTTACTGAAACTGCGTGATGTGATTTATCCTCTGATTCGGAGCCTTATTGGAGATGGCGAAAACACCTCCTTCTGGTTTGATAATTGGCACGAGCTTAGTCCCCTATGGCGCCGGAATGATTTAATTCGAATCCGTCATTGCATTCCTCTTAATGCCAATCTCACCTGGGTTGTCCAGGAACGTGACCGTCTGCTCAGCTACAGGTTCGGTTCTCTGCTCACTAGGTACTTGACTGGTATCTCTCTTTGTAGTGTTCCGGATAGAGTGCTATGGACAGCTACACCTTTCGGTGATTTCACAACCTCTTCTGCCCGTGTTTTTGGGCGAGGGCCGGCTGAAGTGGTTCCTTGGACTGACCCTGTCTGGCAATAGGTACTATGTCCAAAGGCAGCCTTCTTCCTCTGGCTAACCATTAAAAATCGATTGCGAACAAAGGACAGATGGTTCGGAACTTATGATTCTATTTGTGTGCTTTGTAAGTTAGTCCCTGAAAGTAGAAATCATTTATATTTTGAATGTGAATATACCAAGTCAGTGTGGAATCGCATCTTGTATTTGACCGGTCTCTTGTCTTCTTCTTATGTCTGGCCTGAGCTCCTTAATGAGATTCTTCGTGCAGTCAATAATGGGTTTCGGGATTCTCTCATGATTAGAACCTCCTTCCATATGGTTATCTATCATATTTGGCGGGAGAGAAATAGGCGGCGTTATAAACACCTGGAGAGGCACAAATATGCGTTGGCGGACTGTATTATCAACCTGATCAGGGAAGTCATCATCGGACATGGAGTGCATGAGCAGCTAGGATTGGCTATGCGGCAACAATGGGGTATTTAGTTGTAGCTGGTTTTTTCGACCATTTTTTGGTTTGTTTTTTTGTTACAGGGGTTTTCTAGTTATCTAGTGTTGGTGGCCTGATAGGCTTTTCCTCCTTTTTTGTCCGCAGATAGTAGATTGCGGTTCCTGTACATTGTTTTACCTTTTCTTTATAATTAATTACATATATCTTGAAATTTCAAAAAAAAAGTTTGTGGTTTAGGAGCACTTTGGTAAGATTGAGGAAGGATTGGTTGATTTGGTGACATAGCTTGCTTTTGTAAGGGATGGATTGGTGGTGGTTTGCCAAAAATGGGGTTTTGAGGATTTTGTTGTTCTTGCATCCACTTCTCATAGTATACCCTATTTGAATGCCCTCTTTTCCTACAATGTATGCAATCCACGTTTTCATTCCAAAAGCATTCATCAGCTGTATGATTTGTCTTCCCACAAAATTTGCAACTTGGATACATTCCCCACCTTGAACTCCTAGATCCACTTTGCAATCGGTTGGAGCTATTTCCTGCATATTGGTTGGTTGGTTGGTAGTTTTGAGGATGGTTTATGTAAGGCATTTGATGAGGGAATGGTGTTTGAGGATACATTGGAGGTAGCTGATATTGAATGTGGTTTTGGTGATAATTCTGGTTTTGTGGACATGTGGACTGATACAAATTTTGAGTGTTTGGAGGATAATTTTGCAAATGTGAAGGTATTTGAGGTTGGACAACATTTGAATCAAAGTAGTTTTGGGTTGGATTTGTGGTTTGGGTGAGGTTTGGAGGATTTTCAGGCACCTTAAATCTTTCAGCCTTCAAAGCATATTCTTTCCCTTCTCTTCGAACTCCACGTCTCTCTTCATGCATCTCCAACACATTGAATACTTGCTCCAATGTAATAGAACTTGGATCATTGGTAAATTACTACTCCACAGGTGCAATGGCTGCTTCAAACCTCAAAGGTAATATACTCAAAAACTTGTCTACTAACCTGTCAATGTTGGTGTTTTCTCCAAACTCTTTCAACTGTTGAACCGAATTCATGAACCTTGTTTTTGCAGCTCCCACACTTTTTTCTTCTTTCATCGAGAAGTTCTCAAAACCTCTCACCACAGCTTGCTTCTTCAACCTAAGTGATTGAGCCGAACCCACATATTCAAGTTTCAATGTTTCCCATAGCTCTTTGGCACTTTTGCAACTTGCATGTCTCAATAAAATAGCTTCACTTACTACTGATCTCAAGAAAACAAGAGCTTTAAAATCCTTGTCCCTCTCTTGTCTAACTCTTGTTTGTTGCTGCTCAGTTAAATTAGCTATATCCTCAACTTCAGTCACTCCTTCACTCACAACATCCCACCATTCACACATTCGAAGGCAATCCTCAACTCTAAGAGCCCAAGCTTTGTAGTTTTCTCCAGTTAAAATAGATATATTTGCTTGCATACTTTGCATATTCATCATGGGAAAGTTAGCACCTGACATAGTTTCGGTTCTTACCAGACTAGTGAACCGTGTAGCTCTGATACCACTGTGGATGGTTCAGCTTGAGATGGGAAAGGCTTCAGCAAAGTTTAAACTTCAGGTCAGCTCCAAGTTGCAAACCCCAACTTCAGGAAAAATAGAACACTTCAGTGGACAACTGATTTTTGGACTTCAACAGAATGGGCAAGCTACAATGAATCCTTCCAGAAGCTAAAGCTTGAGTTGAATAAGATTTTTTAGCAACAAACACTTCAGCAAAAATAACTCGACATCAACCACTCCAGCAGAAACAGAACTCCAATGCTTCAATCTTGGACAAACCTCAAGTCTGTTATTTCACCAACAGCAACTTCTGTACCAAAGGGATTTTTTCTTCAAGAAATGAAAATTTTGCTTATGAACACCATTTGCAACCTATGAGCTTGATGTATTATGTGTATAGTCACTTAATAGCAACTAAATATGCGACTTTCGAGTATTGAAAAAAATCAGTATCAATGTTTGAGCAAAATCGAAACTATGAAGCTTATGAAGAATGGAAATTTTTGCACTTTCAAATCTACTTCATTCCCACTCTTAAAAGCCCCCTTTTTCGTACCACACAGCAACTCTCATTCAATGGTAATAACAAGATGGGAAAGTAAAATCATATGAAAAGGAGAAGAATCTGCAGCTATGTTTTACTGTTTCATTGGTCTGGAAAAAAACTATGGTTTTGAGCTTCTTCAACTTAGCTCCTTACACAACTCAACATACTCACATATGTATCTATACCAAAAAACAGTAAATGAAGAGAAAAATGTAAAAACTGAAGAAGAGGAAAAAATGAGATTTTTTACAAAATGGTATTACTACTGTTATTGATTTCCGAATGTGTTGGTTTTGAGCTTTTCAATTAGCTTTTCACACCTTTCTTGCATGTTTTACATCAATGGTCCAGAATGAAAAGATAAAAACACTTAATGAGTAGGATTTTGACAAGTTTCATCCTCTCATTGGTTCAGCTGGAACAAAAGTAAAGTTGTTGGTTCATATACCAACAAAAAACTAACATTGTGATATGCTACTGATAAAAAAGCTGCAGAAATTAAAAGATGCTTGACAACTATGGAACCAAAAGCTGGTGCACGATCTCATTTCTTCAATGCTAATTGTTGCTTTGACTCTCAGTTTTTTTAACTTGTAAGACTTTATAATTGTTTCAGTTTTTTTGCTTCAAAAATTTTACTCTGCTTCAGATTTTCCTACACCTGCTGCACACTTACGATTTCTTCATTCTTAAACTTTCTTGGCATGTAACTTCAACCTTCTTACTTGTCTTACTTTGTTCATCATCCTTGTTCTGGCTTTCAATCATTCGGACTCTTGTTTTTGAATCTAAACATCTTTGAATTGCTCTCAAAACCATCATCTCTAGCTTCCTCTTCATTGCTGGAATTTTGTTCTTCATTTTGCTTCTCCTCTTCACTTTCACTGAACTTGCAAATTCTTCCACAAACTTTAACATAGCTGGCTGCATTAAACAGCATAGATCAACAGTTTATCCCTGAGCTCAATGCAAGTCTTCATATTTCACTTCTATATATACACAATTCTGTGGCATATAATATAAAATGATGCAGGTAAAGGGCATTCTTTTACCAAAATCTGGGACCAATCTGCTTTTCAGAAACAGTTCACACTTCATTCTGCTCCTTCCCTTTTGACTACAGGAGCTAGAGTTTATCTAGATAAGGACACTTGAATGTTAATCAACATCATTAGTATTACAAGCACCTTTTGCTCTTGATGATGGCTGCATAACAAAAATAACCAAAAAAATTCAAGAAAGAATGATCTACTTCAATGCAGAAGGACCGGATTCAGTCGCCAAAATGTTGCAGTGTGCTTCTCCGAGATTATGAAAACTATCCAGAAGCATGATACACCAGAGATTTCAGGCTGCACACATTGCATCACCACAATAATGACTACCATCCTGATATTGACCTTTCTGTGCACAAAGCTGAGGACACTTCGCTGCTTTAGCTACTACCGTAAGGATCATCATTCATCTGTATCAACCACAGCATAAATCATCACTATGAGCTCTCTCTTAGACTTGCCAAATGTGCAGTTAAACGGAAGAATATGAATTACATATGTTATTTTTCACGCAATATCTTAACAAACGCATTTACTTTACCAAAAGATTATACCTTTACCGAGAAGTTATAAAACTTTTGATCGTTTCAACAATAGCGTACCATTGGCTTCCATCCAATATATGCTCATTAGTATTAAGTCAGAATCATACAAATTGAAAATTCTCCAAATTATCACTTCGAACAAAGAATAAAATGCAAATTCAGAATGAAATGCTCTTTGAATTCAGGCACAATACTTTGGATAATGCTTAAACATTTCAGACAACATACCGTTTGAAGGGTGGTCGACATGTACAAAGAAACTTGCGGCAAGTATGAGATAGCAGAGAACAAGCATCAGGCCTTTAAAATAGTTTGCCTTCCCATCCTGGCCAAAACCAATGTTTTTAAAAACCAACAAGTGAACATGTAAGGAAATAGTCAAGTTCTACTTAAGACATCAAGCGACAAAATCAAATGATGTGCCAATTTTAGCAAACTTGTTTTTCTTCTTTAATTAGGAACTCTTTATTTTTTCTTTTTTCGTTAATATTGACTTTATGCCAAGTTCTATATCAGCTTGTAACCAAACCGTTCTTCTTGGTACTGTAGAATTGAACTACTTGTATTTGAGAAAAGAAAGCAGAAATGGAGATAACCAAAGGTATATGTATGCCTGTAGATGAAACCATTCTTTCTTTTGGTAGTAAAGAATCCATAAGAAATAGGATATGCAAGAGAGAGCATACTGTCTGAGACCGTCAAAAAAGGTTCATCTTTGAGGATAGCATCACCTTTTTAACAAACAAGAACTGAAAAATGCAAACTTGAAAGTTTCTGCAACTCTGTGATGCACAGTAAAGATTTTTTTAACAAACAAGAACGGAAAAAGGATAAACAGACAGAATTACAAACCTGCAACATAAATGCCACCACTAGAACTGTTATAAACAGGGTAGCAGTCTCAAAGAGTTGAATGTTCAAGTCCATCGGTCTTCCCATGATCCATCCGACAACGACGCAAAAGGGAATCTTGAAGTCACAGGGGAAGAAAATTCTTTAGCTCATTGAAGACAATAACCTTTTACCTCTGAAAATACTTTTATTCCAAAAGTACAGACTATTGGTTATTCCACAGCAAGCAAATCGCAACCATATCATCCTAATATTGAAAGATGATCAGAATGTTGAAGAACTAACCACAAACATTGATATCTGGGTACAAGATCCTATAGCAACCCCAAGTGCAATGTCCTGAAAAATAAATTATAGTTCATACTTGTTTAAACAGATATCACATAAGCACCATGACCATGAATATTATAAGAAATTTAACATTAGCAGCAAAAATATTATAACAGCACTGACAAGCTTGTCCTTTGTGGCAAACATGATTGCGCTTGCATGCTCAGCAGCATTTCCTACAATTGGAAGGAGAATCACACCGATGAAAGACACAGGCAAGTTCCACGAGTCGGATGCTCCCTGAAAAGAGAGTAGTAATTGGTATCAAATTTTACCACGTTTAGGTAACATAGTAATTACATTCGATCGGAATGATTATGTTAGTGAATATATAAAAATAATTAAGTTGATCTCACACAACAGCTTAAGCTATTGTGGTGAAACAGTCACTTAATATGGTATCAGAGCTTTTGTAACTAAGTAGTCGTGAGTTCAAATCCTACCACCCACCTATTATTCAGCACAAGGTAGAGTGAGCCTGTATAAGTTTCAAGTCTAAAAAGGTTTCACCTGAAAGGGTGTGTTAGTGAATATATAAAACTAATTAAGTTGGTCTCACATAATAACTTAAGCTATTGTGATAAAACGGTCATTTAACATATTCAATTATGGTACTATTTCTTTTTTTATTTTTCTTGTGTTATTTTCAGGAGGGTGGTAGTGTACTTTAGAACTATTCAAATTGAAAGTTTCATTTCGTTGCATTTCATTTTCCAAATAGTTTTGATATATCTTAATCAGGAATACAAAAAAGGAGGATCATTCCTAGAAAAGAAACAATTTCATAATGGATGATACCTTGATGGCGTCCACAAGATAACCAGACAGTACAGAGATCCACAAAGTTAAAATTGCTAGCCAAAGGACTGCTTCCCAGTAAGTTAATTCAGGTGCATCTTCTTCAGAAAGATCGTCTTCACGATTGTCTCTTCCCTGCGCAAGTTGTATGAAGTTTATACTTCCAAACCAAGATGTTAAGTACCACAAATGGAATCCTAATGGCCCCAGCAAAAGAAAAACAGCAGCCAAGCTGAGTCATGAAAAACATCCTAATGTTTGTATCAGATGATTTCACTAAGGCATAGCCCAACAATTTCTTATGATTTATAAATTTTATTAAAATAAGGAATCTTTTAGAACTTTTACATTATGTTAACAGAACTTTTAGTTTTTTTTTCTCTAAAAATAAACCTCCAAATAACTCTCATTTGTAGTAATTACATCACACCATGAGTAAAAGTTTCTTGATTTTCACTAGTCCAACCTACAACTATTTTAAGACAACTTCATACTTGAAATTATTCCTAGATAGATATGAGCTAGATGTAAGGTTTGTTTCTTGCTTCATATTTGCCAAGACACCATTTAACAAACTTTAAATCAAAAAGCTAAACTCTCATGCTAAGTCTGGACAGACAAACACTAGAATGAAGGCCTGCATCTCACAATACAGATCTTGAGGGGTTTTAAGTTGAAAAGTAATAAAATAAAATACCTCATCATTCACAGGAATATACATATCATGAGGGGTTTTGAGTTGAAAGAACAGGTAACTTCCATATGCGACTAGCATTACGCAGCTACTAAATCTTGAAAGAGCCAACTCTGACTTTCCAAATTGAATTTCTGTATGTGTAAAGTGAAGCACAGCAGGAAACATTATCCCCATTACAGCCATCAAAAGCAACCCAGAGTTCACAAGAGCAGCTGCCTGATGCAATGACAATCCCACTTCAATATGAACTGAGACATAAGAGAATGATAGGAAAGGAAAACAGCCACTTCATCCTTAATCTGATCAAATATTGGGGACATACCTTGCTAAAATGCTGAATCCTTTTATGAACTATCCCTCCAGCAAAGAAAGAAAACCCAAGAACCAAGAGCAAATTTGACAAGATGGAGCCCAGTAAAGATTGTTGAACTACCCTTCTCATTCCAATCTTCAATGCATAAATAGATATGATCATTTCTGTTGCATTTCCAAAAGTGGCATTCAAGAGACCTCCAACTGCAATTTCCATTAAAAAGGAAACAAGAACCAAATAAACCAGATGAAAAAGATAATAAGAAGACATAAATATAAGTTAATTTCTCATGCACAACTATTATCGTAGCTTCAACTAGTACCTAAATCACACCTTTAGTATTAAATTAGTAAAATACCTGTTGGTCCAGTGTACATTGCAAGCTGCCTGCTCCACAAATATTGATAAGATTAGCATTGTGCAAAATAGAATAAATGTCAAAATCAACTTAATTGTTGACCATTTTTAAGACGAGTAGTGAATGCTTACTCAGTTGTGTAACCCAAACGCTCTGCCAAAGCAGTGATGCCTAGTAAGCTAAGGAAGAATACCCATCCCTATTCATCAAAATCGCTGATAAGTCATTTTATATGCATATGTTTTGGACTTAATTTTGATTGATTTGTGAAATTAGTACTCAAATATTGATGGAGTTGTTTGCTAAATATTCACATATGAGTTTCAATGCTGTAAAGACAAAAAAGGATCAAAAAGAGGAAAAATATGGCAAGAAGTTCGAAAATTTCAGATTGGTCGAAATTCAAAGATTAGGCGTGAGCACGCCTAAGGTCAAGATCCTGATACTGCAGATCTTTCAAAAGATTGTCTCCGGTTAGAACAAAATCGCCAAAGATCTTTTGGGGTCCTTTTCAAGAAGTTTCCCACCTAAACTAGAAGACTATCTACTTGAGACAAAATCCAATCAAGATATGGAGATTCACGTCAATTAGGGAAATTGAGAGCTTGCAGTGGATATAAATACATGTATAGGGGTTAGAGGGGGATCATGGAGTCTTAGTATTTTTCTTTGGGTCTGCCGCATATTAACTCTCTCTTGGGTTTTTTTAGTTTATTTCTTCTATAGCTTCCAAGTAGTTTTAATCATAGTCTTAGTTAATTCTAGGTTGCTGCACTTCCTTTGTCCTATTATTCACGTTTCTGCAGATTCAAGTAGGGATTTTCATTATTTTTATTAAAGACTAGTTATGGATATTGTCCTTTTTATTATTTCTTTTGTTTTCAATTCAAGTATGATTAACTAATTTTTTTGTCTTGGTTGAGGGATCCATGTTTCATGTTATTATGGTGAGATGTCGGAATATTTTTCATGATTGTTAATGTTCATTGGGTAATTTCAGGTTAATCTTTTTAATTGGATTTGTTAGTTTCTAGGTGCGCAATTAGAGATTAATGGATTTAATTGCTAGGTTAACAAAATTTGACGTTCAATTTTGGTAACCACAAGTAGCAATTAGAATTAACTCCTCTACGTTAGAGTCGGAAAAATTTTAAGAAATTATCCACTTGATTGATTTCATGTCGTACATGTTTATCACTTGTCATTGGTTCTTAATGCTATTATTTAATTTAATCTATGATCGTATTTAGATTGTTGTTTAATAAGGTGGTTAAAATACATGTTTCTAGTCAATACAATTAATAGAAAATTCCCTTAATGAATGTTCGTTAATAATTGTAATTTTTGTCGAGGATCCATAATAGCATGGTAACATCGGTGACTGAAACCAAGGTGTTTTTCCTATCGGCTTTTCAGACTTAATTATTATTTCAATTTGCGATTTCTCATTTTTGATTTTCATTCTTCAATTAGTAACAAACCCCCCCCCCCCCCCAATTTATTATTTGTGCCGTTTGAATTCGTAATTTTCATAATCGTAAAATTCCTCGTGGAAACGATATTCGCTTATCGCTACTACATTAATTTGTTTTAACGGAAGTGATTTCTTTTATATTTGGTTGTAGGCGACAACATCACCAATCGTAGTAAATATAGGGAAATCAGTGTAACAAGCTGGAGATTAGACTAAAAAGGTGGCAAGAAACAACAATCATTAGACAATTGCCTATGTTTAGTCAGAAAACTAATGCATTTTCTTTGGACTAACTATCTATAATAGAAATGGAACTCAAGACAATCTGGGAGATGTACTTAGTTCTTACATTGCTTTGTGTAAAATGGTGCAATAACATTGCTAAGGGACCAAAAGGTAGCAATATGTTAATCTTTGTTGCCATCAAGATGAAGTATATACTTCTTAGAGGGCTCATCTTTAACCTATTAAAAATCCTGAACTTGCCAACATCTGCAGGAAGACCCGTACTATGTAACTTGAAATCAAAAGGATGAACTTTAGTTCCTGCCGGTGATGCGCTAAAAGGGCTTTCCTCATCAGATTCCATCTCCACCTTTTCCACTGGTTCCATCTGCATATAGATGAAATTGGTTGATCACAAGAGTCTTAAAACTCCTCTTAAGATTTCCATATCTACAGTTGCAATTGATAAAATGGGAAGATCATTAAAGAACGGAAACGATTCATCAACAGATTCTTTGTCATTCCGTTGCTAATTGAAGAACTTCATCAGGAGGTTCAACAGTAGACATTAGTCCATTTCCACCAAGTGCAGTAAACAAAAGTGCTTGCTAAAATAACGTCAAGATCTTACACATACTTTGAAACATCACAATCCAAAAGAGATCACATTGTTAGTACGTAGTGGGAGCTTTATTATGTACCCCTGATTTACATAAAAGGATTAGAAACTAAAGTAATGCGGAATACTTGAATTTCGGTTTCATCTATGATTCCGATGTCAATTCCGAGCTCCAAATGTCTTCGAATCTTCCGGGGCCTTTGGTGGAAAGTGCTCACCGGCTCACGAGTAAGCCCTTTCTACAGTTTCCTCAAATCTTGAGCTTCCCTAATAGGTCAGGAATCCTTATGCTCGAGATCAGCTTCTTAAGTAACTGCAAAATATCTTAACTTTATATAGCTTCCATATCGGGCTTCTCCATTATAAGGCCGATATGGACTCGGTTCACACTAATCGGGACCCATTTTTCACCCGAACTTTGACCCATTAATCTATATCATTTATTGGGTCGCTTTATTATCTTTATCAGGATCAAATGATGTAACTTAACTGGTAATTAATTTAAAAATCAAAATTGCAATTAATGTTAGTCCAACTTTATGAGACATGGACAAAATGTCTTACAATCTCCCCTTTGGACTAGCATTAATTACAGTAGACTCTCATTTAAAAATAATTTAAAAACCCGGTTAAACCATGCAACTGTATAGTCGACTAAGTTTTAAAACCAAAACATTTGATCCAAAGATAACGAAAGTCCATTATTCTGTCTTGCAAGGCTTTCGGTACCGAAAAGCATCAGATGCATGTGTCCTGTGTGACACAGATCCAATACAATCACGAATACCTAATACCCCATTAACATGAATGGAAAAATGGAGTGTAGCAAACTACAATGATATCTTTATGATCTAATTGTATCATCTTCGTTTGTAGGTCTCAATTTCTCCATCTTTATGCTAAACTGCATGTGCTAAACTACATTAGAGAAATCATGTTTTCTCTCACCGAATACTAAATATGTTGGACCCCGAACTTTGAGTGGAAATTAGAAATATGAAAATGAAAGTAAATGAGTGTTTTTGTATATACTTTTTGTTATAGATGATTATGATATTGATATGGGTTTATGTAAAGATGATGAGTTGAGGAACCTTAAGTATGAACTATGGTTATATATGCGAGATTTTAAGCAAAAGCAAGAGAGGAATTTGGTAAATGACATGATACTATTAAATGTGAGAAATCATATGCGTTGAGGTTGAATGTAGAATAAAAATGTGTATGCTGATTCGCGAGGAATTCGGGAATAATTGACATAGAATTGGCCAAAGTTGCCTTCTTTGAAGTTGTAGCTTGCTCTTTTATCTTTCCAACGAGATCAAGTATGCAAAAAATCGAGATCGGAGTTAAGAGTTATAGTTAATACAAGTTATGATGTTATATAAGATTGATGTTAGTGACAACTTTGATGAATGTTTGAGAATTGTGATTTTGAAGAACCAATTTAGTTGAGTTTTGAGAAGATTGTGAATTGATTATGTTGTTTGGATTTTTATGAAGTATTTAGGCTTGTGAATAAGTAAATATGTGAAGATTATAAGTGTATATGATGTTAGTTTGGATGTGAGAAGCCTTGGAAAGGGTTGAAGAGGTTTTGGAAAACACATGTCCGTTAAATGGACATGGGAGTCCATTAAATGGACCTTATCGGGTCAAAAGGACCCTTTGCTGTGCCTATGTCCGTTAGACAGACATGGATGTCTGTTAAACAGACTTTCTTGGATGGTTTGGTGCATTTTGGGCCGTGACTGTCCGTTAAACGAACATGCATGTCCGTTAAACAGATATTCACTGGTCAACTTGTGAAAATCGCGATTTTTGACACTTTTGGAGGCCGAATATGATTTTGTGGTCTTCATAAGAGTTTTATATCTGGAAGTATACTTTCTAATGGTCTAAGAACGAAATCAATCCGATCTCTAGATTGAAAGTTTATGGCGTTTGCACCAAAAGAGTTTCAAATCGATTTAGGGTTTGAACATGTTGAATTATTTTGATCATAACTCACTCATCCGACCTCGGATTGAGGTGATTCTTGAAGAAATGAATTCCTAAGACATGTATCATTCTCTCCATAAAAATTTATATCATTTGGAGTTGAATTGAAAGAGTTTGATTGAATCTTATCATAATCGGAATGATTTGTTTCCTTCTGATCTTGCTATTTTTCCTTCCTCATCCGACCTTGTCAGATCTTTTACTTATATCTTTTCCGTCCGACATCCAAATGACTTGGTTCTTGAAGCATTGCATTCCTAAGACAATTAATTTCATTTTATGTGAAATTTGTGAATTTTAGAGACTTAATTGAGGAAGATTGTTTAAATCAAAGTGAGACAGGAAATTTCTGAACATAGTTCAGTATTTTGTGAGATTCGGGATCTGTAGAGGTCCGATTGAAGAGTGTCTTAAGGTGAAATAAAGTTAAGACATGGGGCTACAAGTCATATGAAGAAATAAAATTTCAATTTAGCCCTTAAGAATGCCAATTTGTGGAAGGAAATTAAGTGCTAGAAAATGTGTTAGTAGAATGATATGTCCGATATGTTTGGACTATAACTTTTGGTGTAGTTCTCCAAATTGAATGATTTTTTAGGCATTATGAAATTAAGACAATGATGAACAATTATCTAGAAGGAAGCTTAGATAAATTCTTTTAAATTGATAGTGCAAAACATGTCCTAAAGTAGCATGATTTAAAAGTAAAGTTCAGGGGCAAATATGGAACATCACTTAAAGAGTTAGAGATTTAGCCTATCATGGAGGGGCAATTCAGTCATTGGCCACTCATTTAATGAGCTGGCACTATTAAAGAAGGGATTGTGTCATTGGAAGAGAAAGAAGCCCACGAAATTCATGAGAGAAAGAGGAGAAGAATGAAAGAAAAGATAAAAGAGAGGGAGAGCTCGGTGGAGAAAGAAGGAGGAAGCTTAGGGTTTTTTATTTTTTTGAGTTTTAAGCAAGGATTTTTGATGATTCAGAAGGAAGAACATGGAAGGAAGTGAGAGTTCCAAGATGAGCCAAGAAAAATTTGAAAATGGAGAAGGTTAAGGTAAGAGCTAAGTCTTGATCTTTGAGTTTTAGTGAGTTTTTGGTTGATTTGACTTAAGTTTGGTATGGGCTTGTGGATTCTCAAGCCAATTTTAGAGTTTTCATGTTTGAATTGAATCAAATACGGATGTTTATGATTTAGGGCTTTTGTCTTGAATGAAAAAAATTGAGGAGAGGCTTAAGAGACTTGAGGATTGGGACAAGCTCCAAGCATGGATAAAAGGTGGGTGATGTGTTTATTTTTCAAATTATGAGCTAATTATAAGTGTTGGTTTTTTTAAGCTATTGTTTTATAAATGATTGAATCAATTGCTTTTGAAATGATTTATAAAGTGCTAAAGTCATTGTTTCCAAATGATTTACGAAGAAAAAAAACTACAATTGTTTCAGACAATTTTTCAGAAATGACTTGATTTGTTTATTCAATGGATTTTTGGAATAAATTGATAAAGATAAAATATTCATTGAGTTCATTGTGTTACATTGATTGATAACTTGATTATGTGAATTAGTGTGATATGATGTTTGAATGTTTTTGAAAGGTTATAAAATGTGCATTCCTTGTTTGGGAAAAATTGAGAATTATTATATGAGTGTTTGTTTGTAACTTGTGTGATCTTGTGATTGATCATTATTGCATTGAATTTGAGATGACATGAAAAGTTCAATTTCGAAATGTGCCTTCGGGCAAATTGTTTTTCAAGCATGAATATGTGTTATATGGGTTTGGTTAGGTCCCCCAAATAGAATCAGTGCACTGGTCTTATGTGTTTAAAGCCTTCTCCTAGCTGCCCGCTAGTGGCCATGGAGCTCCTCACGGACTCCCCATGTGTTTCACGGCTACACAGGACCGCTTTGCGAAAATGTGCAGTACGTCCTGTTTTTGGGACCGACCCAAACCGTTTGATGTGCTACGTGCTTTGCTTTATAAAAATTGTGGTGCATTTATCTGTTATGCATTTAATGTGTTTTGACTTTTTTCATAGATTGTTCAATGGTTTGGATTTTCGACGAATGAAAATTTTGGATTTTCAACCATGATAGTTTTGAAAACTATTTGTCAATGTTTATGAAAGATTTTGAAATTGAGAAGTTTTTTGGAAATAAACCTTCGACGTTTTCAATCAACTGAAAATAAGGTTTGAAAATGTTTTGCTTATCATTTGAGTTATAAACATGTTATCCACGAGCTTCCGAGCTCACCCCCCTTTCATCCCCATCTCCAGGTATTCGAGCAAGAGATCGGATGAAAGACGTCAAGACATCAGTTCAATTTGTGCATGTGTTTGTACTATGTGTATTTTCGTTTATGATTTTTAGCAATGGTATTTGGCTTGGAATGCCATTAGAGTATTGTAAGCATTTAGTTCATGATGTATTTAGGATTATGATATTGTATAAGAACTTGATTTATGGGAATTGGAAATGTATTGATTGTGGCTGGTGCATATTGGTTTTGTATACAAATTGAAATGAGTTATGAATGTAATTGGGATATATATATATAGATATGGATGAATGTGTTTGAAGATGGGATATGATTTGTGATGATTTATAAATGCAATTGGTTTTGGGTTTGTTGGAAGTATTAATTTGTATATGAGTTAATGGGAATTGTATATGAGTTTGAATGTGATGAATATGATTTCAATATGAAAAATGACTTGAAGTGGTTTAGAATTTAGGTTTGCGGTTATGCTGAGATCCCAAACGGAGGGTTCGGTAGATTATGATGTATGTGTAATTGTCTGGAATTTCTAGAAGTGAGTTTTTCACCTTGTAGGTTTGGGTTTTGTTCATGTGCAACCGTTATGTTGCCCGATTTTTGTAGGGTAACATATGGATAAGTGTATTAGTGTATAAATACATGGGTTTATTGACGTGAATGTGAAATTGCTATGGCAAGAAATAAGAATAAGGATAAGAGTATGTTCATTATGAAGATATTGAGTTATCGCTTAATTAGAAGATTGTGGTTAAGAATTGAGATTTGTATGAGGAAAACTTTCCAAGGATGGAATTTATTTGTTTGATTTTGTATAAGATGGATTAAATGATGAAAGAAATGAATAAGAAGAAAAGAAAAAAAAATTTACATCGATTCGAATAGGTTATTCCAAGGTTTCCAACGCGAACAGTTTTCTATGTTCACGCTTCGGATGTTGGAATCTGAATTCAGTTCGAAACCACCGTTAGCATGCCTTGATTTCAAGTTCACTTTTTATTTGCATTTGAATTCATTTGGTATCTGATGTGACTCCGTTTTGATTTTATTTCAGTTCGAATTGATTCGTTTGTTTCGCATTCGTATTCGATTTCACATTTCTATTCGATCCTATTAGCTTCATATTTGTTTCATTTTCGATTCATGTGTTTGCTTCGCTATATGATCCGATTCATTATTTTTCGTTCCGTTTCGGATTCGATTTAAGAGTGATCGTGTTAAGTTTATATGCAGTTGGGTTCCAGAAACGGGTCCCAACAAAATAGCATTAGAGAAAACCTTTATGTTCTCCAACTGAATGCCAAACTGCATTAGAGAACCTTTATGGGATTAAAAACTTATATCCCCTTATGTCATGTAAAACTTAATAGATATTTATGTTAAACTTTATGCGTCTAAATGACATAGGCACAAGGTCAATCTGTATATATGCCCAATAACCTTCAAATGCTTAAGATTGACACAAATTTTAAAACTTTCATACATACTATGACGATGTATGATGACAAGCAATACTGAGGATAAACGATGATCATCTTTATCAATAAACCATCGTACTATCATAATACTTTAAAATGTACAAATGTACATAGAGCAAACATAACGATCCCCTAATCGGTAGTGTCTAACGACATCAAAACACCTATATTGTATATTTGTGTTATAAACACAAGTGGGTGAAGTCCTTTAGTTAAAGGATCGACTCATAATTCCTCAGTCCTTAAATGCTCCAAACCTTAAATTCACTTTTCGTGTCAACACCTTTATGACCAAATAATCGATCTTTAACTGCTATGAACCTGTGATATTCTTCGTTGTCATTAATCAATACTGTAAGAAGAATGTCACAGTAAAACCAGATGGGTCTAGCCACTGAATGGACCACAGACCACTCAAAAATCAAATTTCTGAGCTAAACCGTCTGCAAAGCAGCCGTTTGGCACTCACTCTGCATGCCTAGTTGAGGAAGTTACAAGTGTCTCAACGGCACACTTCTACGACATTGTACCATCTGCAAACTTGAACTATAACCTTAAGTGAACTTTCGATCATCCGAATACATAGCTAACTTTAAATCTGAATTCCCTACGAGGTTTAGTATTTTGACTTTTCTATATGTCAACATATAATCCCTAAGTCCTTCAAGTATCTCAACGCTCACTAGACTGCATTCCTAAAGTCAATAACTGGATTAACCAGATATTGACCAAACAATCAAACAGTAAATGCAATGTCCTATCTAGTACATAACTGAGCATACATCAGCTATCCACCGTACTAGAATACGGAACATTCCTCATGATCTCTCTCTTCACTTTATTCTTCGGGTACTTTACCAAAGATTATCTCTCACTGTGAGAGATAGGTGTTACAACAGGTTTACTGTCAACCGTATTAAACCTTTGTAACACATACTTAATGTATGCATTCCTTAAGAGATCTGTTGAGTGTTGAGATATGTCTTGGTGGATCCAAATACCTAGGACAACAGATGCTATACTAAGGTCCTTTATGTTAAGGTTCTTGACCAAAAGTTGCTTATCCTTATACAACATGATCAAGTGACTTGATGTGAGCAATTTACCATTCTTATACCATAATAGGAAGATAACTTGCTCCCCTCAACTTCATAGTATAGGCATCCATTGACTTTATTTCCCAAGAAGCCTGAAGAGGCCATAACCTCATCAAATGTAAGGTATCACCTTCAGGAGGTTTATTGTAAACCTTATATTGATCTGCATAACTTGCAACACATGTCAGTACTGTTTGGATCTTGGGACCCTACAGATTGTACCGTATAGACCACTTCATAAAGGTTTTTACTCAGGAAGATGGTTTTGACAACCATCTGATGTAACTCCATATCATCATAAGCTACAATTGCTTTTATCACTCAAAATTTATCCTACGAGGATACGAGAGAAAAGGTAACACAAAGTCAACCTTTTTCCCTGAGTGAACCTTTATGCAATTGAGCAAGCCATTAAACCATTGAACTTTACCATCAATTCCTTTAGGTCTTAAACTTTATTTATAGCTGACAAGCTTGCAGTTCCTGATGCAAATAAACTATCTCCTAGACCTTACTATACTTCATGGCTTGCATCTCGTCGTTCATCGCATCCCATCACATATCCGCATTGGGTCCAGAAACAGCTTCTGTAAAAGTAACTGGATCCGTAATATGCCTAATAACATAGTCTAGTACACCTAACAGACTATGTTTTCAGATGGGATAGCAGGTCGTCTCAATCCAGTGGATTTACTTAACTTTATTAGATCTTGTTCCTCCAGGAATCCCTCTATGTGCACAGGTATGGGTTCCTGTTCCTGTACAGGTACGGTACAAAATTCTATATCCACCAGATCTAGCTATATGAGTAGCGGGTATGGGATAACTGTAGTATCCGCCCTGTTATCATCCGAAAGGTCAAAAGTGTTAAGTCAAACCAGACTTTACGTATTAAATAATTTTGATGACAAACAAAGAGAAATATACAAATAAAAAGTAGATGGACGCATCCGAAGTAAAAAACAAATGAAGGAGAAAATCACCAAGCTTAAAAGCGCATTTAAAGCGTTGCAAAGAGAAAATCAGACGGAAGCTTTACAAGAAAAAAGCAGTTGATACAAACGGAAAGCAGACGGAAGCTTTACAAGAGAAAAGCAGCTGATACAAACGGAAAGCAGACGGAAGCTTTACAAGAGAAAAGCAGCTGATATAAACGGAAAGCAGACGGAAGCTTTACAAGAGAAAAGCAGCTGATACAAGAAAAGCAGACGGAAGCTTTACAAGAGAAAAGCAGATGGAAGCTTTACAAGAAAAGCAGACGGAAGCTTTACAAGAGAAAAGCAGCCGATACAAAAAATCAGACGGAAGAAAGAAATATCAGTTTGTGTTAGTTACTGAGTCAAACCAATAACCGCTTTCTTTCAAGAATCAAGCGCGATAATCAAGAAACAGTTGAAGACCGACTATAAATAAGAGTCGAGATTGAAGAAGAAACAACTTTATGCAACTTTATGAAACTTCATGAAACTCGAGTATTCAACTTTTGATTTTCGATTATCCGAGAGAAAATTGTGAACGATATTTCGAGTGAGCAGTGTTAAGAGCATTTCTATTGTAACAAGCTCTTTACTATTCTTTCAATTAGAAAGTGTTACAGATAGCTGAAGAGGCTAAGAGTAAAATAATACTTGCGTAAAGAGACCGAGAGGCTCATCGAAGAATACTTGTAAACAGTTCAGAGATAGTGAAATCTCAGAAGGATATCTGAGGACTGGACGTAACCCACGGTTTGGGGTGAACCAGGATAAACTGCTGTGTTTCTTTCTACTCTCATATTACTTATATCGTATTCCTCAAAATTAACAAAGTTTTTCAAACTAGTTACGAATTGATTTACGATAAGTTTTCGAAAGAGCAAGTAATTTTTTTTAAGGGGATTAAGAAAAAGTTTATCATAATTCAACCCCCCCTTCTTGTGTATCTTGATCATATTATTGTTCAATATATTAACGTGTGATTCACTTCAATTGGTATCAGAGCCTGGTGTTCAAGAATCACTCTTAAAAAGTGTGAATTAAAGAAAATGGTGGAATCACACACGATATTGCGAAGGAGCTTCATCCACAAGACCTCCAAAGATTCAATGGTGAAGACTACCACTATTGGAAGGACGGATGAGATTTTCTATCGAATCTACTCACATTGACCTTTGGGACATCATCGAGACGGACCATACACACCTGAAGATGATGATAAAATCCAATTCCACAAGAAAGATGGACAAATAGAAAGCGAAAGCAAGATTTCAACTAAACTCCAAGGCTAAATTTTTCTTGAGTTGTGCATTAAAAGAAGCGAGTATGACAAAGTTCATGGATCGACATCGCCAGAGAAATGTGGGATACATTATCAATTGCACATGAAGGAACAAATCAAGTCAAGGAGTCCAAGATAAGCATTACGGTGCATCGAGACGAGTTGTTCAAAATGAAAGAAGAAGAGACTATTGATCAAATGTTTGGAAGATTTTAAACAATTGTTAATGGGCTAAAAGCTCTTGGAAGAACGTACAACAGTCAAGACCATGTTCGAAAGATTTTGAGGAGTCTGCCAAAAGATGGAGACCCAAAGTAATCACATGACAAGAAGCCAAAGACTTAAGCGTCTTCAAGCTTGATGAATTGCTTGGATCGTTGAAGATACACGGCAGAGCTTGATGCGAAGATAAGCCCAAGAAAGAGAAGTCCATAAGCGCTCAAAGCGGTCAAATGAATCACAAGATCCAGAAGAAGAAGACAAAGAGGAATACATCAAAGGCATTAAAGATTGAAGAATCAAAGGATGATGATTCCAGCAAGTCAGAATCTGAATCAAGTGATGAAGACGATGAGCTATCTTTCATTTCAAGAAAGATAAGAAGAATGTGGAAAAAGAAGTCTAAAGGAAATTCAACATTCAGAAGGAACAGCGGCAAAGACGATGGAAAAATCGAGAAAGCATCTATTACATGTTATGAATGCAATAAGTCGGGACATTACAAGTCCGAGTGTCCAATGTTGAAAAGACAACCCAAAAAGAGTAGGGATAACAAGAAAAGCATGATGGCAACGTGGGAGGATCTGGATTCATCATAATCAGATACAAGCTCAGAAGCGTCAGAACATGCTAACATATGTCTAGTAGCTGAAGAAGAAAGTGATGAAGAGGTAACTTCTAGCCATGATAATATACAAGATGCATACTCAGAATTATTAGAGGATTCTTATGCTATTCTGAAATAGTACAAGCTGTTGAAGAAGAAATATGTAGAAAACCTCAAACATACTCATGAGATAGAGAGTGAGAATATAAATCTGAGAAAGCAAGTTGAGGAACTGAATAACAACAAAGTTATAGATAGATCCGAAGAGATTAAACAGTTGAAACTGAGAATCAATAATCTCTCGATTGATCTAGCTAAATTTACTGATAATCTACAAAAAGATGAATGAAATGCTAGAAAATGCGGACATCCGAAAGTGATAAAACCTGGATTAGGGTTTACTAAAATAAGTCTCAAGATTACGTGAAATCAATTATTCAAAAGATAAGAAAAGATATCAATCGGGTTTTCAAAAGGTCATCAACGTTTTCATTCTACGTCTTATTATCATTCATTACACCATACTAACCCTAAAGGACCCAAGAGAATCTGGTACCTAAAAATAAGATAATATCTCCTACAAATCCTTCTTTGGAAGAACCAAAGCAAGAACTATTGGTATTTGGACGGTGGATGCTCGCGTCACATGACGGAAAAAGGTCTATGTTCCTAGATCTTGATCAAGAAAGGAGGTTGGTAACTTTTGGAGACAACAAGCGGGGCAAAATAATCGGGATTGGTAAGATTGGTAAGAATTCCATGCATGCATTAACAACGTCTACTAGTTGATGGTCTAAAGCATAACTTGATAAGTATTAGTCAATTATGTGATTACGGTTTTGAAGTTACATTCAACCAAAACTTTTGTGAAGTCGAAACAAAGATGGTTCTATTTTCTTTTCGCCAAAAGACTAAACAATCTTTACAAAATTGATTTAGACGATTTTCGGTCTCAAAATATTTCATGTTTTTATCCATCAAGAAGAAAGACCGATCGGCATAAAAACTAGGTCATGTCGATTTTAAACATATTTCAAAACTTTTGAAACATGATTTGGTAAAGGTTTGCCACAAATTTGTTTTAAAAAGATTTCTTTGTGAAAGTTGTCGAAAGGGAAACAAGTTAAAACCTCTTTCTCTTCAAAACATTTCGTAACTTCATCTAGACCACTAGAGTTATTACACATGGATTTATTTGGTCCAACAAGGACAATAAGTCTTGGTGGAAAGAAGTATGGACTTGTCATTATTGATGATTTTACAAGGTTTTGTTGGATACTTTTTCTGGCACATAAAGATGAGTCTTTCAAGTGTTTTAGAAACCTTTCCATGAGGTTACAGAATCAAAAAGGAGTGTCTATAGCCAGCATAAGGAGTGATCATGGTGAAGAATTCGAAAATGAGAAGTTTAGAGTATTCTGCGAAGAGAATAGAATTTTCCATAACTTCTCTGCCCCAAGGACTCCGCAGCAGAATGAAGTTGTTGAAAGAAAGAATAGGACGATTCAAGAGATGGCAAGAACAATGCTGTGCGAAATGAATCTTCCTAAATATTTCAAGGTAAGTCATCATCAAACATGCTATATTCAGAATAGAGTGTTGCTGCGACCAATATTGAAGAAAACTCCTTATGAGTTGTGGAATGGAAGGAGACCAAACATTTCTTATTTCCATCCTTTCGGTTGCAAGTGCACTATTCTGAACACAAAGGAAGTTATGGACAAGTTTGATGCAAAGACTCTTTCAGGAATATTTCTAGGTTATTCTCTCACCTCAAAGGCATTTAGAGTCTACAACCTCACCTCAAAGACTGTTGAAGAAACTATTCATGTCAAGTTCGATGATAGCTCTCAACCCAATAAGGAAGAGGAATCAGATAATGATCTTTATTAAAGGTTTTGCCTTTGAGTACAAAGAAGTATCTTCATCAGAAACATTATATGACGAAAAGAAAGACATTTCGAAGAATTTGGAGTTAAAGAAAGATTGGAGATACAAAAGTTCTCATCCTAAAGAGTCAATCATTGGAGAAACCTCAGAAGGTGTACGAACAAGGTCCAAGTTCAGAAGAGAAGCCAACGTAGCATTTATATCTGAAGTAGAACCTAAGAAGATTGATGAAGCTCTAAAAGATGAAGCATGGATACTAGCTATGCAAGAGGAGTTGAATCAATTCTGTAGAAATAAAGTCTGGACCTTAGTTCCTAAACCTGAAAAGAAATCCATTATTGGTACTAGATGGGTATTCAAGAATAAACTAGACGAATCAGGAAAAGTAAGTCCCAACAAGGCAAGATTAGTAGCACAAGGCTATAATCAGCAAGAAGGAATAGACTATAATGAGACATATGCTCCAGTAGCAAGACTTGAAGCAATAAGGATACTGCTTGCATATGCGGTTTGCCATGATATAAAGCTTTTTCAGATGGATGTAAAAAGTGCATTTCTGAATGGTTTTATAGATGAAGAAGTATATGTTAAGCAACCTCCCGGATTTGAGGACATAAAGTATCCAGATCATGTCTACAGACTTCATAAAGCCTTATATGGACTGAAACAGGCCCCTAGAGCTTGGTATGATCGTCTGAGTTCATTTCTTATAGAAAATGGATTTACTAGAGGTAAAGTAGACAAAACTCTTTTTAGAAAGAACTTGATTAATGATTTTATTATTGTGAAAATTTATGTTGATGATATTATTTTTGGTGCAACTTCAAAAAGGTTATGCATGAGTTTTGAAAATCTGATGAAAAATGAATTTGAGATGAGCATGATGGGCGAGTTAAAATTCTTTCTTGGATTGCAAGTAAAGCAAACTAAGGATAAGATTTTTATCCATCAACAAAAATATCTTAAAGAATTGTTGTCTAAGTTTGATATGTGCAGTGTTAAACATATGTCTACCCCGATGCATCCTTCAAACTTGTTGTCAAAAGACGAAAGTGGTAAGAAGGTAGATCAAACCCTATTTAGAGGGATGATTGGTTCTTTGCTTTATCTTACAACAAGTAGACCTGACATTCTATTCAGTGTATGCTTCTGTGCAAAGTTTCAGGCCGATCCTAGAGAATCTCATTATATTGCTGTAAAACGAATTTTGAGATACCTCGCAGGTACTACTGATCTTTGCTTAATGTATGAAAAAGGTAAAATTTCAGGTTGAATGGATATTGCGATCGGACTATGCGGTGATAGGATCGAAAGGAAGAGCACGAGTGGTGGTCGTCACTTTCTTGGACCAAACACGTGTCATGGTCAAGCAAGAGACAAAGCTCGATTGTATTATCAATCGTCAAAGTTGAATATATATACTCCGCCGCAGTCGTTGTTCACAAGTATTGTGGATCAAGTATCAATTGGAAGACTACTCAATACAAGAAGAAGAGATTCCAATATATTTGCGACAACACCAAATACCATCAACTTGTCAAAGAATCCAATTCAACATTCAAGGGTGAAGCACATAGAAGTCGACATCATTTCTTGAGAGATTACGTTCAGAAGAAAGTCGTCAGTCTATAATTCGTAGAAACAAAATATCAGTGGGCGGATATCTTCACAAAACCACTAAGTGAAGATCGCTTTAAAGAAATCAGACGCAAACTCAATATGGTGATGTTAACGGACCATTCATCTGGTTTTTCATAAAGACAAAACAGACAGACGGAGGAGTTAACGGACCATTCATCTGGTTTTTCATAAAGACAAAACAGACAGACGGAGGAGTTAACGGATCATTCATCTGATTTTTCATAAAGACAAAACAGACAGACGGAGGAGTTAACGGATCATTCATCTGGTTTTTCAAAAAGACAAGACAGATAGACGGTGGAGTTAACAGTTTGATCATCTGATTTTTCAAAAAGAAAAGACAGTGAAACGGTGGAGTTAACGGCGTTAGACAATTTCAGATATAAAACTTCCTTCACAAGAAAAAGTTTTAGAGGAAAAACATCGATCATCGAGAAGTACAATCGTTCTAGAATTCGCTATAATATCCCTAAAAGCGACCTTTGGGATTTCTACCAATTGAAATTGCTAGTTCTCTTAAAATCTCTCGAAATTTCTTCAAGCAAGTTCCTACTCAATCGAATCAGCAAGATGAATGTCAAGCCTATTTTGCGAGTTGATCCAGGATCGTGCTAGGAAGATTGGTAAACTTGAAGAACTAAGAAAAGAACAGATGGATATAGAGCCGAGATAATGGCGGCGGATGGAGAAACTTCTTTCAAATACGAGATGAAGTCTATTTACAAGAAGTTTATGAGTTCGAAGAATACTAAGTCAATGAGATCGATACAATCGTGTCGTATGTAGACACACACTCGTTATAATAACGAAGGAGTTCTTGGAGAAAGTCACCAATGTCGATGGATGGAGTTCAACCCACTAATATGGTGAAATGGATGACTAAGCTTAAGATGAACGAAGATGAAGTTAGTCGTCAACTTTATGGACAAAATAACCTAATCGAAAGGAGAGCCTCTTGGTGGTACCAAAGGCAAGGTATTGTTCGCGGTTACGTGATCGTGTTTTACCGAGAATAGGTTCACGACATCGTCACTACCTGGATGAACAATGTATTTTCATCTTCGAATCATCACCCAATAGATTTACCATTTTGATTTATCGAGACATGGTAAAATCAATAAAGGATACAAACACTTGTCCTTATGGGATGTTGTTGACAAGAGTGTTCAGAGAATCGGCATCGATTGGAAAGGGAATCGAATGGAAGATATCATTAAAAGCTATATAGATTCAACATCTATTGCTAAAATGGGTCCGAGATTTTCAGACGTAAAAGGAGCAGATTTGGCAAGAAAAGCAACAATTGAGGGGAGCGTTCTTCAAGAAATCTTCTATGAAGGAAACAAGATCACATTCTCGAGAATCAAAGTCGAGAAGTGTTCGATTTTTGAATCAGCGACTTGAAGCGTAAAGGAACCAACGCTGAGTGACATTCCAAAGCAAGCAAGAACGTCACCCAGAGCGAAAATCGCGCAATGTAAAGAAGCCACCAATCCAGAGAATCAAGCCAATCAAAGCATTACGAATCGCAAGGATCAAGAGCTACAAAGTCGTTGACATCAATCCTTGAAAAGATTCGAAACTTCGCCTCAAGGAAGTGGAGGAAAAGGAAAGAAGAACTGAAAAGCAAAAACGCAACCTAAAAAGTCACCAAGGGAAAGAAAATGAGTGCAACAAAAGAAAGAAGTCCAACAATGAAACAAAGTCTAAGAAGGTGCGGCTAGAAAAGATCTGTTGATATTACGTAAAAGTCCATTCACGATCTGGTTGAAATTGCTGAAGTTAATGTGGAAGTCATTCGGTAATCTTAAGGATACTCACAATGTCCTTGACAATCCAATGTTTGAAGAAGTAGTTTCTACTACTTTTCAGTCTTCACTTGTTCGCAAACAGATTGCTACACATGTTATGGGACAAAAGGTTACTCAAAAAGTCTCGAGTGTGATGACTAATGTTTCATCCCAATATTTAACTTTTCAAAGAGAAAATTGGGAACACAGATTGGTTGTCACAGAGGAAAAGAAGACCAAATCTGTCATCATCCGAGACAAACCAAAGAGATTTGTGAAAGCCTTCTTCAAATCAGTTGAATTTGATAACAGCATTCTACATCTGTTGGATAGGGGTTACAAAAATTTCTATGATCAATTGAAGAGAGTTGGAAGAGAACCATATCCACCAGAGCCATTTGGAGAGCGTCTTACTTCTTATCCAATACTGGACAGTACAGTAATCAAGGTGGTACCTGATTTACAACCACCAAATTTTGTTGAACGCAAGTGTGAAGAGAAACTGAAGCTGAAAGTTCAACCAGAACCAGTTTTGGATGACATGACTTCTGATCAGATTGCAGAAGCAATGCAATTGATTGATGAAGCATGTGAAGAGAAAAGAAGTGGAAGTTCTATCTGTATTTATCAAGATCCAGGAACAAGCCAAACTAAAGCTACAACAGATGATCCACAGGGAGGCACTATCAGAAAGGGTCAGTATCGTTCTTTTCTGATTGGGAAATTAAAATGTTCTTATAGTATTTTACAGAACATTCTGCAAAATCGGCCTCTGTGGGAGATCAACTCAATTGCAGAAGTTATGCCTTGGCTTGGAAGCACATATCAACGTATACTTGATTCCTATGATCTTGATATTCTTGATCAAGCTGTATATGTTCCTCCGCCTCTCCTCCAAATTATTGAACCACATGTCTCAAACGTGGAAGCTTATACAACAACAAGCTATTGTTGAAAACTAAGTTGTTGAGATGAATCTTCGATCGCTTCTGAATCATTGACCTTAAAGAAACAAGTTCGTAAACTTGATAAGGAAATGAAGAAGATTAAGAAGATGTTTGAAAAAGTTGGTGAAGCGATGCAGGGAAATATTTTTTATCAATAACAAATAGGGGAGAAGGAAGAATGAGAAGGAGAATCAATTTGAAAGGAAAAGATAGAAGAAATTTTGAAAGCGTATATGAAGTTATTTTGATCTATTAATACTTCAGATATGTGATACTTTTCATAATTTGATACCTTTCATATTTCTCTATGTCATAATATTTGTTATCATCAAAAGGGGAGAATGTTAAGTCAAACCAGACTTTACGATTAAATAATTTTGATGACAAACAAAGAGAAATATACAAATGAAAAGTAGATGGACGATCCAAGTAAAAAACAAATGAAGGAGAAAATTCAACTGCTTAAAAGGCATTTAAAGCGTTGCAAAGAGAAAATCGACGGAAGCTTTACAAGAAAAAGCAATGATACAAACGAAAAGCGGCGAAGCTTTACAAGAGAAAAGCAAATGATACAAACGGAAAGCGGATTTAAGCTTTACAAGAGAAAAGCAAATGATACAAACGGAAAGCGATTTAAGCTTTACAAGAGAAAAGCAAATGATACAAGAAAAGCGCATTTAAGCTTTACAAGAGAAAAGCAGACGGAAGCTTTACAAGAAAAGCAGACGGAAGCTTTACAAGAGAAAAGCAGCCGATACAAAAAATCAAACGGAAGAAAGAAATATCAGTTTGCGTTAGTTACGGAGTCAAACTGAATAACCGTTTTTTTCAAGAATCAAGAAGCAGATAATCAAGAAACAGTTGAAGACCTGACTATAAATAAGAGTCGAGATTGAAGAAGAAACAACTTTATGCAACTTTATGAAACTTCATGAAACTCTGAGTATTCAACTTTTGATTTTCAGATTATCTGAGAGAAAAATTGTGAACGATATTTCGAGTGAACAGTGTTAAGAGCATTTCTATTGTAACAAGCTCTTTACTATTCTTTCAATTAGAAAGTGTTACGAGATAGCCCCAAGAGGCTAAGAGTAAAATAATACTTCTTGTAAAGAGACCGGAGAGGCTCAGTCGAAAGAATACTTGTAAACAGTTCAGAGATAGTGAAATCTCAGAAGGATATCTGAAGACTGGACGTAGCCCACGGTTTGGGGTGAACCAGGATAAACTGTTGTGTTTCTTTCTAATCTCATATTACTTATATCGTATTCCTCAAAATTAACAAAGTTTTTCAAACTAGTTACGAATTGATTTACGATAAGTTTTCGAAAGAACAAGTAATTTTTTAAAGGGGATTAAGAAAAAGTTTATCACAATTCAACCCCCCCTTCTTGTGTATCTTGATCATATTATTGTTCAATATATTAACGTGTGATTCACTTCAAAAAGACCTACCATCATCATAGACATGGTATTCCAGAAACTTAGCTGCTTGTGATTCCACTATTCTGGTCCCTCCTTATCTACAGTAAAATCTGTAGCCTTAAAGTGGTTGAGATATTTTACTAAATAGTAATGAAAGCAACGAGTATGCAATATTTCTTTATAAGGATTATCCTACTGAGCCTCCTACTGAGGTAGGATAGCCCTTTACACGAGTGTGCGCAAGGCTGAGTTCTTCAACTTCTAGATAGGTAGATTAGTCCTGCTTTGCATTGACTTCTTTAAGTCCTTTAGGGTGCTATTATGCCTTTCAGTAATTCACCATTTTGCTCAGAACTACTCGACATAGTGAACCAAATTACTATTCCAACTGACTTCATATATCTGCCAAACGGACCTTTTAAAGTCCTGAAACATCATGTTTGTCATGATATTCTCCTCTATGGTCAAATCTGACTATCTTGATGAATTTTTCCAACTGGTTCTCAACCTTCAGACTTTAAGTAAGAACATATGACTTTGATGTGAAAAATCATCAAGAAATATCAGAATACTTTTATAATTGCATAATGCAATTATATGAGGTCTACCGAAATCTTTATGTATTGAACTCAACAAGTTAGAATTATGAGTTGACCCCATTGTCCTTATTGGTCCACTTACCCCTGTGATTGTCAGTACATGTTCCAGATCATCTTAATCTAGAATTGAGAAATGCTTTCCTTGATCAATCTCTCAATCCTAGTTCTAAAAATGTGACTTAAACTTTTATGTCACACCATGTATGACTTCTCATTCATCAGGTCCTTCATACCTTGTTTAGTATGATACGTAGAAGTATATATCTAATACGAGATAGGGCACATTCTATACAAACCATATGACAAGAAAGTTATACCTTTATGTTTTGCATTAAACCACAACTGTATAACAGAAGTATTAATTGCAAAACGTCAACCTTCAGTGTCCTTAATTGATCAAAAGATCACATATAAAATGTGTCGTGTAACCCTAATGAACCTTACTATAAAGTTCAGTACATACACCCCTATAGATATCACCACCACATCTTTATTGCTGTGAACCATCAGTTCCTCCTTCCCTTTATTTAGTTTTATCATGAATATGAACTCCTACATTGTGGAAGCACCCTGATCAGATGTTCCACTAAATAATCACTAATACTTAAAGCGACTATCGCAAATTGGATTCATAATTGATAAACCAAAGAGCAACCTGATGGTCTCAGTCTTCCCTTTAAACCTCATACTATTGGTTTCTTTATATCTAAGGGACATTTACCAGAACTGGTTTGACCTGCGTCAGCATATGGGGAAGATTTGAACTTTCTATCTTTGAACTTAATGAGCTTCATCTTTGTCTTCCCTTAAGCTGCTTCCAGGATTGTAAAAGTAACAACTTGAGTTTCTCCATCTCAGCAATACAACGGGATATCAAAGCGTTGAAATCTCAATATCTTCACTTACTGTGAAAATAAATTATTCTCGATAAGTACTCCATTACTCCCCTTTTCCTCTGTATACTTTATGCAGAATAATGCTTTCATTAAGGCATATGTCTCAATACCGGATGAGAATGTGTACCTCTGAGAGACATTACTAAGAAACTCCTTCTCTATATCTGTGTCCGGAAGTTCACTTTGCAGATGATTAGGTACGGATTCTTAATGGTCATCAGATATAATCTGTTAGACCGATCCTAGGTTCGTAGGCTGCTTTATGAGCTTGACAGCTCATGGATGTAATTGGAGATGGCTTACCAGTCCATATGGCCATTTCAACTACAACTATCTCCATAACCTTCAAAATATCCTCCATCCAATTCTTCGTCTAATTCTTCATATTGAAACCAACAAGGGTTTCAATGGCGACACTGATTTAGTTGACTGAAAAGGTGACTTCATGATGATAAACTTTAATTCAACACTAATGTAGGATAACAACGATACTAAAGCCATGAATAATATCTTTCTTGAAAATTCGATTACACATATTACGAACACCTTTGGGTTGAATACATAATAAATGCAATTAGACTTTCACACATAAAAACGATCGGAGTATAAACTATCAACTCTCATGACACTACCACCTTTTGGTGAATAGATCACTTGAGCAACAACCCCCTCCATCTAATGCCTTTATGCATATCTCAAAATTTTATATAAGGCCAACATCTTTGGGCAGAATAACCAAACATAAAATTAGAGACATCCCCCAACATGCAAGCAAAACAATTCAGAATACTGACTTGAAAGGCCACTTTGGTGACTACATTCTCATCAGCATCCAAAAAGCCCGCAAACACAAGGGATACATCTTTATGTCATCCTCAAATTCTTTATGAGCATACTGTATGTGACAATGTAACTTCAATAAATGCAAAAATTCAAATGCACAATCTCATTGTCACACACACGTGCTGAAGACATTCTTCGAAAACTTCATTCGAGACTTTTGTAAATGAAAAATCTCAGTAGAGTGACTATCGTGCGTTACCGGATATTGAACCGACCTCTTGAGACACGACAACCTCATGTATCTCCCTTATGGCAAGTTTATTGCTCGAAAATTCACTCAAAAATGGCTTCAGAATGTCTCAATTCCTATTTCTGATTGATTATCAAGCAATCCCGAACACTGAAAATAAGACCCGAGACACGAGACCTCATGTATCTCTCTCATACAAAGTCCGAAGCATAAAAATTCAATCGAAATCGGATTCAGAATACCTTAATTCCTTTCTGAAGCTAAACTTTAATTTATTACAAATGTAATAAATCCAGAAAAATAGAAAAAGGTTACTTTATAAATTTCTCGGACCCAGAAACTGACTCAAAACACCCCGGGGTAGCTTTACAAGAAATCATGAATTTTTGGGGTTTTTTTTTTTGAAATCTACAACTAATGTCAACATGACGTTAGCAACTGACGCCTGACTGACGTCAGTGCGTGTGCCTGCGTGGCGCGCGTGCTACGCACTCGCACAGGCCAGACGCGCGTCTCAAGCGTCTGGCGCATGCGTCACACGCGCAACCACGTGGACACTGTGGGCGTGTGCCATGCACGCCCCGACACGTGTCGCGCATCCGCTTGTGCCACGTGTTGGGCGCGTGGACGGTCCGGATGGGCTCGTGCATTGCACACGCCCGCCTTCCCATGCGGTTGGTGCTCAAGCCGCGGATCGCGAGTGCGTTGCACACGCGACATGCGTTGCCCATCCACTGGAGCGACGTGGTGCGTGCTCATTGGCGCATGTGCCACACGAGCGGTCCGTACGCGCTCGCTCCAGAGTGCTAGACGTTCTGCCGCTCCTACGACATCGGAGGCGATTTTTTACATTCCAGGAGCCCGTTTTTCACTCCGTTCGCCCTGTTTTCAACCCGTTTTTCATAGCTAACCTTATGTAAACCACTTTTACGCAATTATATACGTAAAAAAATTAAAAAATGAATCAAAAACTAAGGAAAACCAAATGAGATGAAAAACCAAAAAACCTTCGTTTCCGACAATTCGATCACGTAACCGCTCTGATACCACATGTTAGTACGTAGTGGGAGCTTTATTACGTACCTCGGATCTACATGAAAGAACCAAAAACGAAAGTAACGCAAAATACCTAGATTTCGGTTCCATCTCTAATTTCGATGTCGATTCCGAGCTCCAAAAGTCTCCGAATCTCCCAGGGTCTTTTGTGGAAAGTGCTCATCAGCTCACGGGCAAGGCCTTTCTTCAGTTTCCTCAAATCCTGAGCTTCCCTAACGAGTCAGGAATCCTTTTGCTCGAGATCAGCTTCTTAAGTAACTGCAGGAGACCTTACCTTTATATAGCTTCCATATCGGACTTTCCCATCACAAGGCCGATATGGATCCGGTCTATACTAATCGGGACTCTTTTTTTACCAGACTTCGGCCTATTAATCTAAATCATTTATTGGGTCACTTTATTATCTTTATCAGGATCAAATGACGTAACTTAACCGGTAATTAATTTAAAAACCAAAATTGCAATTAATGTTAGTCCAACTTTATGAGACATGGACAAAATGTCTTACACACACATCTATAGTTCTACAAGTCATACCATTAATCACAGTTTTGAATCTTCAAAAAACCAGAAAAGGGGCACTCTTGGTGGAGAGCAGATCACCTGTCTAATTTATTCTGTCCAATTTTTAAACGACACAGTTTTTGCTTCTAATTTTAAAAGCTGTTGGACATCGCATATCAGACAGAGGAAAAAAGCCAAGCGGCTTGGCATCCGGCTATGACAACGATACATCACATCAAAGCCATGTATATTTATTTATATACATATGAAGCGTTGGCCAACTTCTATTGTTATAATGTTATAATAACAATAATAATAGGTTATGATAAACACGTAAATTGTTTTATTAATTTATTGTAGAGTATTATTATGAAATTTATTATGATTATTATTATAAAATAATAGAAGTTAATAATTATCCTGATTTATTATTATTATTATTATTATTATTATTATTATTATTATTATTATTATTATTATTATTATTATTATCAAAATTTAATAATTTAGTCTGCTTATTATAATCTTATCTTATTATTATAATTCTAAATATTATTATTATTATTATATTGGTTATTATTGTCATTATTATGATCTGATTATTTTATAATTAATTATAATTAATTCAATTATTTTTATTATAATTAGTATTATCCTTATTATGATTCTTGTTAGTATTATTATTATAATTATTATGATTTTGATTATAATTGTAATTATTATTATCTTTGTGTAATTTAATTAATTTTTCACTAATTATTATTATTATTATTATTATTATTATTATTATTATTATTATTATTATTATTATTATCATTATTATTATTATTATCTTATTAATAATAATAATAATATTATTATTATTATATAATATTCTTTATGATTATAAAATTTAGTAATTAATTTAATTTCTATTATTATAATGAAATTTGTTATAATTCATATTTTCATTATTATTATTAGCATTATTATGATCTGATTATTTATTATTATTATTATTATTATTATTATTATTTTTTTATTATTATTATGAACATATTATTATTATTATTATCATTATTATTATTATTATTATTATTATAACAATAGAAGTTGATCAACTCTGCATATGTATATAAATAAATATACATGGCTTTGATGTGATGTCTCGGAGACATAGCCAGCTGCCAAGCGGCTTGGCTTTTTTTGGCTGTCTGAGAGCAGATGTCCAACAACTTTTAAAATTAGAGCAAAAATTATGTCGTTTTAAAGTTAGACAAAGTTGGGCAGGATAATTTAGACCGGTGATATGCTCTCCTCTTAGTGATGCTAAATGCGGGACCTTTCCTCCTGATTCCGGTCAGATTCTTGCTAATGAAGAAATGCCCTTTTCAGAACCCGTTAAAACCAACTACTTGTCATCAGATCTCGGTGGTTTCACATCCTCATCTCTATGTAAATAAAATGTGGATTCGTGCGTCCGTAAAACTTCTGGAAGCAAAATAGAGAGTGGTGGCCGGCGACAGACCAAATGAAACTTCTGAGAAGCAGCGCATGCCTTGCATTATTTTAAACGTTTACTGTAATCGTACACAAGTTGGTGGACTTCAGTGTCACAAATACGAACATGACGAGATGTTTGACCGTTGAATTAGACTACAGCGTGCAGCCATTCATGTCCGTGTACATTTCAAACTTACCAATTTTCTAGAGTGACAATAGGTTTTTTGCTAGTTGAAGTGTGTTCCCATGTTCGGGAACTAGTAATAACAAAGTATAATAATGCATATATTCACCTTATAACTATAATTTGCATAGTGTGTTAAAGGGTTTAAGAAATTTACTATGTTCTCTTTTTGTTTTTTTAATGCTTTAAAAGATTGACTAAAAGTTAACAAAAGGTTTAAGTGTAAAAGGTGAATATATGCATTAATATTTTAAATTTATTTATTTTAAATTAATATTTTAAGTTCTTTAAGTTTATTTTTAATTTAATTATTGTAATTTTACTTTCAATTTTTTCCATTATTCGATTTCGAGCATAAGTCTGTGTAATTCAATACAACGTGTTATTTATGTGCCGTTTTCTGAGAGGAAAAGAAAAGACCTCTCTGGTTCGGTGGAAAAGGAAAAGACAAGACCTGGGAAAAGGAAAATACAGAGTCTAACTGGAAAAAAAGGACTCACTGGTACCGACTTTGTGACATAATGATGATGTAATGGTTGCTTGTGATTCATGGAAAAAGGCGAACCTCTTTTGTCCCTCTTTGTCTCGTTGTCTCATTTTATTCTTTATGATAATAGTCTTTATAAGAATAGAATCTGTTAAAGTGTCCTTTCTGCTCTTGCCAATAATCAGATTATGAACATATCCACAAGAAAATAGATTTAATCCTAACGTTATTTTTAATAAATTCATGTCATTAATCAATCTTTAAAATTTTCAGGATTTTATAAACCTAAAATCATCAAGTTTATGTGATTTGAGTATTGAAATTATACTAAATTTAGAAAACACAGAGTTTGTCTTCCACTTGAATTAGAATATTTTACTTCCACAAATGTTTGAAATATTATTGGATGAATTTGGATCATCTCCGCCACCATAGGTATTGCTATATATAACTAGAAGACAATGATAAATAGTACAGCAACTTGTTCAAGGTGGATTGACAGGTTCTATCAGAAAATTTTTCTGACAAGGAAACTACGCTAGATGCTGAGAGACACTGATAAGGAAACTACGTACCATTCCTGATAAGGGTAAATTCTCAAATTCATTCTCAGGTTCAGTGATGTCCAAACAAGAAGAAGAGGATTAAAGATTAAAGAAAGCAAAAGAAAGATTATTTAATAATCTGCATCAATAGATATAATAACAACAACTAATACCAGAAGCTTGAAGAACATGATCATATATATGTCAGAATCTCACTAGAAAGTAAGAACCTGATTCTTAAGTACAAAGCGCGCGCGCCTAGTGTGTTGATCTATTATTTCTATAGAAAGAAGAAAGAGGAACAGACAGATCATTCATCTTCTTTAATTTAAACCACCTCGAAACCAAGTGTACATCAACTGCGTAGTTCTATCCATTTTGGAGCTGTATGAAGCAGAACAACCAACTGCATGCAGACAGCAAGATATTCCTCCTGATTTGGGAACGTGGCAACGGGTGGTTGCAGAAGGAACCAGAGGTGGTACGTCGGACGTTGTCGCCGGAAATTTGCTTGCCGGTGCCGGTGCCGGTGCCGGTGCCTGGCTCACTCATTTTTCGCTACACAGTACAACCTTCGCCAAGTGGTTATATTTATATATAGGAAGGTTAGGACGAGCCACAATTTAACGCGTTTATTTAATATGTCGTCACGTTAGAGACAGTTAAAGAGTGACAATGGCAACAATGCCTAACTCAACTTAAAATTAATACATTCCAGTTTCCACCGAGTTGATCAAGTTTTGGGCGCTAATTATGAACTAATCCCTCTTTTATTACATATATCGCTTAACTATTTAGTTTGTTTAAGTCTAAAACTCAAAATTTTTATTTTTTAAAATAAATTTAATCAAATTTGATTAAAATTAAATTCGAATCTAAACCTTCAAGTAGGATGGAATTTTGGAATAGTCTAAACCCACACGTAAAATCTTGGAATAGATATTCTGCTCTTATAAATTAATTTCAACCTTGTTCCGTTAATTTCAACCTTGCTCTTATAAACTCACAGCAAAATCTATAGGTACAGAGGATCTAAACCAGAATTCTAAGGCCAAGAGGGTGAGATGCATTGCCATCATTACGAATTTAACCTTACCCGTCGGACATTCGTGAGAGAAGTATGAGTTCAAACTATGGAAGGGGCGTTGCTAAAGTTTTATAAGCCTCGAGCGAGGTAAAAAAAAGCTTCAATAAATCTCAGGGTACAGGTGAGTTGGTAAGGAGTTTTCAAACCGTCCTCATATACACAGTCATTTAAAACTTAAGTGAGGTTGAGGGTTCAAATCGCTCTTATGTATGCAGCCGTTTAAAGCTTGGAGCCAAAGTTTTGCTTACATAAAAGACCTACTCGATGCGAGCAGAGATTAACTTGGGTGTAGATGACTTAAAAATGTCTTCCTATAATTGGGACCCTCCTATGATACCTCATGGACAACAAAAAAAGACCTCAATAAATTGACAATATACAAACATGTAAACTTTAAAAGAGTATTTTTTATTATTAAAATTTAATATTCATACATAAGTGACACAATTTATAAATCTACGTACTCAACAAAATATTAAATAATCATAACATCAACTAATAATATCTTACTTAATACTATTTTGTCAAGCAACTAGTTAATGGCCTAAATTATTAAATCAAATATTTTAGTAACTTTTGAATTTAATTAACATTAGTAATTTTAATAAAAATTTATTTTTATAGGAATTAAAATAATGGTAAATGTAGTAACTTAATCATTTACCATTATGTTAATTCCTATAAATTTGTTTATATTAACATAAATGAAATTGTTTATATAGTTTTGAATTGAATAACTTAAATTATTTGATTTAATCATATTATAACTACACTTATGTGAACCTCTACAAGATCGCAAATTCAATAATTATTACATGTGGCAAAGTATAATGAAAACTAAAATTACAAAATTAAATTATTTATTAATGTTTAATTATATTTTATAAATAATAAGTAATTTAAAAATTAAAAAAGGAGAAACACCAAAAAAACACAATATCATTTAATATTATGTTTTGATTTAAAATGCTAATATAATGCCTACGTTAATGAAAAATTACAAATTAATTATAATATATTCAAATATTTAATAAGTTAAAAATAAATAAAAAATTAAAAAATTTACTGGTTTGGGTGGGCCTGCACCATTGAGGTTTTGTCCCCTTTGGTCTCCAGGCCTCCTTATTCATCTCCTTCTTTGGAGGGATTCGGGAGTTGAACATGGGACCTTAAGGTTTTGTTGGGTGCAAGACCCACGCCTCTTACCATTTAGCTACCATAGCTCGGCCTCGACCATCGCTCGGCCAGGTTGCCAAGACAAGATCCTTGGAACCATAGCTCGGCCTCAACCATCGCTCGGCCAGGTTGCCAAGACAAGATCCTTGGAATCATAGCTCGGCCTCGACCATCGCTCGGTCAGGTTGCCAAGACAAGATCCTTGGAACCATAGCTCGACCTCGACCATCGCTCGGCCAGGTTGCCAAGACAAGATCCTTGGAACCATAGCTCGACCTCGACCATCGCTCAGCCAGGTTGTCAAGACAAGATCCTTGGAACCATGGCTCGGCCTCGACCATCGCTCGCCCAGGTTGCCAAGACAAGATCCTTGGAACCATGGCTCGGCCTCGACCATCGCTCGACCAGGTTGCCAAGAGAAGATCCTTGGAACCATAGCTCGGCCTCGACCATCGCTCGGCCAGGTTGCCAAAAGAAGATCCTTGGAACCATGGCTCGGCCTCGACCATCGATCGGCCAGGTTGCCAAGACAAGATCCTTGGAACCATGCTCGGCCTCGACCATCGATCGGCCAGGTTGCCAAGACAAGATCCTTGGAACCATAGCTCGGCCTCGACCATCGATCGGCCAGGTTGCCAAGACAAGATCCTTGGAACCATAGCTCGGCCTCGACCATCGATCGGCCAGGTTGCCAAGACAAGATCCTTGGAACCATAGCTCTGCCTCGACCATCGATCGGCTAGGTTGCCAAGACAAGATCCTTGGAACCATAGCTCAGCCTCGACCATCGATCGGCTAGGTTGCCAAGACAAGATCCTTGGAACCATAGCTCGGCCTCGACCATCGCTTGGCTAGGTTGCCAAGACAAGATCCTTGAAACCATGGCTCGGCCTCGACATCGGTCGACTACGCTCGGCCAGGTTACCAAGACAAGATCCTTGGAACTATCACTCGGCCTCGACGTCGATCGACTACGCTCGGCCAGGATCCCAAGACAAAGTCTCGAATCGTTCGGCCTCATTATCACTCGGCCTAATTCACCCGATAGACGCACATCAAGTGCACTCATTCGCGATCTGCTATTCAAGAGGATCATCTAATCTTTAACACAAAAGAGGTAATGAAAAACGAGCTTCTATTTCTTTGAATTAAAGCTCTGATCACAAGCCCGACCAGATGAACCTTACAAGGGGAAACAATCATTTTGATCCTTCAGGAGGAGAGGAAGGGCCAGCAGCAGGATCGGCCGTGTCGGCAGAGGAAGGGCCAGCAGCCGGGTCGGCAGAGGAAAGGATAGCAGCCTGATCGGGAGGAGAAGACAGCGGAGAGACATCCTCTTCCTCTTCTGAGCTAAGGTCCAGCTCCTCATCTGGAACTAAGGTCCGCTCTCCCTCGGCCCTCTCCCTCATTTCTTTCAAAGAAAGGTCGAGAGCAGCGGGAAGCATCGGCTCAGCATAATCCTCAAATGAAGGACCCTCCGATCTGTCAGGAATGTGAACGTCATGGCAACTCCTCAGGACCGAAAGGGTTAAGTCGCAAGCGAACTTCAAGCACTCCCCATGTAGGAACCGCCTTTTCCACGGCTTGATTGCCTCAACCCTCTGCTTTTTGATGGAGCATCACAACTCTCTCAATATATCCTCGGTCCTATGTTTACCCTCCACCGCTTCATGACAATCCTGAAGGAATTTCTTACCACGCTCCTGCTCCGTCTTCACTACCTTTTTCAAGCCCTCACACTCCTCGGCCAGCTCGTCCTTTGTCGCAATCAACCGGCTCCTCTCCTCCTCCCCCGTGGCAAGTTGAGCTTTCAGAACGCTCCTCGCCTCCTCCCAAGATTTCCTCTCCTCCTCCAAGCAAGAGAGTTGAGCGTGGAAGACGTCTCTCTCTTCATTAGCCTCCGAAAGCTCGCCCCTCAAAGTTTTCACCAGCTCAAGGAGATCGTGGACTTCCCGATCCAGCGATTGATTAATCCCGTCAAGCTGCCCCATACGTTGGTGCATCGCAATAGATATCGCTAAACCCCTCGCACAGCTACGGACGAGGCGGGGCCCCAACTCCTGATTGCTTCACGAGTCCATAAGCTCCTCGTCCACAGGAGGAATGATCCTCTCAGCAATGTGAAGGGCCACATCGAGGTTCCCAATCGATGCAGTCTTATCCAAACTGATCGCTGGCTCCTACTTTTTGGCGCTCGTCACTCGCCCTTTCCCCTTACTTTCTCTATCTTTTTCTTTCCTGCCTTGACCCGATGGGCAGGACGGTAGGTCAACAATCCGAGCAATCTTCTTCCTCTTAAGAGGTGGCTCGACCTCCTCTTCCTCCTCTTCTACGACTACTAGGCCTTCACCGGCCGGCCGGGTCATCACGGCTGACTGCTCGGGTGCGACAACCAGGACGAGCGCTGCAGACGGCTCGGAGGCCGTAGGCCGAGCGACATCTGCGTTGGCCTCTCCTTTCTTGTCCTGCCTTTTCGTCTTTGAGGAGGGCTTGGCAGCTTTGCGCTGGCCTTTGGTAGGGGTGGAGGACCCGGCGAAATCATCAAGCCTGGCCATGGCTGTACAGCAACAAAAACAAGTTAGAAATCGAAGCCAATGCGTACAAATACAATAAATAGTTCAACCACGAGGAATCAACCAGAAGGGGCAGTTTCTTCTCCTAGCCCACTAATTTGGGGTGGGGGGTCGATTAGAAATGAATCAGTCGGGGCACCCCGCAATATCCCCGAATGAGGAGATCGAAGTCATACCGACCGAGCCGCTTTATGCGATCAACCACCTCCCATTCCTCTCTAGTAAGAGTTAGGCTCGACGCATCATTCCATCGCTCGACTAAAGGATATCTCTACGGCTGGGACTCGAAGGAAGACCCCGGAGGCTTCACGAAAAAATATTTTGTCCGCCAAGCGGTAATTTTTGAAGCCGTTCTAGCCGGACGAAACCGGGCATCTCTGTACTGCAGCTGAGGGATCCCGGCCCTAGAGCTTAAACTCTGGTTCATCCTAAAAAAATAGCGTAGGACGCTAATTGAAGGAGGACAGCCGAACTGATGGCACAGTAGGGCCAAACCATTGATGAACCTCCATCCATTCGGAGGAATTTGGCCCGACCTCAAATGGTAGGTGGCGCACACCTCGTCGATGATCGGGGCATACGGGAGCTTCATGCCACCGACCGAGAAGAAGCTGTCGGAAACATCAAAATATCCTCCCCCATTGCTATGAATACTTTCATTCTGGCCGGCCAGCCTCGGACCCCAGAACATAGGGATATTATTCCTAATAATCGACCGATTCAGCTCCCCCACGGTCATTGTCGATTCATCTTTCGGTAGCGCCTCTACTACCATCCCATCCTTCTGGTCACTCACCGCCGCTACTTCCGCCACTACTTCAGGTGCCCTCTCGGCGGTTTCATCCTTGGGGCTAACCCTACTTCTAGAACTGGTCGACGATATGTTCACAAAGAGGAAATTTAGAGGAGGAAACGAGAGAAAAGGACGTACCTATTTGGTGATTTGAGGTTGGAAATTTGGACGGCAGTTGAAGGGAAACTCTGGAGACTGTAAGCAAAAAGGTGCAAATGAAATCAGAATGAAAGCCGAAGAACAAAACAAGCATGAAGAGAATCTGTAGTTGCTGACCCGGAGTATTTATAGAGGATCGGTCAAATGGGCGTTCCAACCGACGCTTGACACATGGAGAAAATCCGAGCTGAATTCAGACACGTGGCCAAATCTGAGCTGAGGTGAATTAGGGTTATTAGAAATCCGGAGCGGCGCAACAGTTGAAAGGACGTACGTGACAGCTGCACAACGGTTACAAATTCTGAATATCTGTCAGAGGGCACGCGCCGTCAGTAATAATTACTCCAAGTACCTTCACGCGTTCCGCGTCAATGCTCATCCGATCTATCTTGGCACGAGCTATCGAGCAATAAGCATCAACGCTAACTGATCGGGACGCTCAACCGATCGATTCAAGCACGAGCCGTCATACACTATGCATTGATGTCCGACCAATCGGGCCTATCACGAGCTGCCCCACAGACGAGCTGCACGATCCTTATGTACTCTTTCGACCCTTCTCCCTGCTCAGACTTGAGGAGTAGAGGGCTTATGGTTAGGTCGATTGTGCTAGGCTCAAGCCCACTAAAAACGACTCATGGGCCCATTGGTCCACCCCGCAAGGATTGACCTAATCCCTATCGACTATGCTAGGCCCATGCCCTAGTCCAAGTATCCACGGCCTACTCGCAGGTGGAAGTCTCCCATGCATACGTAAAGACTTAAACCTAGCAACCATCCCATAAATAAGGTATAGCTTTGCCATGATACGGGTATGTAATCAGAACCCTAGCTTCTCTGTTTTTAGCTATCAAACCCTCACCAAAAAGACTAACTTGAGCATCGGAGGGGCCTGCTGGTTATCAATCCCCGGCGTGCCTTACTTTGTTTTGCAGGTATTCTCTCACTCAATACGACAACCTCATGGATCCGAACAGTAACGTTCAGCCTAACCAGAATCAGGCAGAACCATTTACCTTTAAATTATCACTCAAAACTCACAATACAAAACAGTGAAATTTTTTTACCACTAATTTTTGAGTTGAAATATCTTAGATTTATATATTAGTGAAAATAAAAAATTAGAGTGTAAGAAATACATTCAAATACTTCAAAGATATTTATAAATATAACAAGTTAAAGTTGTAGAGCAAAAAAAAAGAGTTATTTAACTTCTAAGATTAAAGTTAATGCTAACTTTCTAATGATAACTAATAAAGGAAGTTACTTATTAGTTAAGAATACCTTTTTCTTCATCAAAAAACTATCAATCAGGTTTTGGACGGAACTCCTTTTTCCTAGAACTTTCCAAGCATGATTGGTCGAAAGAACAAACCGGAGAGTGATTTGGTCTACATGTTTCAAGACCACTTCGTCCTATCAAATAATGCATATCTCAAGTCCACGTTATCCTAAGTCAGGGTGTGTTGGGTAAAGAGCTTATCAGCTCTTTTTTAGCTGGTCAATTTAATTTAGCTGATTGATTTTAAAAAAATCCATAAGCTTGTTTGGTAAATAGCTGATTGGGTTGGCTATTCAACCCAGTCAGCCAATTTTTAACCAGCTCCAAATAGGAGCGTTTCACACCCCATAAGTTGATTTTTTTCAGCCAAATCTCCAAAATGCCCTAACTCTCACATCTCACTTCTCATTTCTCAAGTCTCCAGACATTCCAGAGTCTTCTCCCTTCTTTCGTTGCTTTCGTTTTTTCTCACCGCTCACCCATTCACGATCATCTTCCTTGCTTCTTTCATTCACTCCCACGCATTTATGAAGGAGAGTCGACCAAATGGAGAGAAGGTTTGAAGTCGATTGCGATGCCATTGAGGCGTTCAGTCCCAAAGTGCCATTGAGGAGTCGATTTTTGCTAAGAGGTGGCTTCCTTTTGAAGCTAACCCCAACGTCATGAATCAGGTCGACAACTCATCCATTGTTTTCTTCTTAACCTTTCTGTTTGTTTGCTGAGATTTAGGGTTTTCGACAGATTGGAATTTTATGGATTTCTAGTGAAGGAAGCGAAAATAGCACCAAACTGCAAGAAATAGGGAGAAGGAATGACGTTGAAGGGCTGTACTTGTTGGGAAGAATCAATCTGAGGCAGAGAGAGAGACAGAGAGTCAGAGAGAGAGTCATTCACATACCGAACTTTGTGATCCTAGGATTTTTCGGGATTACGAAGATTTTTCCTCTAGTTGAAGAAGAGAACGAAAGTGGGTTTGATCAAGATTTCGTTAGGAAATCCAAAAATCCCAGGTGGGGATAGAGAGAGAGAGAGAGAGAGAGAGATGGTGTTGTGTGTGGATGGTTGCTGGAGCCTGGTGTGTATACTGGTTGTTGAATCATCATGTTTGATTGATACTACAATTCTAGGAAGAAGACTGAGGACATATGTGAAGATGTTTCCGGCCAGGTACAACTTTTTTGCTTACTCCTAGAAACTTCCATGTTTTTTTGGGTTTATGTTTGAGTTTGTTCGAATTACCCGTTGCTTAAATGCATGTGGATTTTCTGGGTTTTGAACTTGATTTTGACTGCAGGTTTTGGATGTTGAGGGGGAGTTGCCTGAGAAAATGAATTGCTATAAAGGAGTGTTCTATGATTACTTTAGTGTAGGTATGTCGTCATGAACTCTAAAAATGGTAGCTAAATCGTGCTGATATTTCATTGACTTGGTGCTTTGGGATTTCTAATATTTCCTTGATTTCCAAATTCTTATCAATTAGACTATTGTATCATCAACTAGAACAAAAATCTCTGTGCCAGAGAATATGTTGCCTTATTCTGTACTGCTTTTCTCTCTTGATTTCGTCATTTTTTTATCAAGGAAGTTGAACTCAGACTAATCATCTTATTAATTTAGAGCATAGATCTCCACTTTATTTCTCTAACTCATTGGATTATTACTTGTCTTGGGTGTTGTTGTCCATTCATTCTAATAAGCTGTTAGTAAATGAAGGTGGGCTATCATGATACATAAATCTATTTCCAAAATCCTTACACACACTTCAAAAAACTTTTGAAGAGTAGGTGATTGTGGTATAACAAATGTTCTAAAAAAAACCCTGCCACTTGAAATTGATGTTCCAGGTCAAATTTTTACTTGTGGTAACAATTTCTTCAATATACAAAGACTTTTACGAAGTTACAGAATAGAACTTGACGAGTTCACCCATCAATCACTGATTAAGAAATTAAGAGAGTGCCTCACCAATCACCTAGTTGTAATTGATTTAACGGAACATCAGAATTGATTTTTCTTTGTTCTGATCATGCCTCATTTGATTGAATGGTCATGAATCTTATGTTTGCTTCTGTTTGATTATGCCTCATTTGATTGAATGCCTCATTTGCTTCTGTTTTTTGATTGAATCTTATGTGTTTGTGTGGGTACTGCCTGTTAGCTTTTTTATAATTTCTGAGATCGAAAAAGGTTTGGTTTAGAATCTTGTGTGCCTGTGTGGGTACTACCTGTTTAGAATCTTGTGTGTTTGGTTATGTATTGAGTGTGAACTTACGTTTTTGTTTATATTGTCAAGATTCAAGGATTGATTCTTAAAGTTGTTGCTGTTTCGGTGTTAGTGCTTGCTGTTTTGACTCCACTTGCATTTGTTTAATCATTTGTTTAACACTAACCATTTCTTTTAACAGAGCATCAACTTGAAAGTTTGGTGGCCAAGATATATACAGTTGGCGAGTGGTCATTTTTGTTCTTAACGTGTGTCAAGGCTCAGGGGTGGAGTGGTAAAGATGAGAACTCCAGATTTGTATTTGTTAATATTGAAATGTCTATCACCAATACAGTGTATTTGTATGAATTTAGCAGAATGTAGATCATTCCATGTGATTGTTAATATTTTAAGTGCGGTTGAAGGGGTCATCGTTTGTGCGTTGCATAAAAGCGGTAGTTTTCTTATATATATATATATATATATATATATATATATATATATATATATATATGTAATCGCATAAACTAATAACATGATTTATATACAGTATCTCTTTAAACAACAATAAGTTTTTTTCCTAGATTAAACAACCGTTAGCTAATATCATGATTTTACAATAGCTTTCATATATGTCTATATATATATATACAGTATTGCATGAATTTGTAACGTAGTATTGCATAAAACAACAGTAAATGAATGACTTGAAAGTTTCACATATATATGTATATGAACAATATCGCATATAACACAATAGTTTTAAAATATGTATATATGTATACAGTATCGCATAAGTTTTCATATATGTATATATATATACAGTATCGCATAAAACAACAGTAAATGAATTAACTTGTAAGTTTCACTTATGTTTATATGAATAGTAGTTTTGCCGGATTTTGGCTGAACTGTACGTTGCCGTTTGGATCTATGAGCTGGTTGCTTTCTGTGATTAATCCGACGTGAAGATACCTGCAAAACAAAGAAGGCACGTCGGGGGTTGTGTCCCGATTAGCCCCTCCGACGCTCAAGTCAATATTTTTGTGAAGGTGAGGTTGATCAATGCAGAGAAAAGCTAGGTTTTGATTGCGTACCTTTGTTATGGGAGAATTATACCTTATATAGGGGATGGATGCTAGGGTTAAACCTTTACGTGTTTGCATGGGAGTATCTTACATGCGGATGGGCTGAGAAGAGCATGGATCGGGCTTGGGCCTGTCGTAGCCGTTGGGTTCGAGACTTGTTCTATGAAGAATGGACCGATCGGCCCAAGGGTTGTCTTGACTGGGTCCGAGCCCAACATCGCCGACCCGACCATAAGCCCCCTACTCCTCGAGTCTGAGCGAAGAGAAGGGTCGAGGAGAATGCGTGAGGTTTATAGCTTCGTGCCAGGGCGGCTTCGTGATTGGGGGATCGGTCGGACATTGAGATATGACTTCGTTTGTAGGTCGGCTCGTGAAGTAATCGATCGGTCGGGCATTGTTGTTAGCTTCGGTCACGAAAGCTTCGGCGATCCGTCGATCGATACCAACCGATTATGCATATTTCTCGGATGCTGGCCGGTTGGCGTAATCGCTCAGATGTCGACGGTTGAGCGTAACTGCTCATTCTAGGATCGGTCGACTGTGTGCCCCAGCTAATCGGCCTCGCCATTTGTTGCGCGATAGCCCGCGCAAAAGCGGGTCGGATGGTCATCATTGGCAGACGTGTGAAGGTACTTGGAGCATTTATTGTTTGACGGCGCACGTCCTTTGACAACTGTTCAGAATCTGAAACGTATCGTCCTTGTAACCGTTGTACAGCTGCCTTGTGCGTCCCTTCAACAGACGAGCCCTTCCGGATTTCGAACAACCCTAAGTCCCATGGCTCGGATCATGCCGCGTGTCCAAGGATAGCTCGGATTTTCTCCACGTGTTATACTTTGATTGGATGGCTAGTCCGAGTGTCTCCCTATAAATGTTTAGGGTCGGCGAACTATTTGGTTTTCTTCACGCTTATTTCCTTCTTGCATACGCTTCTGCTTTCGTTCGTTCTTTCTTGCTCCCAGTTTTCAGAAACTTCATTCAATCGTTGTTCGATTTTCCTTTCTCCATCCAACAAAGAGGTACGTCCTTCCTCCTCTAAAGTTCTTTTCAAGACTTCTTTTCTTGGTAATCATGTCAATGGGTAGTTCTAGAAGTACGGTAGGAGGTACCGAGGAAGTGTCGACGAAGGAAAGAAGGGACGGGTTGGATGTGGAGGCGGCAGAGAGGTGAATCGAAGATGAGGTTAGGGAACTACGCAATGTGATCATTAGGTGTAACATTCCTCGTCACAGGGGCTAGGTTGGCCATCGGAACCGAACGGATCTTCACAATCTAAGCGGGTATTTTTACAGATCGAGAGCTTTTTCTCTGTTGGCGGCATGAGGCTTTCGTACACCCCGATTATTGACGGGGTGTGCCGCCTATAGTTGATCCGAGTCGATCCCCGAATACTGGAGGTTTATTAATGGTTTGGCTCGCTATGCCATCAATTCGGTTGTCCTCCGTCGGTTGACATCCTTCGCCACTTCTTAAGAATGGGTGAGCCCATAATTGGGGCCGGATTCCTCATTTTCAATCTGAGGATGCCGGTATCGCCCGGATGGAACTCCCAGGAAAGTCACTTCTTGGCGTACGAAGTACTTTTTTGTGAAACCCCCAGGAGCCTCCTTCGAAGCTCGACCGTGGAGGTACCCTCTAACCGAGCAATGGAATGACGTGTCGACCATATCTCTTAGTAGAGAGGAGTGGGAGGTGGTCGGCCGTATAAAAGAGCTCGGCAGATACGACTTTACTCGGCTCATGCAGGGGTACTTCGGGGGGGTCTTAGCCAATTCATTTCTCATTGACCCCCCTCCTTGAATTAGCGGGCTAGGAGAGGAGACCGTCCCGTCCGGTTGACTACTCGTGACTGAGCTAATTGTTGTATTTTTTAGCCTTGGTTTCATTTTCTAACTTAATTTATCGTTGTGCAGCCATGGTGAAGATGGGAGATGCTCCCGCCCGGGCCTCCAAGTCAAAGAAGCAGGTTGTACAGAAGAAGGGGACGGAGACGGGGACTGGTGATGGCGCCGCTTTGTCTATGGGGTTGGGCTCGTCCGTAGTGTCGATGGATGTTCCACCTGTCGGGGGCCGACCTTCTGATTCGGGGTCATTGCCAGTTGTGCGGTCGTAGCAGTCCGAGTAGTCTAGCGAGAGGAGGAGGAGGAGGAGGATGCGGGTCCTCCTCTTAAGAGGAAGAGATTGGTTCGACTGGGGATCTCTGTCCGGCCAAAGAAGTGGGCCGGGGCCCAGGAAAGGAAGAAGGGCAAGGGAAGGCGTCGCAAATCCGGGCGGTGGGAGTCGCCTCAAGTTGGCTAAGAATGCCTGATCGGGGACCTCGAAGTGTCCGTTACATTCTTGAGAGGATTACTCACTTTGTGGACGAGCGGTTCATGAAGAAGAGGAGTAACCTGGAGCTAGGGTCTCAACTCGTTCGTCTCGGTGTGCGGAGTGCGACGACGGCCTTCGCAGTGTTGCAGCGTTTGGAGACTCTGGACCAGGAAGTCTAGGACCTCCATGATCAGGTGAAGGCTTTGAAGGGTGAGCTTTCGGAGGTGAAGGAGGGGAGAGACCTCCTCCAGGCTCAAAACGCATCCTTGGAGGAGGAAAAGAAATCCCATGAGAGGGAGGTGGGCACTTTGTTGGCTCGATTGGCCAAGGGAGAGGAGGAGAAGGACGAATGGAGGAAGACTGTGAGGGCGGAGCGGGAGCTTAACAAGAAACTCTGCCAAGACTGCCGCTCCGCAGTGGAAGGTAGGGACAGAGCCGAGGAGACCTTGCGGGAGGTGCGGCGTTCTGTGAGGATGCAACGGGTCGAGGCGATTAAGCGATGGAAATGGAGGTTTCTGTACGAGGAGAGTTTAGAGCTCGCCTGCGACATAACCCTCTCGGTTCTGAGGAGGGGCCACGAACTCTACACTCCTGGGGGGTCGGTGTGCCCTTCATTCGAGGAGAATGCCGAGCCGCTTCTTCCTGCGGCTTTTGGGCTTTCTTTAGAGGAAGTCATGGAGAAGGCCGAAGGAGAACGGGACGCCATTCTGGACGAAGAGCTGGATCTCAGCTCTGATGAAGAAGAGCTTCCCTACGAAAATATTACTCCGGTCGCTCCCCCGGGTCCTGTTCCTATTCTCGTTGTGTCGCTCTCCGAAGGGGAAGAGCTTCCTTGCGAGGATATTCCTCCGGTTGCTCCCCCGAGTCCTGCTCCTACTCCCATTGTGTCGCTCCCTTCTGAGGCTTCTCCTGAATTCTAGAGCTCACCAGGTCGGGCTTGTGGCCAGGGTAAATTTCATTTTCTCGAAGTCAATTTTCGTGCTTATGTGCTTTGTTTCAGACGTATAGTAGGGTTAGGTGTTACTCGTGGTCGACCAAGCCGAGGTTCCAAGGATCTTGTCTTGGCGACCGATCGACCGTAGTCGACCTATGGAGATACCGAGCGAGGTCCCAAGGATTTTGTCTTGGCGACCGATCGACCGTAGTCGATCTATGGAGATACCGAGCGAGGTCCCAAGGATCTTGTCTTGGCGACCGATCGATCGTAGTCGATTTATGGAGATACCGAGGGAGGTCCCAAGGATCTTGTCTTTTCGACCGATCGACCGTAGTCGATCTATGGAGATGCCGAGTGAGGTCCCAAGGATCTTGTCTTGGCGACCGATCGACCGTAGTCGATCTATGGAGATACCGAATGAGGTCTCAAGGATCTTGTCTTAGCGATCGATCGACCGTAGTCGATCTATGGAGATACCGAGCGAGGTCCCAAGGATCTTGTCTTGGCGACCGATCGACCGTAGTCGATCTATGGAGATGCCAAGCGAGGTCCCAAGGATCTTGTCTTGGCGACCGATCGACTGTAGTTGATCTATGGAGATGCCGAGCGAGGTCCCAAGGATCTTGTCTTGGCGACCAATCGACCGTAGTCGACCTATGGAGATACCGAGCGAGGTCCCAAGGATCTTGTCTTAGTGACCGATCGACCGTAGTCGATCTATGGAGATACCGAGCGAGATCCTAAGGATCTTGTCTTGGCGACCGATCGGCCGTAGTCGACCTATGGAATACCGGCGAGGTCCCAAGGATCTTGTCTTGGCGACCGATCGGCGTAGTCGATCTATGGAATACCGGCGAGTCCCAGGATCTTGTCTTGGCGACCGATCGGCCGTAGTCGATCTATGGAATCTGGCGATGATTGATCGACTTTTTACTCTTTGCCACATGGAATTTTTATCGCCAAGAAATCTAAAATCCCTTTATTGATGATAACGAGGCGTGGGCGGTAAAAACCCTGCTGGTGGGGACGGGAAAAAGTACCCACAAGTGTTGTACAAAACATTGTTGAACTAACATTAATCAAAATAAGACTTATCTATTGGTAGAACGCCTTTAGATTTCGGGAGTTCCACGGCCTTGGTAGAATTTTCCCTTTCGCATCACGTAGGATGTAAGAACCGTGCCCGACCTGCTTAATCGCTCGATAAGGTCCTTCCCACGTTTGTCCGAGCTTTCCAGGATGCTTCCCAGCCGCCTCGGCCTTTCGTAGGACATAACCACCTACCTTTACATCGCTCGGCTTGACCCTTCTGTTGTAGAATTTGGTCGCCTTTTGCCTGATGGCTTCCGAATGAGCGACTGCCCTTTCTCTATCCTCACCGAGGAGAACGAGTTCCGCTTTGCGGGCTTCATCATTCCGCTCTTCTTCATAGCCCGACAGCCTTTGATTATGCAATGCCACCTCTACTAGGACTAAGGCTTCTGCTCCGAAGGTCATCCTGAACGGTGTTTCCGCTGTGGCTCCGTTCGGTGTGGTTCTGTATGCCCACAACACTTTGTCTAGTTCTTCCACCCAGGTCTTTTGGCCATCTAGGCGCTTCTTGAGGGCACTCATTATCTTTTTGTTAGTGTTCTCCGCAAGCCCATTGCTTTGGGGATGAGCTACCGAAGTCAACCGTAGTTTGATTTTTAGTCGGTCGCAGAAGTCTCGGAATTTTTCGTTATCGAATTGCCGACCGTTATCTGTAACCAACACCATAGGCATCTCGAAGCGACATAGTATATTTTTCTTTACGAAACTTTCCACTTTCCCCTCGGTGATTGTAGCGATTGACTCCGCTTCTACCCACTTAGTGAAGTATTCCACTGCCACTATCAGGAATTTCTTTTGTCCGGACCGAGAGGAAGGGCCCCATATATCCATTCCCCATTGGCGAAAGGAATAGGGTGACTCACGATTTGCATCCTCTCGGTGGTGATGAGATAGGTGCTATTTCTCTAGCGAGCCTCACATCGGTCGACCTTCTCTTGCGATCTTTTCTCATTGTCGCCGATGGTACCCTGTCGATCGGTCTGTGAGCCAACATTCGCCTCCTACATGATTTCCGCACATCCCTTCGTGGACCTCGGCCATTGCCTGCTCGGCTTCTTCTTCGTTCAAGCATCGAAGCAGCGGCCAGTCGTAAGATCGCTTACATAGAGTACCATTAACGACTGTATACTCGGTTGCCTTTATTCTTAGTTTCTTGGCCTCCGATGCGTCTTCTGGTTGTTTTCCTTCTAAAAAGTACTGCGCAATCGGTCCCGTCCAACCCGACCGACCGGTACTTATGTTGTGAACTTCCTCGACTTTTTGAATGATAGGTCGGCCCAGTCGTTCGATTAAAACATTGTTTATTGCATCACGGTCGGAAGCCATTTTGGAGAGCGCATCCGCTTTAGCGTTTTGAGCTCGTTCTATTCTGCTGATTGAGTACTGTTCGAAATTGTTCAACTCCTGCTTTACCAGCTCCAGATACCTGATCATGTTGTTCCCCTTGGCCTCATACTGCCCGGTGACTTGGCCGACCACTACTTGGCTATCACTATACACCTTCAGATGCTTTATTTCCATCTCCTAGCCAGCTGGAGGCCTGCTATCAGGGCCTCGTATTCTGCTTCGTTATTGGAGGCCTTGAACTCGAGCTGAAGGGCATATTCCACATTTTCTTCATGGTGCAGGCTGATCAGCACTACTCCTGCTCCACATCCCTCGGCATTGGACAACCCGTCAACAAACAAGTTCCAGGCAGGGGGCTGCTCGTCCTTCGAGCTTGGTTGGCTAATCTCTGCGATGAAATCTGCCAACACCTGTGCTTTGATGGTCGTGCGGGGTTTGTATTGTATGTCGAACTCCCCCAGCTCTACCGCCCACTTTATTAGTCGACCCGAAGTTTCAGACTTTTGAAGGCATTGCCTGAGGGGTTGGTCGGTCCATACCTCAATGGTATGACTTTGGAAGTAAGGCCTTAGCTTCCTGGCTGCCATTATCAAGGAGAGGGCTAGTTTTTCTATGGGCGTATATCGCGTTTCCTGTCCGGTCAATACTTTGCTGACGTAGTAAATAGGGTGTTGTTCACTTCCCTCCGATCGAATAAATACCGCGCTGATAGACCCCTCCGTAACCGCCAAGTATAAGATCAGGTTCTCCCCCTCTACCGGGCTTTGCGGGATAAAGTAAATTGGACAAGTATTGCTTTAAGTGTTGAAAAGCTTTCTACTTTCGTCCGGCCATTGGAATTGGGTTCGTTCGCCTTCCTCAAGATTTTGAAAAATGGGAGGCACTTGTCTCCTAATCTGGAGATGAACCTGCTTAGAGAGACTATCCTACCGGTCAACACCTGCACTTCTTTTAAGCATTTGGGTGAGGGCATTTGGATGATGGTTTCGATCTTCTCTGGATTAGCCTCAATCCCGAGTTGAGTGATCATAAACCCTAGGAATTTTCCGGATGCCACCCCGAAAATACATTTTTTCGGGTTCAGCTTCATCTGAAATTTATTCAAGGTTTGGAAAACCTCCTTGAGATCTTCCACATGCTCCGTGGCCGTCTTACTTTTGACCACCATATCATCCACATATGCTTCCACCGACCGGCCGATCTGTTTCTTAAAGACTTCCATGACGAGTCGTTGATAGGTCGCCCCCGCGTTCTTCAAGCCAAAAGGCATTACTTGATAGCAATATGTGCCTTGATCGGTTATGAAGGCGGTCTTTTCTTCGTCTTCCAGACTCATTTGAATCTGGTGATAGCTCGAGAAAGCGTCCAGGAAGCTGAGAAGTTGATGCCCTGAGGTAGAGTCTACCAGCTGGTCGATCTTGGGCAATGGAAAACTGTCCTTTGGACATACTTTGTTCAAATCAGTGAAATCTATACATTCTCCACTTCCGTTCTTCTTTTCACTAAAACCACATTGGCGAGCCACTCAGGGTACTTGACTTCTCGGATGAACCCGGCCTCGAGTAACTTCTCTACTTCTTTCTCGATCACCTCCTGTTGCTCCTTACTGTGCCATCGCTTCTTCTGTCTGATCGGCTTGTAGTCGTGCCGAATTTCGAGGGAGTGCGATGCAACTGATCGATAAATTCCAGGCATGTCGCTCGGCACCCAAGCGAAGACCGATCTATTTTTCACCAGACAATCTGTGATTTCTTTAACTAGGTCGTGCTGCAGCTCGGAGCCTAGGTTTGTGTATTTAGAAGGGCGACTTCGTCCAGTCCGACCCGCTGTGTTTCTTCCACTGGGTTCATCCTATCCATGTCCTCATCGGTTCTCACGTCAAGGGAGCTCATCCACCGCCCCGTCTAATGTCTTTGTTTCTGCTAAATAACATTCCCTGGCAATTCTCTGTTGGCCCCTGACAACACCGACTCCGTGGGGTGTCGGGAACTTCATAACTTGGTAGTAGGTGGAGCGACCGATCGAGGGCATTTTGAGTAGCCCTTGGAATTATTGCATTATACGCCTTGAAACTTCGACCGGGTGAACTCGACGTCCCTTTCTATTTGACACGACTTTTGTCCGAACTTCACTTTCAAGTGCACCCGGGCGGACGGATAGGCTGAGGCCCCGGTTACGCCTTTGATGGGACTATCTGTAGGTAGTAGTTGGTCTTCGGGTACCTTCATCTGCTTGAAGGCCTCATAGTACAACAAATCGACCGAGCTGCCCGTATCAATCATCACCCGCTTCACCTCGTAACCATCCATGTTCAAATTTACCACGAGTGCATCATCATGAGGGCAACTTACTCCATCGAGGTCGGACTCATCGAATGATATCGTCCCATCGTTCTCCCTCGGCCTTTTGGTGGATGAGTCCCTGCCGACCTGTTTGGCGTATCTTTTTCTCCCTTTAGTGGTGGATCCTCCTACTGCATTTCCACCGAATATCATGTTAATGACCCCAGTCGGTCGGTCGTCTTGTTGCCCAGTGTTTCGGTCGTTTCTTTCCCTCGATCGCCCTCTGTCTTCCCTTCGATTATCTGTGGTCGCATTCTGCCTCCCCCCATCATTCCTGTCATTTCGCCTTGAGGCGATGCCTATTGTATTGCCGACTGGCTCATACCGATTATCCCGATCGACATTTTGTTCGTGCCTCACGAATCGGCCTAACCTTCCCCTTTGTATGAGGAATTCGATTTCTCTTTTCAACTGCCAGCAATCTTTCGTATCATGGCCGACCTCTTTGTGGAAACGACAATATAAATTGGGGTTCCTATCCTTGTAGGGGGTTTTCATTTTATTGGGTTCTCGGAGAGTTTCCCCATCCGCTTTCATAGCCGCTAGAACTTCTGCATATCGCCTGTTGAGCGGGGTGAACTCCTGTTGATTTCCCTGTCGATCGGTCGGCCTTCTCCAGCTCGAATGGCCTTTTTGCCGCTTGTGCGAATTGCTCGCCCTATCGTTTGGCGAGCAATCATCCGTCCGGCGCCTCGTATTTTTCAGCACTTCTTCAAGCTGAATATACCTATCCGCCCTATTTCTTATTTCCTGAACGGATCGGGGTTGATCAAGGGCTAACGACTTCTTGAATTCCTCATCCCTCGTATTATTCATAAACGCGGCCAACATGGACGAGCAAGTAAGGTCGGGGACCTCGACCGCTTCGTTATTGAATCGAGTGATGAATTCCCGCAAGCTTTCATTCCTTCCTTGGGTAAGTTGCATCACCTCTAAAGTCGTCTCTTCTGCGTACGCTTACTAGTGGCGAATTGGTTCAGGAATAACAACCTGAAATCTTCGAAGCATGTGATACAGCCTGGGGGTAAGTTGTTGAACCATCGCCGAGCTCCTTCTTGGAAGGTCGTGCAGAAAGCCTTGCACTAGATGGCGTCTGGAACACAATGTAGACTCATCATGGACTGAAAGTGCTGCAGGTAGTCCAGGGGGTCGGTCTTTCCAGTGTATTTTTCGGGGGTCGGTATTTTTGTACCTGGTACCGGGAGGCTATCCAAGATTTTCGGAGTGAAGGGAGAGCTGTATTGCGACGTCAGGCGATCTGGACAGAAACTCATAGCTGCGTTAATCCGATCGTCCACGATTTTTCTAGGCTTTTAAGCAATGATCGGTCGTCATCTTTGGTTTGTCGGCGGCTTGCGATGCGAGACGGGCTTTATTCTTGTTGGTTGAGGCTGCAAAATTTGGCGGATCAACGGATCGTGACTTCCTCGATCTGTTTTGGTCGTGGTAGTAGTGTGTACAATCGGAAGAGGATCTCGCACCGGTCGGAGTTGGATATTCGGTGTGTATTGAGCGGCGTTATCCTCCAAAGCTACGCTCTGTTCTTCTTGTTCCAGGTTTGAGGTCAGGTTGATCGTTAGGATCCGAGGATTCCGTCGTGAAACATGTGGTACAAAGGCGAGTTGTAGTAGCGAAAACCTATCGTTGCATTGCGAGCCGCGACGGTAACTATCTCGAGGTTCGCCGCCGCTGACTTATCGTGTGTTTACGGGCGTGGTACCGGAAGTCGGGTCCCACGGTGGGCGCCAATTGGTTACGCCAAATTTTGGCTTTGGCATGCGTTCTTGTTTGGATCCATGAGTTTGGTTGCTTTACGTGATTAATCCGACGTGAAGATACGCAAAACAAAGAAGGCGCGTCGGGGTTGTGTCCCGATTAGCCCTCCGACGCTCAAGTCAATATTTTTGTGAAGGTGAGGTTGATCAATGCGAGAGAAAAGCTAGGTTTTGATTGCGTACCTCTGTTATGGGAGAATTATACCTTATATAGGGGATGGACGCTAGGATTAAACCTTTACGTGTTTGCATGAGAGTCTCTTACATGCGGATGGGCTGAGAAGAGCATGGATCGGACTTGGGCCTGTCGTAGCCGTTGGGTTCGAGACTTGTTCTATGAAGAATGGACCGATCAACCCAAGGGTTGTCTTGACTGGGTCCGGGCCCAGCATTGCCGACCCGACCAAATAGTATTGCATATAAAATAATAGTTTTCATGGAAGAAGGTAGAGGAAGAATTTCACAAAGCGACCAACTTACAATGGGATAAAACTAAGCTTAAAAATAAGTTCGATTGTGCAGCTTTTGCGTTGTATAACTATATTAGAAGAAGTACAATTGGCGACCTAGCTTTTACCATCATCGATCAAAATCTTGAATTTATACCTCCAGATGTATTTCAAGATGTTGAAGTTAACTCTACGCAAGAAGACATTGAAGAACAAAGAACTCGGGAGATGACAACTATTCACAATAATATTGCGTCTAGTTTAATGACAGCTAGACGTCGTTCTTAAATTGTTATAAAATTTTACTTTAAATGATAAATGTTTATTTCTTTTGTTCTATTTGATATGTGTTGTTAAACTTAAACTTTATTTGGATTCTTATATTTTATGTTTGGATGTATCACCATCACCATCGTCATTATTATTATTATTATTGTTGTTAATAATAATAATAATAATAATAATAATAATATTAGTATTAGTAATATTATTATTCTTTATTATTATTATTATTATTATTATTATAAAAATTATTATTATTATTATTATTATTATTATTATTATTATTATATGATCTATGTTTTTATTAGAGTTATAAACTTAATTTTTGTAGAATTAAATATCTAAAATCTAAATTCTTATAAGAATATTCATTGACATACTAAAATATGTAATATTCATATTCTTATATTTTTTAAAGTCATGTTCTTATAAGTTATTTTATACTTAAATAGCTAATACTAAACAGCTAATTTTACCAAACATTTTTAACAAATAGCTAATGTAATCCGCTGATTAAACTAGCCTTAATCTTGTCTTGCCGCTTTGGGTTGTTTGTTATTCAAACTATAGCCGATCAGGTTTTGGTCAGAACTCCTTTTTCCTGCAACTTTGCCAAGATGGGTTACATCTCTTGACCAAATTGTCAATTGCCAGTAAGTTTTGCAGTCTGTCGGGAGCGTGTGCTGCATATCTGGCACATGCAACGCACACGCCAACCACGGGCCAACACATAGATGGTCCCATAATAACCAACATAACTAGGACCTCTTAAAATGTTGGCTTAAAATTTAAATTTTAAAATGGAATGTATTTAATTTCATTCTATTACTAACCATCCTATCAAACATGTCTTTCACTTACTCAAATTCATCTCGAACATTATTGTTTGATTGATTGTAAAAGGATAATGATAATCTAGAAGGAAGCATAAAAGTTGCTGTTTAAAACTATATATATATATATGACCCAGTGAGTTGACATAGGTGGCACATACCTTCGTTATTTAACCAAAAATTTCCGGGTTCAATCCCTGCCTTTGGGAATGCAGCAAACTCCTGAGCTAACTGCAGCTCCCGAAAGAGATGCATCAGTACAGCGAAGGGGGATTAGTCACCAGCTTAAGCCCAATAGATACCTCCTGGGAACCAAAAAGCTATATATATATATATATATATATATATATATATATATATATATATATATATATATACTAGTTTTTCTATTGCATCTAATGTGTATTTACATTAGAGTCATGTATATTCACCTAACAACAGAGGGTGAGGCCGTACTTATAGAATGGCATAGTACCAACCTTACTCAGATAAGAACACAAGAAGGATAAGGGAGGTGGTGTTCTTGGATTGTAGATATATCGCTTAACTAATTAGTTTGAGGTTTAAAATCCAAAATTTTATTTTAAATTTTTAAAATAAATTTAATCAAACTTAATCAAAGTTAATTAAATTGGAATCTAAACCATCAAATATGCTGGAATTTTAGATTAAGGAATTAAATGGCAATAAATTAATGGACAAGAAATGAAATTAATGAAAATGCATAAACAGTAATAGATAGTTATTTATTATGATTGATTGAATAGTTTTCATACCTTAATTTTAGATAATAGTCCATATCTCCTATATGTGGGATGAATGATTTTGATTCCATAAACTAATATTTTTAATTTTTAATTAAATATAATTAAATTATAATTATAATTAAAATGTAACCAATTAAAATAAAATTTATTAAAATGTAATTATTTAAAATATAATCAATAAATTAATTAAAATATAATTAATCAATTAATTAAACTATAATTAATTAAAATATAATTAAAATGTTTAATTAAAATATAATTAGTTGATTAATTAAAATATAATTAATTGATTAAAATATAATTAATTAGTTAATTATAATGTAATTAATTAAAATATAATTTAATAATTATTTAAAATATAACAAATTTTTATTTCTCAATATTCTTAACAAACCAACCATTATCGATGGTAATGCTAAACATTCATTCCTTTTAACCAACCATCATAATTATAATGGTTATATCCATTCCGATTCCTCAATATATTCATTCTCATTCTTATTACCATTCCCTTATGTGAACTAACCACCCCTAATACGCAACTTATAAGGTCAAAAGCAAGCAAATCAAATGATAGTAATCACCATTTTCTTATCAGTCTTTGAAACAATGAGCAGTGAAAGAGAAAAGATGAGGTTTGATCTGATCTGATTTTTTAAGCGCAAGTTGGTGCTGAACACAAGACCAAATTTGAAACTCTTTGTGATGTTGAACGAATCTGATGGGATCTACAGTTCTGCTCTTGCTTATATAATGAGCTCAAATGGTTTAAAAAAACCAAATGGAGACATATTTGGTTTACATGTTTTGACACCACTTCGTCCTCTCCAACCTAACCTTCTGGAAATTGCTAATTACTTTGCTAACTACACTGACTTTTGAGTTTAAGTCGTTTGAGTTCAAACTTAATTTTTTTATAAAGGGTAACAAATTATATTTTTTTTACAATTTTTCTAGTTAAAAATAACAATAAAAGATATATTTAAATAAATCAAATATTACAAATAAACAAAAAAATATGCACACATCATATGTACATCAAAAGGAATTGACATATAACAATATTAAATAACATTAAAATAGACTTCGAGTCCATAGCAAATCTTTGATAATCTGAGACTTTTGAAGTAGCCGCATTACTCTGCCTTACATGATCAGCAGAATCATAAGTATTAGCAGGAGGAAACGCATGATGTTGGGATGACAATCCTTTGCCAATGTGACCTTTTCTTTGCTGAAGCAAGAATCGTTGCCTTCTATTGATTAGTGATCCTTCTTGGATTGTGTCTTCAAGTTAATGACTATCAGAATATGTGTGCAAGTAAGCAACAAGCCCAGGAGGTAGAAATCTGGACAATAAGTCCAGAGCTAGTTGCTAAGAGTCTGCCCAAAGGGCAACAAGCTGTCAACTAACCTCCCCCGGGTCACCAACAAGAAGGAAGAAGGCTTGCAATAAGTGCCTCAACAAAGTGCCAGGTGCTGTAAGACATTTTCTTAGACATCCATTCCTCCATCTTTCTGCTTTAGTAACAGGAATTTATTTTCCCTGAATACTACATCTCTACTTATCTGAGTCTTGTAAGCTCCTGATTGTAGGATTAGTACTTTGTAACCTTTGGTTCCTTCAGGATAGCCTATAAATACACCTTTGATTGCTTTAAGTTCTAGCTTCCCTTCTGTTTGGAGATTATAGACACTACATCTAAAAGGTTTTAAGTGAGTCAAAATAGGTTTAGAACCACTTCATACCTCTTTAGGAGTTTTATACTCATTTGTAAATGTTGGTAGTCTATTAATTAGGTATGTTGCGATTATGATTGCTCTTGTAACACCCAAATACCCCATGGGAGGATACATGGATGCCACCCAAGACAGAACAGACAAAACCAAACATCACACTGATATTTATTTTATTTAGTAACTCAAACCCACACACATATATTACATATTGTAAATCTCAGAACAGAAATCCAAAGAATATTTACAAGTCCAAACAAAGGAAACAAAATACATTTTCAAACTTTATGAATGCACTCCTTTGGCGGACAATAGACTTGTCCCGATCTTTAAACTCTTAACTCGAACCTACACGGGCAAATCCACCGTGCTAAGCATATAACTTAGTGAGTAATAACTAATCTAATTTAATGGATTATCATATAAAATTTAACTTCAAATAGTAAGCATCAAAGAAGAAACATTTATCGAAAAAATCGGACATAACACATTTCAAAGATGCTGATTCACTTACTTATCAGAACTGAATATCACAAGAGGGAGAATCAGAATATAATTTAGTTCATGTCAGAATCAAACAGATATCAGAATCCATACAGAACAAATCAAACTTATAAATCCATGAACAGAAGCGGGTAACGGGACTTATACAGGAGATACCATAATTAGTATCAGCAGGAGAGACATATGTCTCGATATCAGGAGACACCAAAATGTCAAATAACAGGAGCAGCTGCAGACCCTTCTAGGCATGCCTATTTACCCACAACTAGGACTTAACAGTTTTAAAACAGAACAAGGTCATTTCCGACAATTTCATGTGCAGGCAATTAGCACTTCCAATAAATCAATCCTAGACATCATCTAGGTTGACTCACAAAATTGACTATCCAAATTACTTATCAAATTATTTACTGACATTACTTACCAAAACTGCCCTTACTGTTTATTGTCTCGAAGTCCCGGCAATATCCGGCAGTGGTCGTTCCTCTATAATAGGGAACACAGATACAAATCACTATTGTGCATGATTAAAACTTCACCAATGTATGATGGATATGTAGGATGCATGTTCATGACAAATTTCGGGACCAAAACCTAAATTCTTAACTTAAATTATTAAATCCTTGATTGTTAATTAAATCTGAAAATTTACAAATTTCACATAAAGAGGTAGAAAAGTTTCTTACGAATCCAACGCTTCGAGAATCAGGTCATTCGGAGGTCGAATGACAAAGATATGGTCAAAATAGTGAAGTTTATCACACACAAGTCGACTTATACATATACAAGTCGACTTACATAACACGACAAGTCGACTTATACTTACACAAGTCGACTTATCCATTAAAACACACAAGTCGACTTATATTTATACAAGTGGAACATATAACTTCCACAAGTCGACTTACACTTCATAACTCGACTTATTGAAGAGCTGAGATGACATTTTCATGCGATAAGTCGACTTATACACCATAACAAGTCGATTTATATAACCATTCATCGTCTTCTTCACCAAACTGCACGTAACAACAAAGTTGTCTTCCATTTTCTTTAACTTCATCACTTTAAAACTAACTTATTTATCATTTCTAACCTATCAAAATCATCGAAATAACTTTATACTCCAAGATCACAAAACTTAACATTCCAACTTTCTCTCTCTCTCTCTACATAAACTTTCAAAATTCATATTTTATCCCTTTTTCTTGGTTTTCCATCTTAATAGACCACGGTATCTATCATTTTTTTCTCCATAAACCACTCCATCTCAATAAGCTCTAGATTTCCGTAAGCTTAAACCTCACACTATAACTCACATATGTCACCAAGAAAAACAGAGCATAAACCCAAACCATATATATATATATATAATCTTTTAAACCATAACAGAAACACCTTTTCTTCATCAACTTACAAAATTACCGTAGCCTTACTTCTAAACTCATGCATGCATGTTTATATTTACACACACAACTTACATTTCATCACCGAAATTTGCTTCTCTAACCATACAAGCACATGCCACAGTAGTACAACATCGTTTATAACAAGTAAAACCCAACTTAAATGTAACTTACTTGATTCAGCTTTTATTTCTAGCAATAACTAATAAACCTAATGTACAGAGCATCGATGGAGAAGAAGAACGGTGAAGAACATATGCGACAGAGACAGTTTTAATATAACTCATCAGACCATGTGTGTAACATGCACATCATTCACGTATCTTCACTTTTTTTTGTTTTTAAGCCATATGTCACCTTGCATACGAACCACCCGTAAGTAATCTAGTTATTTTTGTATTTTAGTATTTTTAATATTTTTTTAACAATTTATTTATTATTATTTTATTAATAAATTATTCTTGTTAAATAACCAAAAACATTGTTTTGAATTCTTATAACAAACAAATACCCAAAAGTTCCAGACAACTTCCGAAAATTCACCAAAATTCATCATAAAATAATGACTCGTAATAAATTTTCAACTCAAAATTAATTCACCATCAATTTCTAAAATATTTGAAGTATACAAAATTACTAAAATTATATTAATATTATCGAACAATTCGAAATCTCATTAAACCAATTTACTCAAAATGTCATGAATGCATGCCAAAATACTTATGCACAATTTAAACAAATAACAAACATAATTCGTACTAAATTCCTTTAATATTCTAACCCCTAATTTGGGGCGTTACAACTCTTCCCTCCTTAAGAAATTTCGTCCTCGAAATTCATACCAGATTCAAATACTTGCGGATATTGAGCCTTCATGATTTCCTCTGGTTCCCAAGTTGCTTCCTCAATTCCATGATGTTGCCAGAGGACTTTTATCAATGGTACTGTCTTGTTCCGCAATTGTTTCACTTCTCTGGCTAATATGGAAACTGGCCCTTTTTCATATGACAAATCCTGTTGTACCTGAATCTCTTGCACTGGAATCTTATGTGAGGCGTCAGATCGGTATCTCCTCAATATAGAAACATGAAACACATCATGCAGTCTGGCCAATTCTCCAGGAAGAGCTAACTGATAAGCTACGGGTCCAACCCTCTTCAGAATTTCATAAGGCCCAATGAATCGCGGGCTGAGCTTACCTTTCTTCCCAAACCGAAGTATGTGTTTCCATGGTGACACTTTCAGAAACACCTTATCACCCACTTGAAACTCAATATCCTTTCTTTTTAGATCAGCATAAGATTTCTGCCTATCACTAGCAGCTTTCAATCTTTGTTGAATAATCTGAATCTTTTTTTCAATATCTTTCACAATTTCTGGTCCGATCATCTTATTTTTACTCAACTCCGTCCAACATACCGGAGTTCTACACTTCCTACCATACAACGCTTCATAAGGTGCCATGCCGATGCTCGTCTTATAACTGTTGTTATAAGCAAACTCCATCAAAGTCAGATAATTATCCCAACTCCCGGGAAACTCTAACACACAACCCCTCAACATATCTTCCAAAATCTGTATAACTCGTTCTGACTGTCCATCTATCTGAGGATGAAAAGCAATACTGAATTTAAGTTAAGTACCCAATGCTTCCTGTAAACTTTTCCAGAATCTCGAAGTAAATCGAGGATCACGATCAGAAATAATCGATAATGGTACTCCATGCAGTCTTACAATCTCATTCACATACAAATCTGCAAGCCTATCCAATGAATAGTCAGGACGAACAGGCAGAAAATGAGCAGACTTGGTGAACTTATCTACAATAACCCATACCGCATCATGCTTCCTTTGAGTAAGAGGAAGTCCAGTGACAAAATCCATGGTAATATTATCCCATTTCCATTGAGGAATAGGAATAGGATTTAACAAACCAGATGGAACCTGGTGCTCAGCCTTAACCTGCTGGCATGTCAGACATTTTGCTACATAATCCACAACATCCCGTTTCATACCTGCCCACCAATAATACTGCTTCAGATCCTGATACATCTTGTTTCCACCCGGATGCATAGTAAATACTATATTATGAGCCTCAAACAATAACTTCTTTTTCAATTCATCATTCGCTGGCACACACAACCGATCCTTATAATACAATTCACCACCACCTTGCATAGAAAAATCAGTCTGTTTACCTTCCTGAGTAGCCATGATAAGTTGTTGTAACTTATCATCAGCTCTTTGAGCGTCACAAATCTCCTGTCTTAACGTAGGCTTTGCTATCAATTGAGCCATCAAGGCTCCATCAGATCCCAACTTCCATCCAATCTGCTTCAGTGATAAAGCCGAGATAGTCTTTCGACTTAAGGCATCTGCTACAACATTAGCCTTACCCGGATGGTAGTCTATAATACAATCATAGTCTTTAAATAATTCCAACCAACACCGTTGTCTCAAATTAAGTTCCTACGAGTAAGCGATACTTGGACTCTTATGATCTCAGTAAAATTCTACACCTTTCACCATACAGATAGTGTCGCCAAATTTTTAAGGCAAACACTACTGCTGCAAGTTCTAGATCATGTGTAGGGTAATTCTGTTCATGAGTCTTTAGTTGCCTAGAAGCATAAGCAACTACCTTTCCTTCCTGCATCAAAACACACCCTAGACCAGTCCCAGACGCATCAGTATACATAACGTACTCTTTACCAAATAGTAGGTTGAACTAATCTGAGCTTCAAGAAGGCATGTTCTTCAACTGATCAAAACTACTCTGACATCTATCAGACCATTCATACTTCACTCCCTTCCGCAAAAGTTTAGTTAAAGGGGATGCTATCACTGAAAATCTCTTAACAAACCGACGGTAATAACCAGCCAGACCCAGAAAACTTCTTACTTCCGTCACATTCCGTGGCGGCTTCCAATTAACAATAGCCTCTATCTTACTAGGATCAACTCTAATTCCTTCATAAGAGACCACATGATCTAAAAATGATATCTCCTGAAGCCAGAAATCACATTTACTCAACTTAGCATATAACGGTCTTTCCCGCAGGTTCTGCAAGACAATTCGGAGATGTTCACTATGATCATGTTCATTCCTCGAATAGACCAGGATATCATCAATAAACACCACAACAAACTGGTCCAAATAAGGCCTGAACACTCGATTCATTAAATCCATAAATGCTGCTAGAGCATTAGTTAACCCGAATGACATTACCAGAAATTCATAATGTCCATAACGGGTCCTAAATGCAGTCTTCGGTACATCCACATCCTTTACCCGAAGCTGATAATACCCCGATCGCAGATCTATCTTCGAAAACACTCCTGCGTCTCTTAATTGATCAAATAGATCGTCAATCCTTGGCAGTGGATACCTATTCTTCACTGTGACTCTATTTAACTGCCTGTAGTCGATGCACATTCTTAGTGTACTATCCTTCTTCTTCACAAATAACACCGGTGCACCCCACGGTGATACACTTGATCTAATAAACCCCTTATCTAGAAGTTCTTGTAACTGCAACTTCAACTCCTTTAACTCAGTAGGAGCCATTCTATACGGTGCTCTGGATATAGGAGCGGTACCAGGAACAACTTCAATAGATAACTCCACTTCCCTTTCTGAAGGGAGTCCAGGCAATTCCTCAGGAAAAACATCTGGAAACTCATTCACTACAGGAATCTCAAGCAATTTATTCTTATCACCTTCCTTCTGGGTTTCAAGTACAAAAGCTAGGTAAGCTTCACACCCCTTTCTGAGAAGCTTTTGAGCTTGCATAGCAGATACTACATTAGTTAGAGCACGTGTGCAACTACCATGAAATACAAGCTCAGACTGGTCAGGCCTCCTCAAAAAAATTGTCTTAGCCTTACAGTCAATTACTGCCTGATGTTTAGACAGCCAATCCATACCTGTAATCGGATCAAATTGTGAAGCGACAATTTAATCGGATCTGCTGCATACTCGCTTCCACAATCATAATCGACAATTCCTAATCACCTTATTCACCAAAGACACTACTACCCGGAGGACTAGTCACATGCATGTCATATTCTAACCGATCTATAAGCATCTCCTTATCAAACATTTCTCCAAAGATGATATATGAATGTGAAGGTCCAGGATCAATTAATGCATACAATTCAAAATCAAAGAGAGAAACCGTACCAGCAATAACATCTGGTGCATCCTGATCCTCACAAGCTTTCAAGGTATAAGCCCGAAGCTGAAATGTAAGGCACAATTGGTCGATTCATCGCTTCGAAAAGCTTGCTCGGATTAGCCTCGCTCGATTATATCCGCCTCGTCCTCTTTCTCGACCTCTGTTCCCAACTGAAGCATGTGAAACCTCTCCACTAGCTTGTGCTATCCTGCATCGCCTCGGAGGGCAATTTGCAATCATATGCTCTGTCTCGCCACAACGAAAACATGCACTGTAACTCTCCAATGACACCCTAATGATGAATAGGCGGTGTGGGCACTCGGAGCACCGTAACCTCGACCCCAGAGGAACCCCTACTAGAAGCAAATGATGTAGGAAAGTTTTGTTGCCTTCCCTCATCACAGATCTCTCGAGCAACTCTCGGTGCAGAGGAAGTACCTTCCGACTTCGCTTCCCCAAAGACCTCCTCTATTAAAGCCTCTTCTCGACTTCTTTCTTTCCCGATCGTCTCTTGTCTTTTACTTTTATTGCAGCTGTACTAACCGATGGTAAGTAACTTGTTGTAACATAGAAAACGCTGTCGATGCTCCTTGATCGAATCATGCAATCCCTCCTCGAATTGATGACATCGAAACTCTTGAACAAGATCAGATTCGGGGCATACTTACTAAGCCGATTGAACTCCCGATCATACTCAAAGAATGCATAAACTCCTCTGCTTGATTCAGAAATTGCTTCCACCGATCCTTCCCTGTAAGCTTCCACACGCATTTAGTCTTAAATTCTTGGGCAAAGAATTCCCAAGTCGAGGCACCGTAGGTGAGGATTCCAAGAATAAACTTCCACCATTCATAAAATCGCTCCTCAGTAGTGGAAACAAGATGATGAACCATCTGCTCTGCTGGACAACAAATCTCATCCAGTACCCTCTTCACCTTCTCAATCCAGAACTCGGCCCCTTTAGATTCCTTTAGAGAAGTCCCAGAAAATTTTTCAACCCCATACTTCCTCAACTGATCAATCGGAGCCTTAGGTGTTGTCATTCGATGTAGCAAAGTCATCATATCCTGGGACAGCTTCATCAAAGCTTCTCCCTGAGCTGGAGGAGGAGGTGCAACCTCAACTTCACCTCGATTGACCCTTGACGGTCCAGGTATTTCAGAACGAGTTTGCTCCGGCTGATTACTCTCAGCAACTTCGTCACCAATTTCGTGAGATCCTTCCATCGTAATTTCTAGAGACAAAACATGGGACACCGCATTAGGCCAAAACACAACTTAGACACTCAACGGAAAACAATAGGCAAGTCGTGGTTAAACCAGAACCACCTAAACCTGGCTCTGATACTAAAAGATGTAACACCCAAATACCCCCTGGGAGGATACATGGATGCCACCCAGGCAATGCATAAAAACCAAACATCACACTGATATTTATTTTATTTAGTAACTCAAACCCACACACATATATTACATATTGTAAATCTCATAATAGAAATCCAAAGAATATTTACAAGTCCAAAGGAAACAAAATACATTTTCAAACTTTATGAACAGACTCCTTTGGCCAGCGCAGTAGACTTGTCCCAGTCTTTAAACTCTTCGCTCTAAACCTACACGGGGCAAATCCACCGTGCTAAGCATATAGCTTAGTGAGTAATAACTAATCTAATTTAATGGATTATCATATAAAATTTAATTTCAGCGTAAGCATGCAGTAAGATACATTTATCAGAAAATCAGACATAACACATTTCAGTACAGATTCACTTACTTATCAAAACTGAATATCATAAGAGGGAGAATCAGAATATAATTTAGTTTATGTCAGAATCAAACAGATATCAGAATCTATACAGAACAAATCAAACTTATAAATCCATGAGCGAAGCGGGTACGGACTTATACAGAGATACCATAATTAGTATCGCAGCGGAGAGACATATGTCTCGATATCGAGAACACCAAAGTGTCAAATAACGAGCAACAGAAGACCCTTCTAGGCATGCCTATTTACCCACAACTAGGACTTAACAGTTTTAAAACAGAACAAGGTCATTTCAGACATTTCATGTGCAGGCAATTAGCACTTCCAATAAATCAATCCTAGAAATCATCTAGGTTGACTCACAAAATTGACTATCCAAATTACTTACTGAAATTATTTACCTATATTACTTACCAAAATCCCCCTTATTGTTTATTGCCTCGAAGTCCCTAAATATCCGTGATGGTCGTTCCTCATAATAGGAACACAGATACAAATCACTATTGTGCATGATTAAAACTTCACCAATGTATGATGGATATGTAGGATGCATGTTCATGACAAATTTCAGGACCAAACCCTAAATTCTTAACTTAAATTATTAAATCCTTGATTGTTAATTAAATTTGAAAATTTACAAATTTCACATAAAGATGTAGAAAATTTTCTTACGAATCCAACGCTTCGAGAATCAGGTCATTCGGAGGTCGGATAACAAAGATATGGTCAAAATAGTGAAGTTTATCACACACAAGTCGACTTATACTTATACAAGTCGACTTACATAACACGACAAGTCGACTTATGCTTACACAAGTCGACTTATCCATTAAAACACACACAAGTCGACTTATATAACACCACAAGTCGACTTACACTTCATAACTCGACTTATTGAAGAGCGGAGATGACATTTTCATGCAATAAGTCGAACATACACCACAACAAGTCGACTTATATAACTGCTCATCGTCTTCTTCACCAAACCGCACGTAACAACAAAGTTTTCTTCCATTTTCTTTAACTTCATCACTTTAAAACTAACTTATTTATCATTTCTAACCTATCAAAATCATCGAAACAACTTTATACTCCAAAGATCACAAAACTTAACATTCGAACTTTCTCTCTCTCTCTCTGCAATAAACTTTCAAAATTCATATTTTATCCCTTTTTCTTGGTTTTCCATCTTAATAGACCACGGTATCTATCATTTTTTCTCCATAAACCACTCCATCTCAAGAAGCTCTAGATTTCGTAAGCTTAAACCTCACACTATAACTCACATATGTCACCAAGAAAAGCTGAGCATAAACCCAAACCATATATATATATATATATATATATATATATATATATATATATATATATATATATAAAATCTTTTAAACCATAACAAAACACCTTTTCTTCATCAACTTACAAAATCACCGTAGCCTTACTTCTAAACCCATGCATGCATGTTTATATTTACACACACAACTTACATTTCATCACCGAAATTTGCTTCTCTAACCATACAAGCACATGCCACAGTAGTACAACATCGTTTATAACAAGTAAAACCCAACTTAAATGTAACTTACTTGATTCAGCTTTTATTTCCAGCAATAACTAATAAACCCAATGTACGAGCATCGATGGAGAAGAAGAACGGTGAAGAACATATCGCGATGAGAGCAGCTTTTAATATAACTCATCAGACCATGTGTGTAACATGCACATCATTCACGTATCTTCACTTTTTTTGTTTTTAAGCCATATGTCACCTTGCATGCGAACCACCCGTAAGTAATCCGATTATTTTCAGTATTTTAGTATTTTAATATTTTTAACAATTTATTTATTATTATTTTATTAATAAATTATTCTTGTTAAATAACCAAAAACATTGTTTTGAATTCTTATAACAAACAAATACCCAAAAGTTCCAGACAACTTCCGAAAATTCACCAAAATTCCGTCATAAAATAACGACTCGTACAATAAATTTTCAACTCAAAATTAATTCACCATCAATTTCTAAAAATATTTGAAGTATACAAAAATTACTAAAATTATATTAATATTGTCCGAACAATTCAGAAATCTTATTAAACCAATTTACCCGAAAAATGTCATGAATGCATGCCAAAATACTTATGCACAATTTAAGCAAATAACAAACATAATTCGTACTAAATTCCTTTAATATTCTAACCCCTAATTTGGGGCGTTACAGCTCCCTCCCCCCCAATGAGCTTGAGATAGAATTGAGGACAACAGCATGCATCTAGTCTTTTCAAGTAGGGTTCTGTTGAGTCTTTCTGCTACTCCTTTATGTTGAGGTGTAGCCTTGACATTTTTGTGCCTTTGAATTCCCTTCCTTTCATAATAGTCATCAAACTCTTTGTTGCAGAACTCCAATCCATTGTCTGTTCTTAGGCACTTTAGTTTCTTTCTTGTTTGATTCTCCATCAGAGTGTGCCACTTTACAAATGCCTCTAGTGCTTCATCCTTAGTCTTCAGGAGATATATCTACCATTTCCTAGATCTGTCATTAATAACCGACATGAAATACCTCTTACCTCCCAAAGTTTAAGTTTGCGTTTGTCCTATAGGTCACTATGAGCATATTCCATGTTTACCGATGGCTCTCCTTACAATCCTTGAGAAAGGAGTTCTGTGATGTTTCCGTAGGATACATCCTTTACAGAACTCAATCTTATTTGCAATAGTGTTTGGTAGCAGTCCCTGTTGCTTTAGGTGTTTGAGGCTCTTGTTTCCTACATGTCCTAGTCTTGCATACCACAAAATAGTTGAGTTTAGCTCCTTTTCCTTTACTGTTAGATTGATCTTTGTAGTACCTACAACATAGTATCGAAGGCCCCCTATTACCCTAATGACGACCGTACCATCCTTGATGATTTCTCTCAAACCATCCTTGGACCTTATCTTATATCCTTGCTTGTCAAAGGTACTTTCTGATAGAAGATTTCTTCTAACTCCAAAGACATATCGTACATTGCTCAATGTTCTCCTTTTTCCATCATACATCTTGATGGAGACATTGCCAATGCCTTTGATATCTTGCTTCTCTGCATCAACCATTTTAATTACTTTGGCTGACAAGTTCTCAAAAGAAGAGAACCAACCCCTGTGAGGAGTTATATGCATTGTGCAGCCTGAGTCCAGAATCCATTATGTGTCATCTCATCTGTTTCATCAATCATAGCAAGTATCTCATCTTCACTTGATTCTTCAAACTTCTCAACATTTCCAGCATCACCTTTTTGTGCCTCTTTGTCCTTCTTCTTCTTCTTCTTCTTGCAATCCCTTATAAAATGTCCCTCTTTATCATAATAATACCTTTTTTTAAAACCTTTGGCTTTGTTCTTTTTCTTGTCATCATCATTCTTTTTTTGTTTGCCCTTTCCTTTGACTTTCTGTCCACCATCTTTCTTTGAACCAGTTTGTGAAAATTTGTTCTCGGATTTGTTGTCCAAGAGTATCACCTCTGGTTCCTTTTTGAAATGATTGCTGTCTATCACTTCCTCCATCAAAGAATCAAGAACCCTCTTCACTGTTAAAGCATCCCCACTAGCATGTTTAACTACTTTTCTAAATCCATTGTATTCCTGTGGAAGTGACTTTAGAATCACCACTACTTAGTGTTCTTCTAAAATTTTCTCCCATGTTGCTTCAAGATCCTGAATTAGTTTAAAGAAATAATCCAGGGTCATTTTGTTTGGTAGACATCGTTTGGAATAAATTTCATCCAATTTATCTCTTAAAACCCTTGCTTTGTTGCAATCTTTTACTTTTCTGATGATAATATGTGAAAGATGCAACATTAACTTGCAATGTGCCAATCTTGCTTTCTTATATTCTTCATAGGATCTGGCTCATCTTTATAAATAGCATCTATGGCCCTAAAGCATTCGTAGGATTTAAGAAGGGCTTACATCTGTAATTTCCAGATTGTAAAGTCCTCATTTCCAGTGAACACTTCCATCTCTTTTCCCACCATTCTGTAGGTTCTTTGTAAAGACTTGTTCTTGAGCTTCCTTCTTGATAGATTCTTGACTTGTCAATATATAGGAATGTGGACAAAAACTTAGAAGCTCTTATACCAGTCTGTTAGGATCTTTATAGAGCTTTATGTATTTGTTGCTTGACTGATGATGGTGTAATGCTTGGACTTGTATTTTACAGAAGTAAAGAGTTGCAGAAATGTAAAAAAAGACACAAAAATTTACTTGGTTCAATAGCATAGAGCTATCTATGTTCAAGGATCATTCTCACACTTTGGCTTTTCACTAGCTTCAAGAAAAGGAATACAAGAGATTGGGTGTTTCACAAAAACACCTGCAAGAGCTCCTTTACAAACTCCCTAATACTCTTTGGATAAGTACTAATAAATGATTTTCATGTAATCTTATAGATATGATTTTATCTTTAATTGTATCTTATTTGAATTTATTTCATGTATCTCATATGATATTCAATTATCTTATATGATCTTCAATATCTTATGAGATACCACAATGTGTATAAATACATGTAAATACATTCAGCAAAATACAGCAGAAATACAAAACAATTACATGCGAATTGTCTTTCCCTCCTATTCTTTTATGGTATCAGAGCCCACTTCTCTTTTTTTTTTAGACACCTCCCTCTTTCGTCCTAAAAACCTTTCTAATCCTCACCCAGTTTCAGTACTACATAAACATAAATCACAAACTTCAATTCAGGAAATCACCCACAACCATGATACTTGCATTACACACTTCACATATTCAACACCCAACCCATCCAGAACCTACACTACAGAGTTATTTTCATCAAACACCTATCAGAAACTACAGAAACAACACACTCCCATCACAACCATCACAATGTCTGACCTTACCTCTCCCACTTTGCCATTCAACCAAATCACAAACTTCTTAACTACACAATTAGACTCATCCAATTATCTCGTTTGGCACAATCAAATTCAAACTATTCTTATTACCTCTGACCTTATTGGATACATCAATGGTGATATTCTTCCACCCTCTGCAACCTTAGATGATGCCTCGCTCGAATACATCAAGTGGCACAAACTTGATGTCCTGGTCTACTGCTTCCTCACCGCCTCCCTGTCCAACTCTACCGCAAGAGTTGCCATTGGATGCACCACTGCTCGTGATCTCTGGTTGGCTCTTGAATGTCACTTTTTGCAGCAATCTAGCTCCCAATGCTCCTTACTTCGATGTAAGCTTCATATTCTGAAAAAGGGGGACCTCTCAATCACTGAGTTTCTTACCATCGTTTCCAATACTGTTGATGAACTTACTACTATTGGCGATTCAATCTCGAATGAAGACCTTGTCCTCTTCACTCTCAATGGCTTACCTTCGAACTACGAGTCATTCATCACAGCGATTGAACATCACGAATCGCCCATCTCCTTTGGTGATCTTCGAGCTAAACTCCTTGTTCATGAGCAACGCCTTTTTTCCTTTCACTCTTCTCTTCCACGAGATGTTGTCTTTGCTGTTTCTTTTGTAGGTTCTTCTCCTCCCAATGGACGCGGCAACGGTAGAGGCACACGAGGAAGAAAAGGGTCACATTTTTCAACCCTAATGGGCCACATGGACAGCGGCAGATGGATGGGTCGCACCACCTTCATTTCTCCACCAGCTCCAATCAACCCAGTCACATTACTAACCACACCTTCAAGCCCACCAGCCCATACACCTATGACCTACATTCTCCATTCCATTATTCTCACTCAAATCAGACCCGGTCCAATAATCTGGCCCAACATCCCAATTACCCAAATAAACCTTCTACCCAATGTCAAATTTGTTGGAAATGGGGACATATTGCAGCTCACTGTCGATTAAGATATTCTGAATCTCGAAATATACCAAACTAACCTACACCTAACCCCACAAATCTTTCCACTACCTTTACCGCATTAAATATTCAAGATTCTTCAAATCCTTCCTCCAACACTCTCACTAAATGGCTTCCCGACACTGGTGCTACAAATCATATGACACCAAATCCTCATCTTGTTGAATCTGAAATTCCATACAATGGTCCAAATCAAGTAATTATCGGTAATGAACAAACTCTTCCTATTTCTTCTACTGGTAATATTACTTTCTCCACACAAAGTCGTGCCCTTCACCTTAACAATATTTTAATTGTTCCAAATCTTAATGCAAATTTACTCTCTGTTGCTAAGTTCGTCAAAGATAATTCTTGTCTTATTGAATTTAATCAATTTGGTTATATCGTGAAGGATCTCCAAACCAAGATGTTATTATTCACGGGATCCATCCACAATAATCTCTACCCTATCAAGATTTCACATCACTTCAATAATTCGATTGCTCTCCAAGCTATGTCCACTTCGCTCCCTTTGTGACATCAATGTCTGGGTCATCTTTGTTCTGCTATTCTTTTTAGGTTGTCTCTTCCTTTCAAAGTTCCATCCCATGTAATGAATAATTGTACTTCCTGTTAATTAGGAAAAAGTACTCGTCTTCTATTTTCTTTATCATCTCGGGTTTCTACCATGCCACTTCAAATCATTCATTGTGATATTTGGGGACCATCATCATTTATCTCTCTTTTTGGCTATCGTTACTTCATAATTTTTATTGATGACTTCAGTCGTTACACTTGGATTTGTCCTCTAACTCACAAAAATCAAGCTCTTTCACAATTTCAAAACTTTAAAACAAACACTGAAAATCTCCTTTCTACTACTATTAAAACCTTCCAGTGCGATGGAGCTCCTGAACTCATCAAAGATGCCTTTGCCACTTACCTCACCAAACATGATATCTCTTACCGTATTTTGTGTCCTCATGCTCCACAACAAAATGGTCTTGCTGAGCGAAAAATTTGACACATAACTGAAACAGGACTTACCCTTCTCCTACATGCCTCTCTCCCTAAATCTTTTTGGTTTGATGCATTCTCTACAGCTACATATCTCATTAATCTCTTCCGAACACGTATCCTTCACCACAAATCCCCTTATGAAATTCTTTTTTCTCCAGCCACCTGATTTATCTCACCTTCGTGTGTTTGGTTGTGCATGTTTTCCTTTTCTTGGGGCCATGAGTACAGACAAACTTACCCCAAAATCTCTACTATGTGTTTTTATTGGGTATTCGACACATTACAAAGGATATAGTTGCATTGATCCTAACACCTCCAAAATTTACATCTCTCGACATGTTCGATTTCTTGAAAATATTTTTCCATATACTACTATCCCTTCCCCCACCCCTAACAAACCATCTATCTCTACCATCTCTCTAGCTTTACCAGTACCATCTATTCCTTCCCCACCTGAAACCATATCAACCCCTCCACCACCTTTCCCATTACCTCAACAACAAATGATTACTCGAACACTTGATAACACTCGTATCCCTCGAATACTGTCTGATTTTGTCACCTATTATACCCATACATAAACCTCCCCTGAACCCGATCCCACTTCCTTCACTCAAGCCAATAAATACCCACACTGGAGACAAGCTATGTTTGATGAGTTCACTGGTCTCCATCGCAATCATACCTAGACTCTTGTTCCCTCACCACCTAATGCAATATTGTTGGATGTAAATGGGTCTTTTTCACAAAAAGAAATTCTGATGGTACTCTATATCGATACAAAGCCTGTTTAGTTGCCAAAGGCTGTCATCAGACTCCTGGTATAGACTACATAGATACTTTTAGTCCTGTAGTCAAACCCACTACAATCCGCCTCATCATCACTATTGCCTTGTCTTAAAATTGGTCCATTCGTCAACTTGATGTCACAAATGTATTTCTCAATGGACATCTACAAGACCCAGTTTACTTGGCTCAACCTCCTAGTTTTATTGATCCTCAAAATCCTTCTCATGTCTATCGCCCTCACAAAGCCCTTTACGGTTTAAAACAGACTCCACGAGCTTGGTTTCATCGACTAAGCCAAAAACTACTTGATCTCAAATTCATCTCTACCAAATCAGACACTTCTCTATTTATTCATACCATCTCTTCTCACACTACTTTTCTCCTGGTCTATGTTGATGATATCTTGATTACTGGCTCTTCACCTTCTTTTATCACCAATCTCATTCATGACCTAAACATTGAATTTTCCATTAAAGATCTCGACCCTCTTCATTATTTTCTTGGAATGGAGGCCAAACACACCCCTACTGGACTCCTACTTACCCAAATTAAATACACCAAAGATCTTCTACTCCACACAGGTCTTGATCAATCCAAACCTGCCAACACACCAATAACTCCCACTCTTCCTCTTCCCAAAAACCATGGAACTCCTCTCACTGATCCTTCTAAGTATCGAAATATTGTTGGTGCTCTCCAATATCACTGCCTTACCCGCCCTGATATTCAATTTGCAGTCAATAAAGTCTCCCAATTTCTCCATTGTCCTACCGACATTCATTGGACCACTATTAAACGAATACTTCGATACCTTCACTCCACACCCACTTCTGGTATCCATTTTACCAAACCAATCTCTCTTTCCATTTATGCCTACTGTGATGCTGACTGGGCAGGTTTTCCTGAAGATCGTCGCTCTACTTCTGGCCACTGTATTTTTCTTGGACCAAATCTCATTTCTTGGAGTTCAAAGAAACAACCTACTGTTGCCAGATCTAGTACTGAAGCTAAATACTGAAGTATAGCTCTTGCTGCTGCTAAACTTTGTTGGCTTAAATCTCTCCTTGGTGAAATTAACTTCCCTCCTCTCACACCTACACTTTGGTGTGATAATCTTGGTGCAACATTTCTTGCTGCGAATCCAATCACTCAGACTCGCACAAAACACATTGAGATTGATATTCATTTTGTATGAGATCTGGTGACCAACAAAACACTATCAATTCGACATCTTTCATCAAGCCATCAAATTGATGACATCATGATCAAAGCTTTACCTTCATCTGCTTTTCAGAAATTTCGTGACAAGCTCACTATAGCTACCCACCGTGAGCTTGAGGGGGCCTGATAAATGATCTTCATGTAATCTCATAGATATGATTTTATCTTTAATTGTATGTTATTTGAATTTATTTCATGTATCTCATATGATATTCAATTATCTCATATGATCTTCAATATCTTATGAGATACCAAAGTGTGTATAAATACATGTAAATATATTCAGTAAAATACAGCAGAAATACAAAACAATTACATGCAAATTGTCTTTCTCTCCTTCTATTCTTTCAAGTACCCTAGCACTCACTCAATATTTCTCTCTTGAATCAGAAGATTAAATATATGTATTAGCTTGTAATAATGTTGAAAAACTAAAGGGGGTTGATTATTTTGTAAACTTCTTTGGCACAAATAAAATAAAAACAAGAAAAACCGAAATAATAAAAATACCAGAAATTTGGTAACACAATTCGACATACCTTGCCTACGTCTGCGGGGCCTTCACCCAGCTTAATAACTTTCACTGAAGTACAATAGATTTATCCAAGGCTTTACTGAGCCGACTCACTCAACCTTTGACACTATCTCTTAACTTCATTTCCCGTGAAAGAATTTCACACCCAATAGTACGACCTCCTCGTACTAACCTCAACAAATGATTTTTTCAAACAATCTTTTAATGAAAGAACAATGAAAAAATAACTCAAGTGATTAAAATAATAAAAAACAAAAACTAAATACACTTGAGATAGAAAAGAACAACTTCCCCATAAGTTCTACTCCACTTAAATAGATCTGAAAGTCTCACAACAACAATGGACTGATTCACGCAGAACTCATAATCAAGTCACAAAAACTTTTGCAAAAATCACAGCTGCAAAAATACCCAATCAACGACAGCACATCAAAGAAAGTGCAGCACAAAACTATTCAACCCAGGTGACATGATCCACAGAAATGTCAACACACACACGTTGTTCAATGCCGCATCCATTGATTTTGAACAATTAATTCACTAGTTGTATGCCATACATGCACATCAAATTCCTGATTGCCGCACACACACAAGCACACTAAAATTTTGATTGCAACACACAAACAAGCACTTGACCCACTGTTGATTGCCGCACACACCCAAGAAAAGAGTTCCACATCAACGTCACCATTGCTCACCCACCAAAGACACGTTATGCACTATATAAAACCACTAAACCTTTTTCCAATTATTACACACATGCACAATAGTCTTTGGTTGCCGCACAAAAGCCACTTTATCTTTTTATAAAAGCCAACATCAAATTCATATTCACCTTACCTTTATCTTCTTTCCCAAAATAAGCCACGTTAATAATTTATATGTCCAATTAATAAATAAGATGTCAAAATTAAATAAAAGATATATATCATATATCTTAACAAATGTTTTTTAATCTGAAGCTTGAGATTTGTCTTATTTATAATAATTGAAGATGGTTGCCTTCGGTTGTGTTTGAATAAGTCAAAGTCTGATGCATGTCATGTGTCTTCCACATGATTCACTAATGCTTCTGCTATGCGTTTTATGTATGTTGAATACAACTGCGTTTTGTCTTAGCTTCTGATGTCTTCACGTGAATCTCACATGTGTGTGTCTTAGGCTTAGCACAAGTCTTCAGAATTCGTTCGAACATTCCAAAGTTTAGTTTTCTTTCAAAAGATTCAGACATTCCCTTTCTTTCTCCTTCGATTCTTCATCTGTGTTCCTACGTTGATGAGTTTGTATGAGGGTTTATGGAGAATCTTGTGATTTCCTTCACACAAATAATAAGAGTATGGTATTACTTTAAGTAACGGTGATGTAACAAGAATTAGGGGATAGGTTAGTCAAACCTGAAGAATCAAGCTGCTAGAAATTAATTGAACAAAACATAACCACTAAGATCATGTAAAATAGGATCATTCATATGCGGATAAAACACAAATTACATACTTGAATTAGTGTTAAGATTCCACCGGTTATAGAACTTTCTGTTCTTTCTTTCTTACTGTCGAGTTGTTCTTCTCTTCTTCGTAAAACCCTTGATAAAAAGAACTGAAGCAACCAATACGCACACCGTTCTCCTTTCTTATGTAAAAATGTTGCATTCATATTTTGTCTTTATATAACTACCTTTGGTAGTTATCTCAAGAGTCTAAGTACTATTATACCCTTCATGGGTGTAATAATAACTTACATCTCCCACTCACACATGATGGGTTTAATTTTAAAACAAACTCTGCAATACTCATACTTGTTCAATAACCAGTGTGACTAGCATACGACGAGAGTACATTGTCATATATCTATTAGGAGTATATGACATCTTAATTTAACAAATTGATCCTAGGACTTATGATTCCTTGAGTAGACATTGTATGCTATACCCTAGGTCATATCTCGCATTTGCATTTTTTTTCTTTGATCTCATTTAGTTTCTTTAAGTTATGACTGTATTCAAGGTCTCTCCTAATGAGACGATGGCCATCTATGAATACTTTTCATGCGAGTCAATGAGCTAAATTAAATGACCTTCCTCTGTTCTCAATTCTCTTTTGAATTAAATTTAATTTGCTTTCCTAGAATTATTCCATAGGATCGTATCTTGCATGATCTTTTGGAAATAACCTAAAGCAGCAAACCTTAAACTCAATTTGCAAGAATGAAACAAGAGTCATAAGGGTATATGATGAGGTTTTTTTTTCAAACCTCAAGGGTCTCACACAATGTAAGATGAGATCATGCGACTTACATTAATCCCTTTTTGTGGTCAGTTGTGTACACATGGTACGAGTCATGTGCTACGGTATTTACCCACTTCGTTTGACTTGAACATCTTTTAATCAAGAAATACCGTACAGATGATAGTTCAAATATACTCAATATTTAACTTGAGTTCACTTATCTACTCACCAATTTATTCAGAACCCACATCTGGCAACGTAAGACAGATATAGTGATTAATAAATCACTTTGAACCAATTTCCTTGTGGCATCTGTGGTTTAAGTTTCGTGCTCTCAATTATCACCTAGATAATAAACTTTAAATATGCCTCATCTCTAGCGACCATAAACACTAGATGTTAGCCCCAAAATTTTATTTTTTTTAATTTTTTTATTTTATTTTTTTATTTTTTTATTTTTTTTAAGCATGATTAAAGGAAATTAAAGCTTTCATTATTAAGTAAATTAGCATTGATTAAATTAGGTAGCATGAATTAAAAGGAATTAATGAGTTAGGTGAAGAATTAATGGAAGTAAATATGTTAGTTGGTTAGTTAGATTAAAATTTAATGAAATGGGCTTTAAATGAGGTAGGAAGGAGAAGAGCATAAATTGGGCTTTAAATGAGTTAGTGGGCTTTGAGTAGTGTAGGGAATTAAAGAAGAAAGGAAGATAAGAGAAGAGGAAATGAAGATGGGCTCTGGGCTCGGGCTTAGTTTTTAAGTGAGGAGTATAAAAGGATGAAGAAAGGAGTAAGTCAGTAGGTTAAAGAAAGGGAAGAAACGAAAATAGAAGGAGAGGGAGAGGTGAGTGTCGTATGGCATAAGGAGAAAGAAGAAGAAGATAGTTAGGTCTTCATTTTCCAAGAGTTTGAAGAAGAGTTGGAAGAAAGTCAAAGAGATAAAAGGTGGAGAATACTTGAGCTTCAATTTAAACCAAGTTAGCACTTGTGTTGGTGGAGATTTAAGGTAAGCCTTGAGTTAAGGTTTAAGTTCTTGGTTGGGTTTTGGTTAGAAAGAGTAGAAATGGAATGGGTATTGTGATTCCACCATTGATTTCATAAAGGATGTATCAGGTTTCTCAATTGAAGTTGAGTTGACTTTGGGTTATTTGATTTTCATGAAGTTGACCAAAGGAGAGAAAGAAGAGAAGAAGGAGAAGGAGAAGAGTATCATTGAACCAAGAATTGTCAAGTGAAAGAGGTGGGTTACACCTTTACTTTTATGTTTTAAGCATTTAATGTAAATTCAATAAATGACATTAATGATAGTTGTTGATGGTTGATAATGTTTGTGTTAGTTGAGGTTAAATGATATTTATGATATTTATTGCTTGTGTTGTTGATATTGATGATTGCATTGAACGTTATTATGGTTGTTGAAAACCATAAATGAATGATATGAATGCTATAGTTGTGGTTGTTGGATAATTGTACGTGTTATGATATGTGATTATAAATGTTGAAATGATGATTGGAAATGCTTGGAATTGTTGAGTTGAGAATGTATGAATGATGAGTTATATGTGAATGAAAATAATGCATGTTGATGATTGGATGATGTTTGAGTTGGTTGAGAAACTAACTTGCATGAACATGATGAAAAAGGGATATAAATGAAATAGCTTAAATGAGCATGAATGTGCAATATGAATTATGCATGAATTATACGATATGAAATATGATGAAAAGATGATTTTTTTTCAAGAAACAATGAATTGGACAAGAACAGTCCAATTTTATGATGATGCATGATTAATATGTTAAGTGGGTAAGGTATAGTCCTCAAGATATGTCACGTGCACGTTGACCAAGAAGCCTTCACCGATCGCCTGATTGTGGCATAGATGATCCAACATATTGGACTCCTCAAGAATTGCCCATGTGAGCTCATTAAATGGGATCACATGGTTGCCAAGAATAAGGACTTACCGAGCCAATTATGTGTTTTACATGAATCTATATGAAAGTGGAAGATTGTTAAATGATTGAAGAATTATGAATGTTTGATGATTGATGAATAAGTGAATTATGATAAATTATGATGATGATATGCATGGTTGATTGGTTTACTAATGTGTGTATTATGATTTTGTGAGGAATTGTTAAATGCATGGATAAGTGAATGAACATGCTTATGATATAAACGTAAATGTGTTACCTACAGAGCATTAGCTCACCCCACCAATTTCGTGAAATGAGCAGATCCCGAGGAGCGGCTTAAGGCATACCCAAGAAGTTTCTTTTGTTGTTTTGAATTTGAAATCATTTTGTAACATTAATGCTTTAGTTGCATTTTGAGAAAATGTTGTATTTTGAAGTTTCATGTAATTGGGCTTAAAATGCCCACTAAAGCATTGTATGAATATGATAGGTTTTGATGATGATGAATGAAGGAATTATGAAAGCAAGAATGATAAGTTTTAATGTATTTGAGAAATTCATGTATGTATAAGACAAATTGCATCATTGTTATAGTATAGATGTTATTAGATGATTAAGAATGTGATTGTGTTAGTTGGATATGGTTTGAGAATGGCTAGAAAGCTAAGAGTGTGTTGCTGCCCTTAAATGTAGAATTGTTGTGCAGGTTATGGTCTAGATTGAAGAATTGGGTTAGGAATAAAATAGGGAGGTGTTGTCAATTTTCCTAAAATTTGGCAAGATTACCAATCTTAGACCCTCTTTGGGTTTGAATTAGATTAATAAGTCTTCATGAGGAATGAAGTAGAAGATTAGAGCCTTCCAAGGGTATATAGTATGTCTCAATTGGATGTAGGGTTAAAAAGTTATGAGGATTAGAACACAACCAGTTATTGTTCATTTAGCCATAGCACTGTTACATTGATATTAATGGAGCAGTGACCTTTGAGTGAATTTTTTTTTACCTTACTAAATGATGGAGTTAGTTATAGCATCCTTCATAAGAGTTGTAGTTCATCTCATTTCCTTTCCATAGAGGTATAGTATGCATCAATAGGAGCTAGGAATGAGAAGTTATGAGCTTTGAAAGATACTAGTATCAAGTGTTTAGAAGTTGGAAGTTAAGAGTTGTGATGGTTATGTAGGAATTTAGGGTTAATAACAAGTGTAATAAGTATGAGTTCCATGTAGTCGGGTCTCGGATCCAACAGTTGGGGTCCGGTCTACGGGTCGGGTCCTGACATTTGTGGTATCAGAACGAAACCGGGTTTATGGTTTCCTAGGAACCTTAGTGGGATGTCTAAGGGTCAAGTCATCATGCATTTTTCCTACATGAATTATATGACTTATGTGCATTATTTTATGCATTGATTTACATGAATTGAACTTGTTTTATGTGAACTAAAGATTTTCACTGAAATTTTAAATTGAAGGAGTAATGCACCGAAGAGAACTCGAGGAGCTCAATCTCGCCCAGCCTCTCGGTAAGGAAGTACGGATGAGTCGTATGTTCCGCAGGATGCAGGGACCATCCCTGTTTTAGATTCTGATGCACCAAGTGTGCAACATGAGGCGCCTCCGCCTCCTCCTCCGCAAGTGAACCCCATGGATCCTCAGTTCTTCCAGGCCTTCGCCCAGGCTTTTACCTATGCCATGGGTCAAGGAAGACAGACTCAAGTGCCGCTCAGAGAGAGGAGCGACCAGTATGATAAGCTCCGGAAGTATGGAGCAGTCGACTTCAGCGGGACTACCAATCCCGAGGAAGCAGAAGCATGGCTGAAGAGGACCGAGAGGGTCCTGAATCAGATGAAGTGCACTGATGAAGAGAAGCTCGACTATGCAGTTAGCTTACTGCAAGGGGATGCACTGCACTGGTGGGAGTCAGTGCCCCGCAGTCAGGAGGTACCTCCGGTGCTGACATGGAGGGAATTCCTAGAGGCCTTTCGGAGGAAATATTTCTCAATGGTCTACATGCAGGATAAGGCCAGGGAATTTCTGAATCTCGCTCAGAGGGAGTTGAGTGTGGCAGAGTATGAGTTGAAGTTTACCCAGCTGTCACGGTATGCAGCCAATATCGTGGCAACTGAAGAAGACAAATGCCGGAAGTTTGAGGGTGGATTGCACCTAGGAATCAGGGAAAAGGTGGTGATCCATAACTTCCGTGATTACCAGCAGCTGGTGGATGCTGCTCTTCAGGCAGAGAAATTTGAGAGCATCAGGGCTGAAGTAACTAAGAAGAGGAAGAATAGAGAGCGCTTCTCAAGAAGGCATGAGTGCTCCAAATACCGTGAGGAGCACTAGAACTCAGTATACTCAGAGTGTGGTGGGCAGTAGTGTTCCTGCTCAGAGTAAGCAGCCTAGGGCTATGTCAGGGCAAGCTTCCAGTGTGGCAAGTCCAGGGTGGACAGGTAGGGGTAACTTCACAAATCCCCAATGTGATCAGTGTGGGAGATTTCACAAGGGGAATGTCTGCTGAAGATAGGAGCATGTTTTGGTCAGGCCAAAGGGGCACAGATCAAGGATTGTCCCAGACAGTCGAGCAGAAGGGTCTCGATCTCAGCCCCAAGAAGAGCGTAATCTCGGGCATCTCACCACAGATAATGGGCGATTCAGAACTGCAAGGAAGACATATCCGCAGGAGACCTAGAGGATGAGTCAGCACCAAATAGAGTCTTTGCCATGACCAGGGAAGAAGCTGCAGTCGCTCCGGAAGTAGTGACGGGTATGGCTATGCTATTTGACTCTCCTGTTTATGTGTTAATTGATACTGGCTCTACGCATTCGTTTGTATCTGCAAGTATGAATATGCATGCTGTATGTCCTGAGGTTATGAATAACTTTCTGGTTGTTAGTACTCCTTTAGGGAGTAAGGTGGTGATTAGTATGATCTATAAGAATTGTGAGCTCTGTATTGACGGTGCTAGACTGGTAGTAGATCTATTACCTCTAGACCTTCAAGGATTGGATGTTATATTGGGAATGGATGTCATGGAGAGGTACAAGGCGAAGCTAGACTGTAGTTTGAAAGAAGTAGAGTTTGATCTGGGCAATGATCAGAAAGTGGTCTTCAAGGGGGATAGGAAGCTGCCAGTGCCGAGGATCATTTCAGCTCTGTTAGCTGACAGTATGATGAGCCAAGGGTGTGAGGCCTTCTTGGCGCATATAGTGGATCCAGAAGTGAATGTGGGCAGATTAGAAGATTATCAGGTTGTAAGGGAGTTTCCTGATGTATTCCCAGAGGAATTACCAGGGTTGCCGCCGGTGAGGGAAATTGAGTTCGAAATTGACTTGATTCCCGGAACCGCGCCAATCTCCATACCACCCTATAGAATGGCTCCAGTTGAATTGAGAGAACTCAAGGAGCAATTGCAGGAATTGTTAGAGAAGCAGTTCATCAGGCCGAGTTCTTCACCTTGGGGAGCTCCGGTCTTGTTTGTTAGGAAGAAGGATGGAACGTGGAGAATGTGTATAGACTACAGGAAGCTCAATAAGATGACGATTCAGAACAAGTATCCTCTGCCGAGGATAGATGATTTATTCGATCAGCTGCAGGGAGCAAGCGTCTTTTCGAAGATTGACTTAAGATCAGGATATCATCAACTCCAATCAGGGAGTCTGATGTAAGTAAGATGACTTTTCAGACCCGTTACGGGCACTATGAATTGTGGTCATGCCGCCGGATTGACCAATGCTCCATTGCCTTCATGGATCTAATGAACCGGTGTTTAATGAATTCTTAGATCGGTTTGTCATTGTGTTCATTGATGACATTCGTCTATTCTAAGGATGAAGGAGAGCATGAACGGATCTCGTAATAGTACTGCAGAGACCGAGAGAGCAGGTATTTATGCCAAATTCAGCAAGTGTGAATTTTGGTCGATGAAGTAGTTTTCCTTGGACATGTGATTTCCAAAAAGGATTCATGTTGATCCAAGAAAAGTAGAAGCGATGAGTGAATTGGCAAGAGCCTAAGACAAAGAAAGAGGTAAGAAGCTTCCTAGGGTTGGCGTGCTATTACAGGAGATTCGTCAAGGATTCTCAATAATAGCCTTTATGACTAAAACTGTTAAGAAAGAATCAGCGGTTCATATGGAGTGAGGAATGTCAGAAGAGCTTTGAGGAGCTCAAGAACAGATTGACAAGTGCTCCAATATTGGTTTTGCCTAATGAAGATCAGGGGTATACAGTATATAGTGATGCTTCGAGAAGAGGCTTAGGTGTGTTTTAATGCGTAATGACAAAGTGATAGCTTATGCTTCATGGCGATTGAAGTCATCTGAGTTGAATTATCCAACTCATGATCCGGAATTGGCGCAGTGATTTTTGCCTTAAAGATATGGAGACACTACTTGTATGGGGTTCGCACCGAATTTTCACGGACCACAAAAGCCTTAAATACATTATGAGTCGAAAGAGTTGAACTTGAGGCGAGGCGATGGTTGAGTTGCTCAGGACTATGACCGATGATAGAGTATCATCCAGGCAAAGCGAATGTAGTAGCAGATGCCTTGAGCAGAAAGTCATCCATAGCTTATGTGCAATCGGTTTACTTGCCTCTGTTGGAACAGATGGCCAAGTTGAAGATCAGTTTACAGCGGGATGAGTCAGATGGTATTCTTGCTCAATTCAGGGTGAGACCTATCCTCAGGGAGAAGGTCAAGGAGTTGCAGGAGCAAGATACAGAATTAAGTAAGCTGAGAGATGAAATTCAACATGGCAAGCAGTCAGAAGTGCAAGTGAGGGATGATGGGATTATGATGGTCAGAAACAGGTTATGTATTCCGAATGATAAGGTAGTTAAGGATGAGATCATGGATGAGGCACACAATGCGCCTTATTCCATGCATCCAGGCAGTACCAGAATGTACAGAGATCTGAAGGAACATTTCTGGTGGAAAGGTATGAAGAAAGATGTAGCTGAATATGTGAGCAGATGTCTAGTGTGTCAGCAAGTCAAGGCTGAACACCAGGCACCTTCAGGCATATTGCAGCCATTGTCCATTCCTGAATGGAAGTGGCAAAGGATCACGATGGATTTTTTGATGGGTTTGCCTAGAACCAGCAAGAAGCATGATGCCATTTGGGTTATAGTTGATCGGTTGACCAAGTCAGCCCATTTTCTGGCAATCAAGCAAACAGATTCATTGCAAGTTTTGGCCAGGAAGTATATTGATGAAGTGGTAAGATTGCATGGAATTCCGGATTCCATAGTATCCGACAGGGATCCACGATTCACCTCGAGATTTTGGGGAAGTCTGCAGCAAGCATTAGGAACTAAGCTGAATTTCAGTACGGCGTTTCATCCTCAGACGGATGGTCAGTCTGAGAGGACAATCCAGACTCTAGAGGGGATGCTTAGAGCATGTGTCATGGACTTCAGAGGAGCATGGGATGATCATTTGCCGTTGGTCGAATTTGCCTATAACAATTCGTACCATTCGAGCATACAGATGGCTCCTTATGAAGCCCTTTATGGCAGAAGATGCAGAACTCCGATATGTTGGGATGAGGAAGGTGAGAGGAAGCTAGTGGGACCAGAGTTGGTCTAGATGACAGTTGAGAAAGTGGATGTGATTAAACAGCGACTTAAGGCAGCCCAGGACAGAATGAAAAGCTATGCCGATGCTAACAGAAAAGAAATGGAGTATGCAGTGGGTGACAAGGTGTTCCTCAAGACGTCTCCATGGAAGGGAGTTATGAGATTCGGGAAGAAGGGGAAGTTAAGTCCTCGCTATGTGGGTCCGTATGAAGTTCTAGAGAGGATTGGGCCGTTGGCCTACAGACTGGCATTGCCGCCAGAATTGTCACAGATTCATGATGTATTCCATGTCTCGATGCTGAGAGGGTACAGATCAGATCCTTCTCACATCATTCAGACCTCAGAAGTTCAGCTGAGCGATGATTTAAGCTATGAAGAGATGCCTGTGGCAATTCTGGATAGCAAGGATAAGATCCTCAGGAACAAGACAATCAAGCTAGTCAAAGTCCTGTGGAGGAATCATGCAGATGAAGAGGCGACGTGGGAGCCTCAGGATGCAATGCAGGAGCAGTACCCACACCTCTTCAATGAACCAGGTAAGAATTTCGAGGACGAAATTTCTTAAGGGGGGGAGAAATGTTAGCCCCAAAATTTTATTTTATTTTATTTTTTATTTTTTATTTTTATTTTTTATTTTTTTAAGCATGATTAAAGGAAATTAAAGCTTTCATTATTAAGTAAATTAGCATTGATTAAATTAGGTAGCATGAATTAAAAAGGAATTAATGAGTTAGGTGAAGAATTAATGGAAGTAAATATGTTAGTTGGTTAGTTAGATTAAAATTTAATGAAATGGGCTTTAAATGAGGTAGGAAGGAGAAGAGCATAAATTGGGCTTTAAATGAGTTAGTGGGCTTTGAGTAGTGTAGGAATTAAAAGAAGAAAGGAAGATAAGAGAAGAGGATATGAAGATGGGCTTTGGGCTTGGGCTTAGTTTTTAAGTGAGGAGTATAAAAGGATGAAGAAAGGAGTAAGTTGTAGGTTAAAGAAAGGAAGAAACGAAAATAGAAGGAGAGGGAGAGGTGAGTGTCGTATGGCATAAGGAGAAAGAAGAAGAAGATAGTTAGGTCTTCATTTTCCAAGAGTTTGAAGAAGAGTTGGAAGAAAGTCAAAGAGATAAAAGGTGGAGAATACTTGAGCTTCAATTTAAACCAAGTTAGCACTTGTGTTGGTGGAGATTTAAGGTAAGCCTTGAGTTAAGGTTTAAGTTCTTGGTTGGGTTTTTGGTTAGAAAGAGTAGAAATGGAATGGGTATTGTGATTCCACCATTGATTTCATAAAGGATGTATTGTGGTTTCTCAATTGAAGTTGAGTTGACTTTGGGTTATTTGATTTTCATGAAGTTGACCAAAGGAGAGAAAGAAGAGAAGAAGGAGAAGGAGAAGAGTATCATTGAACCAAGAATTGTCAAGTGAAAGAGGTGGGTTACACCTTTACTTTTATGTTTTGAGCATTTAATGTAAATTCAATAAATGACATTAATGATAGTTGTTGATGGTTGATAATGTTTGTGTTAGTTGAGGTTAAATGATATTTATGATATTTATTGCTTGTGTTGTTGATATTGATGATTGCATTGAACGTTATTATGGTTGTTGAAAACCATAAATGAATGATATGAATGCTATAGTTGTGGTTGTTGGATAATTGTGCGTGTTATGATATGTGATTATAAATGTTGAAATGATGATTGGAAATGCTTGGAATTGTTGAGTTGAGAATGTATGAATGATGAGTTATATGTGAATGAAAATAATGCATGTTGATGATTGGATGATGTTTGAGTTGGTTGAGAAACTAACTTGCATGAACATGATGAAAAAGGGATATAAATGAAATAGCTTAAATGAGCATGAATGTGCAATATGAATTATGCATGAATTATACGATATGAAATATGATGAAAAGATGATTTTTTTTCAAGAAACAATGAATTGGACAAGAACAGTCAATTTTATGATGATGCATGATTAATATGTTAAGTGGGTAAGGTATAGTCCTCAAGATATGTCACGTGCACGCTTGACCAAGAAGCCTTCGCCTGCCGCCCGATTGTGGCATAGGATGATCCAACATATTGGACTCCTCAAGAATTGCCCATGTGAGCTCATTAAATGGGATCACATGGTTGCCAAGAATAAGGACTTACCGAGCCAATTATGTGTTTTACATGAATCTATATGAAAGTGGAAGATTGTTAAATGATTGAAGAATTATGAATGTTTGATGATTGATGAATAAGTGAATTATGATAAATTATGATGATGATATGCATGGTTGATTGGTTTACTAATGTGTGTATTATGATTTTGTGAGGAATTGTTAAATGCATGGATAAGTGAATGAACATGCTTATGATATAAACGTAAATGTGTTACCTACGGAGCATTAGCTCACCCCCACCAATTTCAGGAAATGAGCAGGATCCCGAGGAGCGGGCTTAAGGCATACTCAAGAAGTTTCTTTTGTTGTTTTGAATTTGAAATCATTTTGTAACATCAATGCTTTAGTTGCATTTTGAGAAAATGTTGTATTTTGAAGTTTCATGTAATTGGGCTTAAAATGCCCACTAAAGCATTGTATGAATATGATAGGTTTTGATGATGATGAATGAAGGAATTATGAAAGCAAGAATGATAAGTTTTAATGTATTTGAGAAATTCATGTATGTATAAGACAAATTGCATCATTGTTATAGTATAGATGTTATTAGATGATTAAGAATGTGATTGTGTTAGTTGGATATGGTTTGAGAATGGCTAGAAAGCTAAGAGTGTGTTGCTGCCCTTAAATGTAGAATTGTTGTGCGAGGTTATGGTCTAGATTGAAGAATTGGGTTAGGAATAAAATAGGGAGGTGTCTTGTCGAATTTTCCTAAAATTTGGCAGTACTTCGCCTCAATCTTAGACCCTCTTCGGGTTTGAATTAGATTAATAAGTCTTCATGAGGAATGAAGTAGAAGATTAGAGCCTTCCAAGGGTATATAGTATGTCTCAATTGGATGTAGGGTTAAAAAGTTATGAGGATTAGAACACAACCAGTTATTGTTCATTTAGCCATAGCACTGTTACATTGATATTAATGGAGCAGTGACCTTTGAGTGAATTTTTTACCTTACTAAATGATGGAGTTAGTTATAGCATCCTTCATAAGAGTTGTAGTTCATCTCATTTCCTTTCCATAGAGGTATAGTATGCATCAATAGGAGCTAGGAATGAGAAGTTATGAGCTTTGAAAGATACTAGTATCAAGTGTTTAGAAGTTGGAAGTTAAGAGTTATGATGGTTATGTAGGAATTTAGGGTTAATAACAAGTGTAATAAGTATGAGTTCCATGTAGTCGGGTCTCGGATCCAACAGTTGGGGTCCGGTCTACGGGTCGGGTCCTGACACTAGAGGTGATTTCCCGTGTGAGAAGGTCAATCTATAATCTGTCTCATATACTTATGATTCATCTCAAAATATATTTATACATAAAACACATATATTCATGAATCAAATGATACACAATGTATAATCTTCATCATACATTATATCCAAACAAGTGACATTAGACTGAGTGAACATACATAGAAAAATGTTTTATCAGTACATTTCAACATCTACGCAGTCCTAGTGACTTTACATGCCCAATAAATACATCTCTAGAAATTGGCTTTGTCATTGGGTCTGCTATCATATCTTGCGTAGATATATATCTCATGTTCACTTCTCCTCGTGCAACTATATCTTTCACATAATTATATTTAGTATATATGTGCTTAGTCTTACAATGAAATTTAGGGTCTTTTGTATAAGCGATTGCAACTTGACTGTCACAGTTGATGGTCACTAGATTGATTTCGCTTTTAGTGACTCCCAAATGCACAAGGAATCGATGAAGCCACACAGCCTCTTGTACTGTAGTTGAGAACGCTATAAATTTAGCTTCCATTGTGGATAATGCAACGCAGGATTGTTTCTTACTTTTCCATAATATTGCTCCATGGTTTAGTAAGAATACATATCCTGAGGTAGATTTTTTTTCATCTAAATCTCCTCCCCAATCTGCATCTATATATCCTTGTATACATAGATCATTGCCTTGATAACATAATACATAGTCCACGGTTCCTTTTAGATACCTCAATATTCTCTTTACTGCTTTCCAATGTGCTTGGCCTGGATTTGACTGATATCTACTTACCATCCTAACAGCATAACAAATATCTGGTCTTGTACACATCATTGCGTACATAAGACTTCCAACTGCACTAGTGTAGGGAACATTCTTCATTTGTTCCCTTTCTTGTGGCGTTGGCAGGCAATTTTTTTTACTAAGGCCTTCATTTTTAGCAATAGGATTGTCAATTGGTTTGCAATCTTGCATACGGAATCGTTCATGAATTCTTTGAATGTACATCGCTTTTGAAAATGATAACAATTTCTTTGAACGATCTCTTGAAATCTTGACTCCAAGAATGTATGCAGTTTCACCCATGTCTTTCATTTCAAATTCAGATGATAACCATTCTTTGATTTCCGTAAGAAACACACAGTCATTACAAGCAAACAATATATCATCTACGTATAAAGATAAAATCGCAAATTTATCTTTGGATCTCTTAACATACACACAATGGTCTTCATCAATCATTTGAAAATCATACGAAATGATTACATTATGAAATCGAATATACCATTGTCTTGAAGACTGCTTCAGGCCATAAATTGATTTTAATAATCGACAAACTTTATTTTCTTGACCAGCCTTGATGAAACCTATAGGTTGTTCCATATAGATTTCTTCATCTAATTCTCCATTGAGAAAAGCAGTTTTTACATCCATTTGATGTAATTCAAGATCCATACTGGCTACTATAGCCAGAATAAGACGGATTGAAGCAAACTTCACAACAGGTCAAAACGTTTCCTCGTAATCAATTCCCTCCTGTTATGTATACCCTTTTCTATAAGACGTGCCTTATATCTTTCGATATTGCCATCAGCTTTTCGCTTAATTTTGAGAACCCACTTATTTCCAATTGCTTTACGTCCTTCTGGGAGGTTAACCAAGTCCCATACTTGATTTGAGGTTAAAGAAGACATTTCTTCTGTCATTGCTTTCATCCATTCTTCTTTAGCAGGACCAGTAAGAGCCTCATTTACATTCCTTGGCTCTTCTTCTTCTTGCAGAACAATCATATTAATTTCTCCTTCAATCTCAAAACGACATCGGGGAATTATCCCTCGATTACTCCGTCTTAACTGAGGTTCATCATAAACAAATTCATGATTGATCTAATTGCTCCCACTTGGATCATTCATTAAAGAGAACCTTTTTTGTGGAATTGCTCCCTCTTGGTTGAAGTTCCCCATCTTGATTCGTCATAACATAATCATTCTGATCAAGCGAATCATATATGAATAGGTCTTTACCTATTTCGTCTTTCTTTGGAAAATCATTCTCTAAGAATGTTACATTTCGTGATTCAAATTCAGTTACACCTTCGTTAATTTGTTCACTAATGAACACAGATCCTTTGGAGTGTTCCGAGTATCTAATAAAAATACTTTTCCTCCCTCTTGAGCCTAATTTCTCATGTTTATGAGAGAGATCGTGAACAAATGCTGCACACCCCTAAGGTCTGAGACTTGACATATCAGGTCTCCTACCAGTCCATAACTCATATGGTGAGTTAGTAACTGATTTTGTGGGCACACGATTAAGTACATAGGTGGCTGTTAGCAATGCATCACCCCAAAAGGTGATAGGTAAATTTTCTTGGGTCATCATGGACCTAATCATTTCTAATAGTGTCCTATTTCGTCTTTCAGCGACACCATTTTGTTGTGGGGTCCTTGGAATTTTTAGTTGTCTTTCTATTCCTTTCTCATCACATAAAGCTTTGAACTTTTCTGACAAGTATTCTTATCCTCGATCAGTTCGTAAAGCTTTTATTTTCTTATCTAATTGATTCTCAACTAAGTTTATGTATTTTATGAAGCAATCGAATGCCTCCGATTTATGAGAAATCAAATAGACATGACCATACCGAGTATAGTCATCTATGAAAGTGATGGAATTAATTGCCCCACGTCTAGCCCTTACATTCATTAGACCACAAATGTCAGAATGAATTAATTGCAATGGATATAATGCTCGTGTTCCCTTTCCGAATGGCTTTCGTGCCATTTAACCAGCTAAACAATGCTCACATGTAGATAGATTTACTTGACTTAGATTACCTAACAGTCCTTCTTTAGCCAATTGACTTATTCGATTTTGACCAATATGGCATAGTCTAGCATGCCACAAAGTTGTATCATTGTTAGAATTACTAGATGTGAATAATGAATAACTAATATTATTAATTTCCTTTAACACATCCAGCACAATAAAACCATCCAATAAAAAACCATGACCATAATAAATAGATCCAAGACACAAATCCATTCCACCACTGTGGAAATTTACATTAAAACCAAGTTTAACTAACATCAATACAGATAAAAGATTCCTACGAATCTGTGGAGCAAATAAGACTTCATGTAGGATAAGAGGTCGCCCTTCGCGCATGTCCAATTTACATGTGTCAATTCCTTGTACAGCAACTTTGGAATTGTCACCTACTAAAGCCATTGACATCCAAGTGGGAGTTTACAAAACTCAACGAAGGCATCACGATCCTTCGCTACATGGTTGGTTGCTCCTGAGTCTGCAATCCACAAATGATGTGATTCAATTAGAAAAACAGAACAAGAAACATTAACAGAACAAATGTTTGTACTATAAAATTGTATCTTTTTGGGCTCGGTACAATCTCGAGCAAAGTGGCCATTGTTACCACAATTATAACACTTTACATGTTTCATGTTCTTCTTTTTGAAGGGACGTTTTCCCTTTCCACGTTGGTTCCATTTTACCTTCTTGGATTCCTGAGGAGAGTGGTTGAATTTCTTATTCTTCTTTCACTTATATCCACCATGATGCTTGCGTTTCTTGTTTATAGCTCCATGTGAGCTAGAACTGACTGCATATGCCTCAGAAGACATCTTTGAGGCTTCGAGACGCTCTTCCTCCAAGATAAGATGCCTTGTAGCATCTTTCATTGTCTTGATGTTTTCATTATGAGTTAGGTGCATCTTCATATGCTCCCAACTTTGAGGCAATGAACGAATCACAGCTTACACTTGTTGTTCATCAGACAATTCATGACCAACATCACGTAACTCACTTACCATATTCGACATTTTCCTCAAATGCTTTTGCATTGAATCATCCGGGTGCTTCTTATAATTGTCAAACTTAATTATAAGTGACCTTACTTTGGTCACTGAAGCACCTCCAAAACGAGCAGCCAATCCGGACAACATGTCCTTTGCAGTTTCAAACTTACAGAACTCACGCATGATATCATTATCCGTACTACTCAGCAACGTGATGCAAGCTAATGAGTTTTTCTTTTTCCACAAGTCATACGCATCATGGTTCCTTCTATGTTGGGCTGTTATGCCCTCCTCAGGAACGTTCATGGTTAGATTTAATGGTTCTAGAGCCTCTTGCTCTTCTAGTACATATTGGATTTTCATACTCCAGATCTCGTAATTGTCACCATTGAGTTTCTCACTCCTATTGAGTTCAGCAACTATATTCTTCGAAGCAGTAGCCATTATCGAAACACTAAGTTTCTAAAATAAGAAAGAAATATATACACGTTAATGTCACATTTATCGTTCATAGAGCAAATAATTCGATTACAATTGCTTATGAAATCAAAAGTCCACAAATGTGTTCAATCATCATTCATACAATAATTGAATCCTAATTACTTTACTCTAGACGAATTCTTATATAAAATTCATGTAAACATATTACATAAATATTAAGACCTAGTTCTTATAAAAACAAACAACCTATTGTATACCTATGAACAATCTATAGGTAACGAACCCTATGTGGAAATGAGTTCACGAGTTCGCGTGAAACATCTTGTGAAACTCGATTTACAATAGATCTAACTATTTCCATTGGAAGACCTATAGGATCTAAAGTCCTAATCAACTTTCTTCTACGCATCATTTTCATAAATGTCATCACTAACAAATTATAAGTCTTCTCAGGTATATTATTCCAGAGCATTTGTAATAGTTCGCCTTGAGGTTGAGGCAACGTCGCAAGCAAAGTCATGTACTTTACTTCAACATCCGTGTAAGCTAGACAACCTCCAAAATATAGCTTTTGCATCATGTTATTAACTGCAATAACATGTTGTGTTAGATCATCTCCAGGCATTAAGCGCATGTTGACTAACTACACATACATGCTACTAATTCGTCTCTTATGTGCCTCACATCGAATAAGCTTACGTGTTTGCTTAATAATAGGTATTGTCCTGAAAAACAAATTTTCATGAATCAAAAGAATATACAAAAAATAACAAATTATTTTTTTCTAACACTTAGCGAACTTTATGCTCATATATTGAAATAATTTAATTTATGATTTTGTATTATATTTGTTTATCAACAATTTATTGAACGAATCAAAAACTTTTAGTCTCTAATTAATGAGATACTTATTTCTAATTTACCTTATAATTGAACCAATCAATTATCTTGGTTTAATTAGAAATTAATTTCTAAATAAAAATATTTCATTTTAATGAAACAAATTAGTATTTATTCAATTAGAAAATAAACCAACAAAATAGTTTATTTCTAAGGGTAATCTCATTTTCACTAAACAAATTAGTATTGAGTTAATTAGAAAATAAACCAATGAAATTAGTTTATTTCTAAGGTTATTTTAACTAAACAAATTAGTTATTTTTCTTATAAAAAATTGTCTAAGTATATAGAAACTTATTTCTAATTTAAAATATAATTGAACTAATCAATTTCCTTTAGTATAATATTTTAGAAACTAATTTAATTAAATAAATTAGTTAGTGAAAATTAGAAAACTAATTTCTAAATCATTCCATTATATTATATATAAGTCCATTCTAATGTGGGCCACAAATAAATATTGAGTGTATATAACCCTCAAGAGCCCAAAACTAAAAAAACAGCTCAAAACCTGAAACTGGGCTTGGAGGCAGCGTCTGGAGCGTGCAATGCACGCGCCAGCGCTGCGACTGGGTCCTGACGTGGGCAGACCCAGCGTCAGGCACGTGTACTTCTTCCTCCGGCGTTTATGGTTCTCTCTTTACTTATGTTTTTGTTTTTTCTTCTCTGTTCTTTTACCCATTCGGAAATCAATTCAAGCAACAATTAAAATCACAAATTCAACACAACAAACACCCATTAACTTTATAAACACTGCAAACTCATCAAGGTTTGTTTTTTGATTAATCACCGGAAAAAAACACATTGTAGATATACCAGAACATTAAAACACATGTATATATGTTGCTTTCAACCCAATACAGGACAAACCCACAATCAGAAACTCATTTTATTCGGTGCTTTTTGAATTATCCATACGAGTGAAACACAGAGAAAAAAGAAGAAAAAAATTACGTATGTCATTTACAAAAATAGAACAAACACAACATATTGTATACGGTAGAATATCTATAACAAGTCATGCAAAACCAAATGGCTCTTACATCAATGTTAGAAATTAATTGAACAAAATATAACCACTAAGATCACGTAAAATAGGATCATTCATATGCGGATAAAACACAAATTACATATTTGAATTAGTGTTAAGATTCCACAAATTACATATTTGAATTAGTGTTAAGATTCCACCTGTTATAGAACTTTATGTTCTTTCTTTTTTACTGCCGAGTTGTTCTTCTCTTCTTTTATAAAACCCTTGATAAAAAGAACTGAAGCAACCAATACACACACCGTTCTCCTTTCTTATGTAAAAATGTTGCATTCATATTTTGTCTTTATATAACTACCTTTGGTAGTTATCTCAAGAGTCTAAGTACTATTATACCCTTCATGGGTGTAATAATAACTTACACAAGCAATCATGTTGGAAGTGCTGTATGTTAAGCGAAAGCACTCCTCGTGTAAAGCTGTAAGCTTACATATCGGCTGAACTTGTTTGTTGCTTAGCACGTTGAATACAATCATAGTAACTCCTAGTGAAAAGGGTGCATTTAAGGATATCGTCGATGTAATCCTTGTAGCAGGTTCGACAAGCGTGATAATCAGTAACTCCTAGTGAAAGGGGTGCATTTGAGGATATCGTTGCTGTAATCCTTGTAGCAGGTTCGACAAGCATGATAATCAGCTAAACAAGGCAAGGGCTTCTAATATGGAAGCTTGAATTCCTTGTTAGGGAGATCCTTGGCTTTCTCTGTTATTTCTGCACCATGTTATCCTCTTGCTTCTGCAACTTCTCCGGAACTTTTTCACTCTCTTGAATAACAGATTGAATTGCATCCAATATTCTGTATTAGCAGGTTGCACAGTAGGGTTTAATGGTAGATACAATGGATGTTGAACCATCTAACCTGGTTGAGCTCCTTTCAGCATGTCAAAATCATCACGAAACTGCGTCTCATTCCCTTGATTTCGGGGTTTAGAAGGCTCTCGTGGTATCTTAGTTTTACGTTTCTTTGGTTTCTTCTTTACTGTTTCATGACCATTAACAAGCTGATTGACAAGGTTGCCTCTCATCTCAATCGAAACATCGCCCATCGTACCAAGTGCATCTATGAACACTTGAACTGTCAAGGAACAGGTTGTGTTAATCCATGAGAAAATTAAGCATTCAACTTTCTGTTACTCACCGGCAATAACAACCACGCTTAACGAGAGTCGCGCTGAAATATGGGCTACGGAGAAGTCCAATATTACGTAGTCTTAAGCTTACTCATGGAGAGTTATTTTTTGATAGACATATATACAATGCAAAATAATGATATTACAAAAATATGAATAAATACTTATAAATATAGAATGTTAATAATAAATAAAATAATTAAATAAATAAATAAACAAACAAAAAAATGAAGGATGACAATCTAGCTTGGGTCAAGCCAAGCTCAAGTCAACAGGCCAAGTTCGAGTTGACTAGATCATGGGCCGAACTTTGGCTAGGGTTGTTTAAGCCCAGCCTGACATAAAGCCTAATCAAAAACAACAAAATGATAACATTTTTAAAATTTTCAGAAATTAATAAATCAAAAACAACAAAATGTACCTATTGCCATCCCTAAAAGATAAGTACAATAATAAATTAAATCAACTATGTTAAGAATATAATTAGGCTAAGTAAGAGACTCTCTAGGCTAAATAATTAGGAGATAAGCACTGCATATTAAAAAAAAGTTAACTACAAAATAAAAAACTCTTAAAGGAAAAGGTCTAAAATATCTAAGAAAATGAGAATAAACTTATTAAGAGTGATCCTTTTCATGTCATCTCCTCAATAAATTATAAGAGAGTCACATCATTTTAGATCTCGGTTGAGCTAAACTTGATCTTTTTCATGTCATGTCCTCGGTAACTTATAACAAGAGTGATATCATTCTCGGTTGAGCTAAACTCAATTTGTTCAGCCTTCTAACATTGTTTTTGATAGCCTATCTTGGCAAGGTCTCTCACCCGAAATAACCTGATACAGGTAATGCAGCATTTCCAGATATTTCAGGCTCTCAGTATCTCATTTCTTTCATTTTCTGACTTCAGGAAGCTGAATGTTCAAACTCCATCTATGATTCTCATCCTGGTAAAACTTTTGTATAATAAATCTGAATTTATCATTCCTTTGCCTTATGATAGTTCTATTTCTTGAATGGAACGAGGGATGGGATATATAAAATAACGTTAAGAGTATCACTGTAACAAGGTGGTAGTAACCGGATCGAGCTTGTTTATCCCTGAGCTCAATGCCAGTCTTCATAATTCACTTCTATATATATACAATTCTGTGGCATATAATATAAAATGATGCAGAGAAATCACCATAGTATGGTCCAAGAGAAAATCTGGGACCAATCTGCTTTACAGAAACAGTTCACACTTCATTCTGCTCCTTCCCTTTTGACTACAAGAGCTAGAGTTTATCTAGATAGGGACACTTGAATGTTAATCAACATCATCAGTATTAGAAGCACCTTTTGCTCGTGATGATGACTGCATAACAAAAATAACCTTAAGAATTCAACAAAGAATGATCTACTTCAATGCAGAAGGACCGGATTCCGTCGCCAAAATGCTGCAGTGTGCTTCTCCGAGATTATGAAAACTATCCAGAAGCATTCTACATCAGAGATTTCAGGCTGCACACATTGCATCACCACAATAATGACTACCATCCTGATATTGACCTTTCTGTGCACAAAGCTGAGGACACTTCGCTGCTTTAGCTACTACCGTAAGGATCATCATTCATCTGTATCAACCACAGCATGAATCATCACTATGAGCTCTCTCTTAGACTTGCCAAATGTGCAGTTAAACGGAAGAATATGAATTACATATATTATTTTTCACGCAATATCTTAAAAAACACATTTACTTTACCAAAAGATTATACCTTTACTGAGATGTTATAAAACTTTTGACTGTTTCAACAATAGCATACCATTGGCTTCCATCCAATATATGCTCATTAGTATTAAGTCAGAATCATAAAAATTGAAAATTCTCCAAATTATCACTTCCAACAAAGAATAAAATGAAAATTCAGAATGAAATGCTCTTTGAATTCAGGCACAATACTTTGGATAATGCTTAAACATTTCAGACAACATACCGTTTGAAGGGTGGTCGACATGTACAAAGAAACTTGCGGCAACTATGAGATAGCAGAGAACAAGCATCAGGCCTTTAAAATAGTTTGCCTTCCCATCCTGGCCAAAACCAATGTTTTTAAAAACCAACAAGTGAACATGTAAGGAAATAGTCAAGTTCTACTTAAGACATCAACCGACAAAGTCAAATGATGTGCCAATTTTAGCAAACTTGTTTTTCTTCTTTAGGACCTCTTTATTTTTTCTTTTTTCGTTAATATTGACTTTATGCCAAGTTCTATATCAGCTTGTAACCAAACCGTTCTTCTTGTTACTGTAGAATTGAACTACTTGTACTTGAGAAAAGAAAGCAGAAATGGAGATAACCAAAGGTATATGTATGCCTTTAGATGAAACCATTCTTTCTTTTGGTAGTAAAGAATCCATAAGAAATAGGATATGCAAGAGAGAGCATACTGTCTGAGACCGTCAAAAAAGGTTCATCTTTGAGGATAGCATCACCTTTTATGCCATAACCTTACGACAGCATAACTTTCCAAGCATATCCAGTAGATGTAAATTCTTTTAGATGCATAAAGACATGCATAAATTAGATACATGTGTATGTACTATTCTGACAGGTAAAATGCAAACTTGAAAGTTTCTGCAACTCTGTGATGCACAGTAAAGATTTTTTAACAAGCAAGAAAGGAAAAAGGATAAACAGACAGAATTACAAACCTGCAACATAAATGCCACCACTAGAACTGTTATAAACAGGGTAGCAGTCTCAAAGAGTTGAAAGTTCAAGTCCATCGGTCTTCCCATGATCCATCCGACAACAACGCAAAAGGGAATCTTGAAGTCACAGGGGAAGAAAATTCTTTAGCTCATTGAAGACAATAACCTTTTACCTCTGAAAATACTTTTATTCCAAAAGTACAGACTATTGGTTATTCCACAGCAAGCAAATCGTAACCATACCATCCTAATATTGAAAGATGATCAGAATGTTGAAGAACTAACCACAAACATTGATATCTGGGTACAAGATCCTATAGCAACCCCAAGTGCAATGTCCTGAAAAAGAATATAGTTCATACTTGTTTAAACAGATATCACATAAGCACCATGACCATGAATAATATAAGAAATTTAACATTAGCAGCAAAAATATTATCACAGCACTGACAAGCTTGTCTTTTGTGGCAAACATGATTGCGCTTGCATGCTCAGCAGCATTTCCTACAATTGGAAGGAGAATCACACTGATGAAAGACATAGGCATGTTCCACGAGTGGGATGCTCCCTGAAAAGAGAGTAGTAATTGGTATCAAAATTTACCACATTTAGGAAACATAGTAATTACATTCAATAGGAATGATTCAATTACGCTACCATTTCTTTTTTTATTTTTCTTGTGTTATTTTCAGGTGGGTGGTAGTGTACTTTAGAACTATTGAACTTGAAAGTTTCATTTCGTTGCATTTCATTTTCCAAATGGTTTTGGTATATCTTAATCATGAATACAAAAAAGGAGGATCATTCCTAGAAAAGAAACAATTTCATAATGGATGATACCTTGATGGTGTCCACAAGATAACCAGACAGTACAGAGATCCACAAAGTTAAAATTGCTAGCCAAAGGACTGATTCCCTGTAAGTTAATTCAGGAGCATCTTCCTCGGAAAGATCATCTTCAGGATTGTCTCTTCCCTGCGGAAGTTGTATGAAGTTTATAATTCCAAACCAAGATGTTAAGTACCACAAATGGAATCCTAATGGCCCCAACAAAAGAAAAACAACAGCCAAGCTGAGTCATGAACAAGGTATCAGATGATTTCACTAAGGCATAGCCCTACAATTTCTTATGATTTATAAGTTTTATTAAAATAAGGAATCTTTAGAACTTTTACATTATGTTAACAGAATTTTTAGTTTTTTCTCTAAAAATAAATTTCCAAATAACTCTCATTTGTAGTAATTACATCACACCATGAGTAAAAGTTTCTAGATTTTGACTAGTCCAACCTACAACTATTTTAAGACAACTTCATACTTGAAATTATTCCCAGATAGATATGAGCTAGATGTATGGTTTGTTTCTTGTTTCATATTTGCCAAGACACCATTAGACAACTAAACTCTCATGCTAAGTCTGGACAGACAAACACTAGAATGAAGGCCTGCAACTCACAATACGGATCTTCAGGGGTTTTAAGTTGAAAAGTAATAAAATAAAATACCTCATCATTCACAGGAATATACATATCATGAGGGGTTTTGAGTTGAAAGAACAGGTAACTTCCATACGCGACTAGCATTACACAGCTACTAAATCTTGAAAGAGCCAACTCTGACTTTCCAAATTGAATTTCTGTATGTGTAAAGTGAAGCACAGCAGGAAACATTATCCCCATTACAGCCATCAAAAGCAACCCAGAGTTCACAAGAGCAGCTGCCTGATGCAATGACAATCCCACTTCAATATGAACTGAGACATAAGAGAATGATAGGAAAGGAAAACAGCCACTTCATCCTTAATCTGATCAAATATTGGGGACATACCTTGCTAAAATGCTGAATCCTTTTATAAACTAACCCTCCAGCAAAGAAAGAAAACCCAAGAACCAAGAGCATGTTTGACAAGATGGAGCCCAGTAAAGATTGTTGAACTACCCTTATCATTCCAATCTTCAATGCATAAATAGATATGATCATTTCTGTTGCATTTCCAAAAGTGGCATTCAAGAGACCTCCAACTGCAATTTCCATTAAAAAGGAAACAAGAACCAAATAAACCATATGAAAAAGATAATAAGAAGACATAAATATAAGTTAATTACTTATGCACAACTATTATCGTAGCTTCAACTAGTACCTAAATCACACCTTTAGTATTAAATTAGTAAAATACCTGTTGGTCCAGTGTACATTGCAAGCTGCCTGCTCCACAAATATTGATAAGCTTAGCATTGTGCAAAATAGAATAAATGTAAAAATCAACTTAATTGTCGGCCATTTTTAAAACCAGTAGTGAATGCTTACTCAGTTGTGTAACCCAAACGCTCTGCCAAAGCAGTGATGCCTAGTAAGCTAAGGAAGAATACCCATCCCTATTTATAAAAATCATAGTAAATATAGGGAAATCAGCGTAACAAGTTGGAGATTAAACTAAAAAAGTGGCAAAGAAACAGCAATCATTCGACAGTTGGCTACGTTTCATCAGAGAAGTAATGCATTGTCTTTGGACTAACTATCTATAATAGAAATGGAACTCAAGACAATCCGGGGGATGTACTTAGTTCTTACATTGCTCGGTGTAAAATGGTGCACCAACATTGCTAAGGGACCAAAAGGTAGCAACATGTTAATCTTTGCTGCCATCAAGACGAAGTATATACTGCTTAGAGGGCTCATCTTTAACCTATTAAAAATCCTGAACTTGCCAACATCTGCAGGAACACCCGCACTATGTAACTCGGAATCAAAAGGATGAACTTTAGTTCCTGCCGGTGATGCGCTGAGAGGGGTTTCCTCATCAGATTCCATCTCCACCTTTTCCACTGGTTCCATCTGCATATAGATGAAATTGGTTGATCAAAAGAGTCTTAAAACTCCTATCAAGATTTCCATATCTACAGTTGGAATTGATAAAATGGGAAGATCATTAAAGAACGGAAACGATTCATCAACAGATTCTCCGTCATTCCGTTGCTAATTGGAGAACTTCATCAGGAGGTTCAGCAGTAGACATTAGTCCATTTCCACCAAGTGCAGTAAACAAAAATGCTTGCTAAAACAACGTCAAGATCTTACACATACTTTGAAACATCACAATCCAAAAGAGATCACAAATCTATAGTTCTACAAGTAATACCATTAATCAAAGTTCTGAATCTTCAAAAAACAAGCAAAAGGGGCACTCTTGGATCTTTTCTCGTGATTCTGGTCAGATTCTTGCTAACGAAGAAATACCCTTTCCAGAACCCGTTAAAACCAACTACTTGTCGTCGGATCTCGGTGGGTTCACATCCTCGTCTCTGTGTAAATAAAATGTGGATTCGTGACTTTGTAAAACTTATGGAAGCAAAATGGAGACACAGTGGTGTATGAATGTACCTCGTGGCCGGCGACAGACTAAATGAAACTTCTGAGAAGCAGCGCATGCCTTGCATTATTTCAAACGTTAAGTTACGGTAAACGTACACAAGTTGGTGGACTTTTAGTGGCACAAATACGAACTTGACGACATGTTTGACCGTTGAATTAGACTACAGCGAGCAGCCATTCATGTCCGTGTAAATTTCAAACTTAACGGCGTTTCTGGAGTGACAATAGCCTTTCTGCTAGTTGAAGTGCGTTCCCATGTTATGGGAACTCGTAATAACAAAGTATAATAATGCATATATTCACTTTATAACTATAATTTGCATAGTGTTAAAGTGTTTAAGAAATTTCCTATGTTCTCTTTTTGTTTATGTTTTAAAAAATTGACTAAAAGTTAGAATCATAAAACAAAAGATTTAAGATTTAAAATGTTCAATATATATTAAATTATTATAAAATTAACTAAATATTAAATAAAATTAAAGAATATAAAATATGATTGAAAAATATTGTAATTACCTATAGAAGAATTTAAAGTTTAATTAAAAGTTGTTAAATAAAATAATTAATTTATACTTATAGTTTATGATAATTTATTATTTTACAAAAATTGGCCGATTGATTTATAAATTAATTAATTTTTATAATAAGAGTTATTAAAACAAATCGAACAAAAAATTAGGCGATTCAAAATTTTTACAGTAGAACCGACCGAACCGATTGAGTCTTTTAATCATTAATAATTTGTTATGTTTCTCTTTCTTTTTAAATACTAAAATTGTTGCATTTGATGGTCATGTGATCACTTTTATACTCAATTGAAAAGATATAAAGAATTGGAAATGATTTTAAATTAATATATCTTAAGATTTAATGAGTCTTTAGAATACATGCAATATTAGAAATCTTCTAAAACTATAATTTCTGAATGGAATGGACAATTTATTGGGTAAAAGAAGTAGTTTAAGAAATGTTAGATTTTTTTTGTCTGTTTAAAATCTTTATAATTTTTATTTTTCAAGTTATTATTTTAAATTTTGATTAAAATAAAAAACACGCAATATAAACACTTAGATAGTAATAAATAATATCATTTTAGTGTGTTCATAAAAGGGATGGTAATGGGCCGAGACAGTCTAACCCGTGTCAGGCCCAAGTCCAACTTTAACAGCTTCTACTCCGATCCAAGGCAACTAGTCCTAAGCTCGAGTTTGAGACCAACTAGCTTGGTTTGACTTGATTCTTTTATTTTTTAAATTAAAAAATAATATCATTTTTTACAAAAAAGCACCTTTTTTCTTATAATTGTCTTGTACATATTAATCTTTAACAACACAAAAATGAGAATATTTTTAAATGGATCAATTATATATTTATTTAGCAGTTCTCCAATATGAGATTAAATTATATTGATGCACTTTTCACTAATTTTTCTTTTTATTTATTATTGTCTTAATTAATTAGTCTTATGAGAATATTTTAAATGGATCAGTTATATATTTATTTAGCAGTTCTCAAATATGAGATAAAATTATATTGATGCACTTTTTCACTATTTTTTCTTTTTATTTATTATTGTCTTAATTAATTAGTCTTACACCTTTTGAGTAGTATATATCAATTTTCAACTTCATTAATAAGCATTAAAATATTATTAAAATTAATTTTATTAAATTTTAATTATTAAAACTGAACATTTTAAAATTATAGGGTGTAATATGTGAATTAGTTCTACAATCCGCTGAAAAATCTTAATGTATCCAAAATAAATCATGCCATTTTGGAAGAAAAAAAGGCATTGATTGCATGAAACTTGTTTTCAACTGTTCCTTTTATGCCTACAATGTTATAATGCATACTAATAAATATACAATTTCTTATTATTTTATTATATATAATAACCATAATTTACAATAAATTAAATTATTATAGATTAAAATATCTAACTCATTCGGTCAATTCAACCGTAAAATCTTTGAATCGGCTAATTTTATTTTCAATTAATTTTAATAATTTTGTTAGTTATTATATAATCAATCGATTTAAATTAATAAGTTATTATAAATAAATACAATTTTATTTTACAAATTTTAACAATTTATTTTAATTATATTTTAAAATTTTTAATTTTATTTAATATTTAATCAATTTATAAAATATTAATTACGATATATATATATATCGTACTGTGATAGTGGCTTTGTACTTTGTACATTTAACCTTTCAGTTTAAGATATTTATATATATATATCTAAACTGAAAGGTTAACTGTACAAAGTACAAACCGACTATCGCAGTACGATATGTCTTCTTTGGATCAGTGAAGCGGACACTTCATGTCTTGTCTATCCAAGACAAAACAAGAAGCTCCTCATGTCCGATCCTTAACTGAAGACTCACCAGTTATCAAGCCTCAACCACCAACGAGCTTAATCTCCACAAGTTATTCTCTTCCTCTTTAGCTCTCATCTGGTGTACCTTGTTTCTATTCTTTCACTTATTCTCTTGAAGTACTGTATTCGTTTTTATCCTGATCAAAGATATGCACTTCTTCCCTTTCCTTGTTTTCTCAACTGGGATTCTCTAAAGTTTCGTTTTTGACGTTCCTATTAGAATCTAAACTGTAAGTATGATTCTGGGTATTCTTAATCATTGACTCCAAACTTGACTTTAAGTTTTTTTCTTGGGCTTGTTTTATGTGTTTTGCCTTTTTTTTTTATTGCTGCTGATCTATGTAATTTATCTTATGCTTTGCTTGGATGCTAAGAAAATGACAGGAAATATAGGAAAGGAATAGTTCAATTGCTTCTTTGTCGAGATTAGGCTTGATTCATGTGATGGTTTGCGGCTTCAGATACAGAATGGGACGTTTATAGCTCAATTGGATATTAGATGGTTTTCATGCTTTGAATGTTCTTCAATTTTTTTAAAATTTTTTGTTACCATGCAAGCAGAAAGGAATTGGTTGTTTCCTAATCAATCTTGGAGTACTAGGTCCTGGCTATGCTTCAAGATGTGAAATGGCTCTTATCAATCATCCACACTTTAATGTCTTTTTTGTATGTTCCTGTCCAGCTAAACTGTGTTTTACATTTTTGGTTGTTTGTACTCCATTTTGTTCCTATGAAATTTGGACAGAATATGAAAGTAAACAATACAATACACAATGATTACTGAACCCTATACATCTGATTAACATCTTCACTTAGCTATATGCATTTCATGACCACTGAGAAATTTAAGGCATTTTTGGTTTTTGTTCTTTCTTTGTGGTGGGGGTGGGTGGGAAGTCTTTGAATTCTGTTTTATCTTTTTTTTTTTGTGGATTTAGGCTAAGCTTTCTGCTATGCTCCTTTTGTTGCTGATAACCTTTTTTTTGTAATGTTCAATATTTGTTTATCTGATTAATTAGTAATCGGCATAGTTGACAAACTATGTTCTAGGTTAAAATTTATCTGTTGTTTAATGTGCATTGTCTTCTAATTTGCAACTTCATATCATTGTGCGCTGTAAACCATTTATCCAAATTAGTTTGATCCTTGACCTGTGTGGATGTCCTGAAGTCACTTGTACAAGTGACTTAATTGCTATAAATGCTGTAATAATGTAGTATGACTCAAAGCAACAGCAACGCAAGTTCAAGTTCCACCTCAAGTTTGAGTCGCAGCTTTCCTGATACAGAGGATGATCAAACCATTGCCAGCATCTTAACAATAACGGAAGAAGAAAAATCTCAAGTTGTTAAAAAACTTGGGAGCAGGCTCTCTCATTTGGATTCTATACCGGTAGGCCCTTTTGTCGAAGTGTTGAATTCTCCTCAATTATGTACATGACATTTTACTCAGTGTGAATTCTAAATTTTTAATGAATTCTCTTGACATGGAGCATTCTTTTCCACTTGTTTTATAGGATTTGTTTGACATAGCCAATTCAAGAAATTATTACTCTCCCATCTTTATTGAAAATGCACACCTTCTGCATACATGTGTAAATTAGGGAAGCTGTTACTTTGTGTAGCTTTTATGGTTAAAGACTCTGTTTCTTTACGTAACAATCTTTACGTAACAATCGAACATTCTTATTATAGTTGGTACTGTACAATCCCATCATTCATGAAAAGATAGTTCCTTGACAGAGTGAAGGGATTACTGTTGTGATCCTTGTTTTGGGTTTTGTCATCTATCCTTTTTTATTGTGTTGTGCATACAACTTTCACATTGTAACAGTATGCAACTTAGTTTGTGCCTCAATTAAGTGTGTAACAGCACTATTTATCAGCTAGATATCTTGCAGCACTTGTGTTACATGGTTGACCGGCTAGTTAGAGGCAGAGGGAATCTCTTATGATTGTTGGCATTTTTGCTTCAGAATGATAACATCATTGTGGCCATTTAGGCTACAAATTCTTATTGATTCCTTCTTTTTGCAGCACGCACCACGTGTTAACCATGAGATACCTGATGTGAATGACGCAACCTTAGACCATGAAAGACTGTCTGAAAGGTTGCAACTCAACCTCAATGCTATTTACTTATCGTCTTTAGTTAATAAACTGTTTATTCTACCATGATTTGTCTCTTAAGCCTTTACTTTGCGATTCATCCTCGTGTTTCACTTTCTTCCATGAGATTCACCAAATATATTTCTCTGTGTGGCATCCTTTGAATAGAATCGTAGAGTAGATTCCATATGTAGACATCAGATACTCCCTGGTTGACATATTTGTTCAATACGGGGTAGATTTTACTACCTGATCTGTGTCATTTGGCAGAAACTATGCATGCAAATCATGTATCGTCTTTGTTAAACTAATCTATTTTTGTTCAGGTTGGCTGCATATGGTTTGGCAGAATTACAAATTGCAGGTGATGGAAATTGTCAGGTGTGAAATTGCATTCCAAATTCATAGTTGCTCATGCTTAGACCTAACTTTTTAAAGGGATCTTAGTAGCTTAGTCCATAGCAATTTCTGCTTTTCAAACTACTGCTTTACCTTAAATTTTACAGTTTCAAGCATTGTCAGACCAGTTGTTTCGGAATCCGAAACACCATAAACACATGAGGAAACAAGTGGTAAAGCAGGTACATATTGTACATCCCTACTAATGCATCCACTATCAACCCCTCTGTTCTACGATAACTGTGGTTTCATACCCAGTAAGGCTTGATAGGGCTTGAAACATTGACTTGAATAGAAATGGGTTACTTCTTGAATAGTGATTTAAAATGTATATTTTGGGGTAACAATGACTCTATATTTTTGTGGAAATATAAGCATTGTTTAGTAATTCTCTTAAGGAAGATATGATCTTTTTCTCTTTTTTATTGGTTTCTTATCATTTTGTCCTTGTCATTCCAATAATTTGTTAATCTTCTTTTTTCAGCTAAAGCATTTCAGAAAATTTTACGAAAGTTATGTACCAATGAAGTACAACAGTTACCTGAAGCAGATGAAAAAGTTAGATCACTGTGATGACGCCTATTAGTTTCCTCCTTACAAAAGTTAGATGGCATGTTTCCGCAATATGGAACTAAATGTTGATTCTTTTCATGCATGAATGTCGTATGCTACTAGATCAGGGGAATGGGGCGATCACGTCACTCTACAAGCAGCAGCAGATCGAGTAAGTACTTTACAATCTTTCTGATTCTTCAGATTCATTTCTGGAACTTAGTGTTAAGTTGGCCACTGTGAATATGTAAGAAATAAACCTAGCTATAACAGATTAGCCTAGCCTGGTTTTCTTCTTACTAGGAATGAAACTGGTGTTGCATCGTGACTTTATGATTCCGATCAGCCTAGTCTCATCCGAAACTTGTTGGACCTGCAAATCCTTGTGCCTTAATAGCCCTTACCTGTCTATCATAAATAAAAAATGTCAAATCTCATGCAGCCCTAGCCTTTTTAGTAGTTCAATGATGTTCTAAGTTTCTCTAAGCAATTTGATGAACTTGGCTCGCTTTGATGCAGCTTATCTTTGTCAATCGTGTACTTTCTCATATGTTGCTCTAATTGAGAATTTTGACTTATTATTTTGGGAACAGAACAGACCTATTCTGGATACAATAAATTTTGACAACACTTTTGAATTCAATTATGAATGATCTATGACTTTCTACAAGCTCTCTTTTCAGTTTGAAACCAAAATTTGTGTGGTCACGTCTTTTCGCGACACATGCTACATCGAGATTATGCCCAAGAACAAGAATCCTGTCAGAGGTAGTTCCAATTTCTTGCTATGTTATATAATAAGTTTTTTTTTTTTTTGGTAAATTTGTTTCAATAAGTATTAAAGGAGTAGCAACTTCAGCCCTTCATGTAGTTCTGGTAGAGTGAAAGTAGGAAGCAGGCAAGATTATTAATATGTGCCATCTTTCTTCTACTTCAAGATGAGAGTTCGGGTGTGAGCATGTAAGTTACATCTGAAGTTCTGCTATGGAATTAGGCAATTATATTTAGTTACACTGTAGAAATGTCGTCCAGAGTCACTTGACGAGTAGACATATGTGACAAAGTATTGAAAACCTAAAATATTTCTTCACTAAAGGGAGAGGTGTGTCATAGGTAGAATGCTGTCATCGCTCTACTACAGTCCATCTTTGACATATTGAAACGATTCGCATTTAGGAAGTTAGTCTCCTTATTATCTATTTGTAAGTTCATATCATGTATCGTTTTCCGCAAACTGATTGGTTTTGCATTTCTAGAGGTCTGGCTTAGTTTCTGGAGTGAAGTTCATTACAATTCATTGTATGCCATTGAAGGTACTGAACAAATCTAAAGCAACCAGATCATTTGTGCTTCGTACTGGGAATATTTTTGCACTGGCCAACCAATTGAGCTCATTGACTAACTGTTATGCATCTGCAGATGTTCCCACAAAAGTTCCAAGAAAACGGCATTGGCTTTTCTGAGATCATGACATATCAGCAGGAAGTGAAGAACACCATTCTTCATCCCATTCATTTATGTATATCATCTGCAATAGATAGGAAAAAGGAATACAGCAATACTTCAACCTTCAAGTTAGCTGACGATGATGTTGTTTCCTAATGTATCAAAACAAGAACATAACCTGACGTGAAGTAGCAAGAAGTTACAGTGTAAAAAGAAGAATGATACATCATCATGATCAATTGGTAGATTTATGTTGTTTTTCTCTCTTCAACAACAGCATCCTCATAAAATTTCACTAAGATGCAAGATTTGTGCATATGTGTTTTTCTACCATCATTTTGCATAGTACATGGTTACATATATGATTGTGTTTTTTGAAATGGATAATTACCTTGACCTCCACAGCATTATTGATTCTTGAGTTGGAAGTTCTTTCTTCTTTTATGTATCATTGTGCTTTTCTACCTCCATTGATAAAGAAGTTTCAGATTGACTTTCCTTATCGCTTTTCAAAGTCGTTACACTCACTCTCTTTCGAATTCACCACCGTTTGGAAAGGTTATTTTTCTGATGCTTGAGCTTCTAATTTACTTACAGAGATGGCTAATTGAGTGACTTGATTTTATAAGTTTTAAAAGCTTGCCCTTGTTTCCTGTTGAAATTGTTGTGTATTAGTAGCAAGTGCCTTAACAATTTCATCTAAAGAAATACCTAAATTTGAAGATTGATGTTGAGCATATGTAGAGGCTTGAGGTTGTAGGTTCTCTATTAAAATTGTGAGATTGATATATTTGTTGCCCTCCTTGATTTTCATAGCTAAAGTTTGGATGATCCCTTCATCCTATATTATATTAATTGGCATAAAGATCATACATTCGTTTAGGCTAACCAGGAAAGTCCCTTATTTTGTTAGTTTCTTGCATGAAGTCTTATTGCAATGTAAGACACATATCTGTATGATGTCCAAAGAATGAGCATATTCTGCACACTCTTGCCAATTGCAATTGACTTATAGCTATTTGACAAACTAAAGCAATTAAATCTGAAATTTTATCCTCAAGGTGCGTGTTACTTACCTTATTCACACGCTTAACAACTTCATCTTTCTTTGTCCTAAATTGTTGATAATTTTCGACCATTATTGATATCAATTGTCTTGTCACCTTTGGTGTTTTATTTGCTGAAACTCCTCTATTAGCTGTATCCAGTATACTCCAATCTATTAGCAATATTCCTTCATAAAGGTAATGAATCAAGAGTTGGTCAGGAATTTGATGATGTGGACAACTAACACATAACTCAAATTTTTCTCAATATTTATGCAGTGTTTCTCCACTAATTTGTCTTATCCCATATATCTCTTTTTTTATATTCATTGCTTGTAATGCGAGAGAACTTCTCCAAAAATATTCTTTTCATCTCATTCTATGTTGTCATTGAGTCAAGAGGAGATAATATAGTCAATCATTTGCCTTATCTTTCAATGAGAACAGAAAGGCCATGAGATAATTTGTTCTGTTGCTACCCTTTGTGGCTTCATTTAATAGCGGACAACATGAAATTTTTTCAGGTATTTATGTGGATCTTCACCTACAAGACCACGAAAAATAGGGAGAAGGTGAATCAAACTAAATTTCAATTCGAAATCTACCTCAACATCTAGAAATTGTATGTATAAGGGTTGTTGATTCAAATTCGGTGCCATTAACTCCCTGAACGTTCTAGGGTTGAGATTTTCCATCTTTTCTTCTACTTCTTGAAAATTAGAGTCTTTACCAATTGTTAGATCTACTTCAATTTTCACATCTTAAGGTAAATGACTGCTTCCTTGCTTAGTTTCTTTCCTTAAACGACGAGTTGTCTTCTCAATTTCTAAATTATATTGTAATTTACCTATCTGAAAAGCATGAGTCATACAAGATAAGAGATTAATAATAACTATAAAAGAACACAATGAAACTAAAGAACTAAAGTAGTTTGTTGACACCAACGTCAAATTTTGATTAGGTTGTTGAAACCTCTAAAATAATTCCGATTCTCCAAACTTCTCATAGTATTTATTGAACCAGATAGAATCTCAAGAAAACTAAACATTAGCTTCGTAATTTCAAATAATAAAATAAAATAGAGCTTTCGATTAAATAACTAATTAACTAAAATTAATAGGAATGAAAGTAAATCAACTGGATATAAAAGTGAATTTCATAATTACTAAACTCCAATTTAAGGAAAGATATCATCTAATTATAACATTGATCATTGGTATAAAAAAATATTGCAATTCATGTAGTTAGTCTAAAACATATTAGAACGACCATAATAAGTTCAAAATTTTCTAAATTAATTGGTTTAAATGTAGTATTCAAATCAAAACTTACCATCCATTGAATATGTGTGATAACATTCAATATCAAATAAATGATAATAATAAGCTTAGTGAAAAGACTATATCTTAAATTATTTAACTTAGTTTTCTTATTTATCATAAGTTAAATGTGCAATTTCATAAATAACTTATTTATTACTTGTATCAATCCTTTATGACAATTACGAATCATTGAATTTATAGATATCAATAGAATAAACAACGTTAAATTAAATTGTCAAATTAATTAATATTAATTATTCATGAAATGAAAGAACTCAAGACAAAAATACTTGAATTAAAACATGAATAAAAGGTATAGAACAAAAAACTTCATAAGGTTACAATTAGAATATCGAATGCTCTCAAATCAAAATTATTGAGTTTAGCCATATATAGTTTTGCTCTAATAACAAAATAGAAGAAAGATAAAGAATTGAAAGAAAAGTAAGAAGAAAATTAATCTTTTGTTGTGAGGAATGTTCCTTTTATAAAGTTTTCTGATCTATTTTTATCTTGCAAAGATATCTATCTAAAATAAATTAAAGTTAAAATTCCTACATGATATGGATAGAAAGAAGTTTCTTAGTTAAACTCTCACTCTTCAAGTAATCAATCTTACCTACTGCAACAATCTCTTCACTTTATCCAAAAATTCGTGATTATCATTAATAATGTTCCAATTTAATATAATCTGCACTTTCATTTCCTAAAACAAAATAAACATTAATTCATTATTTAAGCACTAAAATAAATCTAAAACAAATGAGATAATATCAAATAATATATCAAGATGATATCTTATCAATAGAATAGAGCCACGTGAATATGCTAAATTTCTACTTTAAAATTTAACCTATTTGTATGATGAATTTGTCATCAATTTTATCAATAATCTTCTTACATAATGCCTAGTAATTAGTTATTTTTCAATTGAAGTATAAGAAAATTATTTTAAAAATTAAAAGATTTTTTAAATTTTAAAATTAAGGAAATTTTCAAGTTTTCTTAATTATACAAAATTTTATATTTTACCTTTTATATTTAACAAAAACAATGGAGGAAACTCATAAATTAGCCATATATAGTATTCTTTTATTTGTGGAGGAATCAAGTTAGAGCTCATAGGGACAGGCAATAGGAAATACATGGAGAGAAATACATGAGTATGACCTCACAGAATCATTTGGGTTTTTTTTCTAGGTAAAACTATTTCATATGGTGATATAATAAATTTTTAAACGTTTCTTTAAACCGTCTTTAAACTGATAAAATAAGAATGTTAATGGTTAAAAAGTTTAACTTTTAAAATCGGTTAAAGATTAAATATAATTAAAGGATTTGAAAAATGATTAAAATTTTGGTCTTACTAATAAAAATTTAAATTCTAATAAAATAAAATTTTAAATAAATATTAATTATTTTATTTTGATTTATAAAACTGATTAGAATACGAAATTGGCTCAAGAATTAACAAATTGATCAATTTTTACAACAAAAATTATTAAAATAATTCAAAATAAAAACTTAAAAGTTAGTTAACTTAAAATTTTTACTGTTAAATCAATCGAGTCGATTAAATTTTATAACATCGGATATAATCACAATTAGGGTTCAACTTTAGCCATCATTTACAATTGTTTTCTTGCTTTTTATAAGAAATTCCTTGTATCAGTTTTAAGTTTATTTTAGTTATAATAAATCTTTTATGATATTTTAAACCAATAATTAAAGTCTTAAAATTTTTAAATATAATTATCACGCAGTTGTTCTAAATTTAAGTCTTTATATTTATAAAACTCAAACAAACATGATTTTTTTACTGAATTTAAAACAAATACAGAAAATTAAAATAAAAACAAAACAAAAATCCCTTAAAGTTTACCATACATCTTTTGTTAATTATTGTTTTATTACTAACAAAAGAGTAATACAAACAATCTCTATCATTAATATACGGTATTAACAACTTTTAACATGTCTTAATTAAATTTCCTTTCTTTTATTTGGAAATTTGTCAGTTCCCCTATATTTATATTTACCGTTAACTTTAAAAGTAGAACTCACATTAATGTTCCCAAGTGATTAATACTAATCTTTCTTTGAACCTAAGCATGCATAATGATGAACCCTGCAGTTAGCCACAAAGTGCACTTTTTCTTTCTGTATAAACACAAACTATACAAAGCTTTTAGATACAATGATTAGATTCCTTATTATCCTTGAAAAATATAATACCAATTGCACCGAATTAATGTCTTTGCTCTAGTTATATATTTAATGAATATTTGGATGAGTTTATATTAGTAGAATTTTTAAAAAGAACTTTTTAAGAAATCAGTTGATTGCTTGGCTATCATTCAAAAAGAGTTTTTAAAGAACTTCATATAATATACTGTTTTACAACATAAAAATAAAAGTACTTTTAATTTTAACTATATTTTATTTTTAATAAAATTATTTATACATATAAATATTATTTAAAATATATTAAACAATATGCAAAAATAATATATTAATTATTATATAATTTTAAACCATATAAAACATAAATAAAAATATATTTAACCAAAATTTTATATAGATTAGAATATAAATAAAACTAATATAAAAACAAATATAAAACATATAAAAAGTCAAATAATATTTTATAAATCTCAAAATAAGCGTGAAAATGTGTTTGTGGTTATTGTAAAAATTATGTGTAAAACATAAAGGTAAAAGAAATTAAAAACAAATTTATTAATTGATTTGAAAAATCTACCTGAAAAAGTAATTTTTTAAAAGCTATAAATTTGAGTTTCTCAAAAGTTTTATTCTAGTTTCCAAAAAGTCATTTCTATGAAAAAATGATTTTGGATTTTACAACTAAACATTCAGTTTTATTAAAACAGTTTTGTGGTGAAAAAGTTTTATTCATCTTTCAAAAATTGAACCAAACATACACTTAATAAGTTATTTTTACTATGAGCTTTATGGCTGCAAATAAGTCATACATTCAATATAAAAAAAAACTAGCAAGTACACGTTGATCAAGACTCTTTGAAACTCCTCTCAAATGGTTGATTTAACTGGTAAAACTTAATTACTTATGTGCTACTAAATTAAACATTTTAGATTTAAGTTGTAGTTGAGAGAATGATTCTCGTTAGTGATTTGAATGATGATGAACCAAGCGTGGAGATACGATAATCTTATAAATACTAATTAGATTTAATTTATTATATATTTTACTTATTAACTTGTTAAATAAATTATATGTATCTAATGAATTATTCATTATGTATCTGAAGGATAATAGTTGAACTCTCTACTTTTATATAAAAGAAAACTTCTATTAAGTATGACTAATTTATATATTTGATAGGTTCACTTAAAACTCACGAAGACCTTTTGTTGAGCATGAAAGTAGATAGCCATTACTTTCTTGCAAGATCACGTCTTGTACCTTCTGAAACTACCAAACATAGGTCATGAAATTAGAAGACAAATGAAAAGCCATAAAATGAAATGCATGTGCACTGCTTGGTAACAAATGAATTGCAGGTCTGTTTGTATGTGTAATGCAATTAAACTATGTGCCCCAGCCAACAAGATCGAAATGGACGTATGATAGAATTTGATGGACCACCATGAGTCCACCATCCTAGATTAACTCACTCTAATAACACCAGACCAGATCAGACCAAACTAGACCATACCAGACGATGAGTCTCTTGTTTCCATGTGGATATATCATGATCTAGTTGTGTCATTGCAATGTCCACTTTTATGTCTTCTTGCCCTTTCTGAGTACACGCAGAAAAGAGGTGCAGAATTTTCCTCTCAGATTTTTAGAGAAAGTTTCAAACTTGATCACAAGTACACATATCAGTAACATAGAGAGATGTTAAAAACATAAGATTTGAATTATACTCACAATTAGGGTTCAACTTTAGCCATCAATTACAATTGTTTTCTTGTGTTTTAGTAAGAAATTTCTTGATCAGTTTTATGCTTATTTTAGTAATAATAAATCTTTTATGATATTTTAAACCAATAATTGACTAATTATCTGTAGTCTTACAATTTTCTTAACATAATTATCACTCAATTGTTCTAAATTTATGTCATTACATTCATAAATTCGTATATCTCTTTTATCAATTCAAAATTATTGTTAAACTCACCTAAACGAGTTGTTACACCTTTTACCTAAACCTCTTCACTATTTCAAGTTTCAACTCGACTGAAATTTTTGTTAAAGAACCCAAAATCCAGGAAAAAAAAGTCCTATAACCATTTTACTATTTTGTTATCTTGTTAGTTAACTCATTAATTAAAAAATCGAACTGGGTTAATCAGTTTAATAGTGAAAATATTGAACTAATTTTCGACTTGTTTTTAATTTTTGGATTTGATTTACTTTAATAATCTTTATTGTTAGAAACTTATTAATTTATTAAGTAATCAACTAGTTTTAAGTAAACTAATGAGTTTTATAAATAAAATAAGTCAATTAATTTTCATTTAACAGTATTTTTTCAATTATATTTTAAATTTTTCAACGGGTGAGAATAATTTTCTTCAATTATATTTCAAAATTTTCAAAATTTTCAATCTTTAACCGATTTTATGACAATATAATACTTGTTGAACTTTTTAAACTTTAAATTGTTTGTTTTATCAATTTAATTTTGGGTCGATTTTTAAAACATTGCTTTAACTTAATAGGAAATGAGTTTGTTATCCAATATTCCTTCACAACTTGACTCTTTTGAATCTGCAAAACAAAAAGGGGTTAGGAAAGATTATAAGTTCTCTGAAACATGCAGTTAAACGTGTAATTGCTTATTCCTATCAATTTGCATAGTACATAGTTACATATATATTTGTGTTTTCTGAAATGGATAATTACTTTAACCTCCACAGCTTGGTTGAAATTATGGGATGTCAGTTGAGCAAGAAGTCATTATCTATCAACCTCCACAATTTAGTAGAAATTATGGTTTTAAAGTCTGGCCTTACTTTTATTTTATTTCTTAATTTATTATAATTATTCATATAAATAAATAAATAAGTAAAATTTTAAAAATTTATTCGTATCTAATATCCATTTATCAAGATTTATTTTGGATATAAAATTAAAATTACTATCACAAATAGATTAAGATGAATATGTATTAAAAAAATTTAGGAGTTCATGAACAAAAGTATTTATAGTTACAAATATATATTTTTAAAAATTTAAGGTCTTATATTCATTTTATTGTTATATCTGCATGTGAGTCTACCGGAAATAGTCTTTTTATTAAGTGGGGATAATGTTGTATATTATTAGACCTCCCCAGATCTCGCTCTATTGTGAAATTTCGGATTAGGTATGATGATGACGATGATGATGATTCATTTGCAATCTCTTAAAAATACACACTTAATTTGTAATCAGAAAATTTGTTAAATTTTAAGAATTATATATTATTTTTATTCAAAAGAGAAAATAATACAACAAAAGAAATCCAAAAACCAATAAATGATTCTTCCACTTGTTAAATTCATTGCCTAGTTCTTAAAAATGAGAACCACCTGCTTATTCTAACTTTTCTTTTGCTGACATAAACCACAGTCAATGAAGAAATATCCGAATCTTGTCAACTTTTGGTTGGAGGAATACGAAGGATTCAGATGATAGCTACTTAACATAATCAAAAAAACGTGCGGAATCGTGTTCAGAGTTCGTCGGCAATTGGCTGAAGGTAAACATGTGAAGAATAATATAAGATTATGACCTTACGAAAAAGCTTATATTTACCTTTTTTGGTTTGAAAGTTAAGGTAAATATGCGGAAAAGAATGTATATTATGACCTTACGAACAGGCTTATATGTACTGTTGTGATTTTTTGTTTGCAAGTAAAGGTAACTATAAAATATGTGGAGAAGAACGTATGATTATGACCTTACGAAAAGGCTTATGGTTCTGCCGGATTTTGACAGAACGGAACGTTGCCGTTTGGATCCATGATCTGGCCGTCTTCTGGGATAACTTCAACGTGAAGGTACCTGCAAAACAAAGGAAGGCACGCCGGGGATTGTGTCCCGATTTACCCATCCGACGCTCAAGTCAGTCTTTGGTGAAGGTGGGATCGCTGTAAAAGCTGAGAGAGCTAGGTTATGATTGTGCGTACCTTTGTTACGATGAAATTATATCTTATATATGGGACGGACGCTAGGGTTAGGTCTTTACGTGTGCATGAGAGTCTCTTACATGCGGACGGGCTGAGAAGAGCATGGATCGGACTTGGGTTAACCAATAGGTGTGAGACCCATCTTTTAAGAGATCGACCGATCGGCCCGTGGATTATTATGATTGGGCTTGGGCCTAATTCAACCGACCCGACCATAAGCCCCCCTACTCCTCGAGTCTGAGGGAAGAGAAGGGTCGGAGGAGTATGTCAGGATTTGATGGCTCGTCTGTGAAATAGCTCGTAAGGTGGACGATCGGTCGGGCATTGACGTTGTGAGTCGGTATGAGGCAGCTCGTACTTGATCCGATCGATCGGATATTGAGATGTAGTCTGTCTGCAGTCTTCTAGCTCGTCAATAGGATAGCTCGGGGGCTGGTTGGTCGAGTATTGACGGCGATATGTATTTGCTCGCATTGGGATCGATCGGTGTTGTCTCTGGTCGATTCGGCATTGGCGTACTTTGCAAGATAGCCTGCGCCTAAGTTGGTCGGGAGGTTATCATTAGCAAGCGCGTGGTGGTACTTGGAGCATTTATTGTTTGATGGCGCGTGTCTTCTGACAGCTTTTCAGAATCTGAAACGGATCGTCCTTGAGGGATCGTCCTTGTAACCGTTGTACAGCTGTCATGGACGTCCTTTCAACTGTCGCGCCGCTCCAACTTTTTAAATAAATCCTTCTTTACTTCGGCTCGGATTCTTCCGCGTGTCCAAGCTCGTTCGGATTTTCTCCGTGTGTCACGCTCTGGTTGAGATGTTCGTTTAGCTGATCTTTTATAAATATTCAGGATCGATATGCTGTGAGTTTTCTTCACGTTTGTTTCATTCTAGCCTTCACTCTATCTTCATGTGCTCTTTCTTGCTCTCAGTTCCCGGAAATTTCTGTCAACTGTCGTTCGATTTTCCTTTCTTCGTTCACTAAATAGGTACGTCCTTTCTTCCTCTAAGTCTTTCTTATTAGAAACCCCTTCTCGGTAAACATGTCGACTACCAATGCTAGGAGTATGGTAGAGGGTGTCGAGTAAATATCGACGAGGGAGAGAAAAGATGGGTTGGTTGTGGAGGCGCCGCCGCGGGAAGCGCCGACGATGATCGTAAAGGAGCTGAATCGGTCAATACTCAGATATAACATTCCCGTGTCCTGGGGACCTCGGCTGGGTTTGGGAAACGAACGTATCCACAGCAACTCGAGTGGATACTTTGCCGTTTCCGATAGCTTCTTCTCGGTGGGTGGCATGAGGCTTCCATACGCCCCGATCGTTGACGAGATATGCACGACTTATCAGCTAAGCCAAGCCAAATCCCTCCGAATAGCTGGAGATTTATAAACGGTCTAGCGTTGCTGTGCCACTAGTTCGGCTGCCCTCCTTCGATCGACGTCTTGCGTCATTTCATGAGATTGAGTCAGAGTTCGATCTCGGGCGGAATCCTTCTCTGCGATCTAGAGGCGCTTCATTATCGGCCGTTGGGATAGCTTCAAAAGTCGCTTGGCGGACAAAGTATTTCTTTGTGAAGCCTCTCGGGTCCTCCTCCGAGTCTCGGCCGTGGAGGTACCCCTTAGCCGAGCAATGGAATGACGTGTCGAGTGTATCCCTTAGTAGGAATGAGTGGATAGTAGTAGATCGTATTAAAGGGCTCGGTCGATATGACTTTTCTCAGCTCGTCCAGGGCTACTTGGGGGGGGGGGGTCTCGGCTGCTTCTTTTCTGCTCGACTCCCCGCCACGGATTAGTGGGCTCGGGGAGGGAGCGGCCCCACCTGGTTGACACCGCGTAGTTTAGTTATTTGCTGCATACCTTGATTATTGCATCTCTCTCTAACTTGTGTTTGTTGTCGTGCAGCCATGGTGAGAGTAGAGGACTATACCGGGTCCGCCGCTCCCTCCAAGTCTAAAAAGCAGGCCACGGGGAAAAAGAAGAAGGGGAAGGAAACGGAGATTGGTGAGGGCTCTGCTCCGTTGGCGGACCTCGGTCGTTCTTCGGTGTCTCTAGTCCCTTCATTTGTTGAGGACAGTCCTGCGGGGCCGGCGTCGCTGCTGATCGTACCAATAAGTACGGGCCGAGCAGGTATAGAAGAGGACGAGGAGGAGGAAGTGGATCCTCCGCTTAAGAGGAGGAGACTGGTCCGACTTCGTGATCTTCCATCCGAGCCGTTTGGGCTTGTTGTGAAGGCGAAAGAGAAGGAGAGCAAAGGGAAGAGTTAGGCGACTGGCGCCGGGCAGTGGGAGTCTCTGATCAAGCTGCCCATGACCTCCTCGATTGGGGACTTCGACGTGTCCCGCCACATTGTTGAGAGGATTACCCCCCCTGCGGACGAGGAGATTTTGGATAAGAAGAGTAATCGGGAGATGGGGTCTCTACTCCTTCGTAGTTGTGTACGGAGCTCAGTTATGTCCTTTGCAGTGGTGCAGCGCCTGGAGGCTCTGAATCGGGAAGTTGAAGACCTTCATGAGCAGATGAGGACTCTAAAATACGAGCTTTCGGAGGTGAAAGAGGGAAGAGACCTTCTTCAGGCTCAGAATTTCTCTTTGGAGGAGGAGAAGAAGGTTCGGGAGGAAGCAATGAGCGTTTTGAAAGCTCGAGTCGATACGGGGGAGGAGGAGAGGACCAGGGCGATTACGGAGAAAAGTGAGCTGGAGCGGAAGGTGGAGTTGGAGAGGAAGCTTAAAGAGAAGTTCCTCCAAGACTACCATGCAGCGGTGGAAGGCAAGCGCAGGACCGAGGAGGTGTTGAAGAAGCAGGGATGCTCTGTTAAAAAGCAGAGAATTGAGGCGATCAAGCGGTGGAAGAGGAGGAATCTAAATGCGGAATGTTTGGAGCTCGCCTGCGACGCGACCCTTTTGGCCCTGAGGAAGAGCTATGAGGTTCATGTTCCCGATGGGTTAGAGCGGCCTTCATTTGAGGAGTATGCCGAGCCGTTGCTTCCGGCTCTCAGCCTTTCGCTGGAGGAAATGAAGGAGAAGGTCGTCAGGGAGCGGATCGTTATTCCGGACAAGGAGTTGGATCTCAGCTCAGAGGAAGAAGAAGAGGAGAATGTTTCCCTGCTGCCAGCTCCTCTCGACCCAATTGCGGGCCCCTCTCTTCCCTTGGCCGATTCTGTTGCGGATCCTTCCGCCGCTGACCCGGTTGTTGGTTCTTCGTCTCCTCCTCCTTAGGTGTCTTTATAAGCTTATCCAGTCAGGCATGTGACCGAAACTTTTGATTTTAATGTCGCTTTCTTTGTAAAGCTCATCCGGTCGGGCATGTGACAGGAATTTTTGAAATGAATGATAGTTTGTTTTTTACTATCTCTTCTGCTTTTTCACTACCTCTTCTGCATTTAGGATGAGATTGTCTCCTCAATTAGCGGATTGTGAACGAGTGTATTCGTTTATATGGTTGGGTGATTATGAGGCCGTATGGTCCTAGGTTTTTCCTTAGGATCCTGGATGAGTGTGTTCGATCTGCACTGAGCGAGGGGCCCCAAGGCTCTTGCCTTGGCGATCCGATCGTCCGTAGTGGATCTATGAAGATGCCGAGCGATGGCGAACGAGGGTCCCAAGGATCTTGTCTTGGCGACCCGACCGACCGTAGTCGATCTTTGGAGATACCGAGCGATGGCGAACGAGAGTCCCAAGGATCTTGTGTTGGCGACCCGACCGACCGTAGTCGATCTTTGGAGATACCGAGCGATGGCGAACGAGGGTCTCAAGGATCTTGTCTTGGCGACCCGACCGACCGTAGTCGATCTTTGAAGATACCGAGCGATGGCGAACGAGGGTCCCAAGGATCTTGTCTTGACGACCCAACCGACCGTAGTCGATCTAATGGAGATACCAAGCGATGGCGAACGAGGGTCCCAAGGATCTTGTCTTGGCGACCCGACCGACCGTAGTCGATCTAATGGAGATGCCGAGCGATGGCTGGTTGGATTTTTTACTCTTTGCCACATATGACGGAGCTTTTCATTGCCAAGAAATCTAAAAATCCCTTTATTGATGATAATAAGGGTGTGGGCCGTTAAAAAACCTGTCTGGCATGGACAGGAAAAAGGTACCCACAAGTTCGATATAAGAACCATATTGAATAAACATTAATCAAAATAAAACTTATCTACTGGTAGAACGTTTTTAAGTTTCGAGAGTTTTATGGCCTTGGTAGAATTTTCCCCTTTGCATCGCGCAAAATGTAAGAGCCATGTCCGACTTGCTTGACGACCTGATAGGGTCCTTCCCATGCTTGTCCGAGCTTTCCAGGATGTTTCCCAGCCGCCTCAGCTTTTCGTAGGACATATCCCCCGACTTTTACGTCGCTCGGCTTTACTCTTCTGTTGTAGAACCTCGTTGCCTTCTGCCTGACGGCTTCCAACCGAGCGGCAGCCCTATCCCTGTCCTCACTGAGAAGTACCAGCTTGGCTCGACGGGCTTCGTTGTTCCGCTCTTCTTCATAGCTCGACACCCTCTGATTATGCAATACCACTTCTACGGGAACTAAAGCTTCCGCCCCAAAGGTCATCCTAAACGGCGTTTCCCCTGTGGCTCCGTTTGGTGTGGTTCTGTAGGCCCATAATACTTCGTCAATTTCTTCCACCCACGTTTTTCGTCCGTCAAGGCGCTTCTTAAGAGCACTCATTATCTTTTTGTTTGTATTTTCCGCAAGACCGTTGCTTTGGGGGTGAGCTACAGAAGTCAATTGTAACCTCATTTTTTGTCGGTCGCAAAAATTTCTGAACTTTTCGTTATCGAACTGTCGACCGTTGTCTGCTACCAGCACCATAGGCATTCCGAAGCGAGTCAGTATATTTTTCTTCACGAAGTTCTCCACCCTCTGCTCGATAATTGTGGCAACCGCTTCCGCTTCTACCCATTTTGTAAAGTATTCTACTGCCACTATCAGGAACTTCTTCTGTCCGAGACCGAGGGGGAAAGGCCCCAGTATGTCCATTCCCCATTGAGAAAAAGGGATAGGATGACTCACAATTTTCATCCTCTCGGTCGGCTGGTGAGAGAGGCTGCTGTTTCTCTGGCAGGCCTCGCATCGGTCAACTTTTTCCTGACAGTCTCTCCTCATCGTCGGCCAGTAATACCCCTGTCTGATCAGCCGGTGGGCTAACATTCTGCCTCCTACGTGGTTGCCACACATTCCTTCGTGTACTTCGGCCATTGCTTGTTCTGCCTCTTCTTCGTTTAAGCATCGTAGTAGCGGACAGTCATAAGATCGCTTGTACAAAGCGTTATTTATGATCGCGTACTCAGCTGCCTTTATTCTCAACTTCTTGGCCTCTGAGGTCCCCTGTGGTTGCGTTCCCTCCATGAGGTACCGTCTAATCGGTTCCATCCAACCCGATCGGCCGCTGTTTACTTCAAGGACTTCCTTGGCTTTCTGAATACTGGGACGATCCAGCTGTTCGACTAGAACGTTATTTTTGGCATCTCGATCGGAGGCCATTTTGGAGAGCTCGTTCGCTTTGACGTTCTGAGCTCATTCTATCCTGCTGATTGAGTATTGCTCGAAATTATTTAACTCTTGCTTCACTAACTCCAGATATTCGATCATGCTATTCCTCTTAGCTTCATACTGCCCAGAGACTTGGCCGACCACCACTTGGCTATCACTGTATATCTTCAGATGCTTTATCTCCATTTCCTTAGCCAGTTGGAGACCGGCTATCAGAGCCTCATATTCTGCCTCATTATTGGAGGCTTTGAATTATAGCTGAAGGGCATACTCTACCTTTTCTTCCATATGTGGGTTGATCAGTACCACTCCTGCCCCGCATCCTTCAGAGTTGGACCATCCGTCAACAAACAAACTCCAGGCAGGGAACTTCTCACCCTGCGAGCTGGGTTGGCTCATCTCTGCGATGAAGTCTGCCAATACCTGTGCCTTAATCGTCGTCCGGGGCTTATATTGTATGTCGAACTCTCCCATATCTACCGCCCATTTTATTAACCTTCCGGAGGTCTCAGGTTTTTGAAGGCATTGCCTGAGAGGCTGGTCGGTCCACACCTCAATGGTGTAGCTTTGAAAATACAGTCTTAGTTTCCGCGCCGCGGTTATCAAGAAAAGAGCCAACTTTTCTATGGGCATGTACCGTGTTTCTGGCCCACTCAATACCTTGCTGACGTAGTAGATCGAAAATTGCTCCTTTCCATCCGATCGGACCAGAACCGCGCTGACCGCTCCCTCTGTGACCGCCAGATAGATAATCAGTGTTTCTCCCTCAACGGGGCTTTGCAAAACAGGCGGGCTTGTTAGATACTGTTTTAAGTGTTGGAAAGCTCTTTCGCACTCCTCCGGCCACCGAAACTGGGTTACATTTGCTTTCCTTAGAACTTTGAAAAATGGAAGACACCTGTCCCCCAATCTGGAGACGAATCTGCTCAGGGAGACTATCCGACCAGTCAATATCTGAACTTCTTTCAAGCATCGTGGCGAAGGCATTTGGACGATGGCTTCGATCTTCTCTGGATTAGCTTCAATCCCACGTTGGGTGATCATGAACCCCAGGAATTTTCCGGATGACACACCAAAGATGCATTTTTCCGAGTTCAGCTTCATCTGAAACTTATCAAGGGTCTGGAAGACTTCTTTCAGATCTCCCACGTGCTCGGTAGCCGTCTTACTTTTAACCACCATATCATCTACGTAAGCTTCGACAGATCGACCTATCTATTTTTTGAAGACCTCCATGACGAGCCGTTGATAAGTGACCCCTGCATTCTTCAGACCGAACGACATTACTTGGTAACAATACGTGCCCTGGTCGGTTATGAAGGCGGTCTTCTCCTCGTCTTCAAGGCTCATCTGAATTTGATGGTAGCCCGAGAAAGCATCTAAGAAGCTGAGAAGTTCATGTCCGGAGGTGGAGTCTACTAGCTGATCGATCTTGGGTAGAGGAAAACTGTCCTTTGGGCACGCTTTGTTCAGGTTAGTGAAATCGATGCACATTCTCTACTTCCCGTTCTTCTTTTTCACTAAAACCACATTGGCGAGCCATTCAGGGTATTTAACTTCTCGAATAAACCCGGCTTCGAGTAGTTTCTCTATTTCTTTCTTGATCACTCCCTTTCGCTCCTTACAGTGTGGTCGCTTCTTTTGCCTGAATGGCTTGTAACCTTGTCGAATACCGAGTGAGTGCGAGACAATCGATCGAAAAATTCCAGGCATATCGCTCGGCACCCAGGCGAATATCGATTTATTTTCCAGCAGACAGTCTGTGATCTCCTTAACTAGGTCCTTCAGCAGCTCGGAACCTAGGTTTGTGAATTTAGAGGGGTCGGCCTCGTCCAATACTACCCGCTGAGTTTCTTCCACTGGGTTCATCCTATCCATTTCCTCGTCGGCTCTCACATCAAGAGAGCTCGTCAGGACTACCGCCCCGTCTAATATTTTTGTCTCCGCTAGGTAACATTCCCTGGCGATTCTCTGATGCCCATTGACAATACCAATTCCATGGGGTGTCGGGAACTTTATGGCTTGGTAGTAGGTGGAGACGACCGCTTTAAGGGCGTTCTGTGTAGCTCGTCCGATTATTGCATTGTACGCCTCTTGAAACTTCACGACTAGGAATTCAATGTCCCTTTCTATTTGGCATGGCTTTTGCCCGAACTTCACTTTTAGATAGACTCGAGCGAGTGGGCGGGATGATGCTCCGATTACCCTTTGATAGGTTCGTCGTAGGCGATGAGTCGATCCTCGGTACCTCCATCCGCTTGAAGGCCTCATGTCTGATGAAATCGACCGAGCTGCCGTATCTATCATCACCCGCTTCACCTCGTAGTCGTCTATGTTCAAATTTACAATGAGGGCGTCATCGTGAGGACAGCTTACACCATCAAGGTCAGACTCGTTGAACGATATCACCACATCGTTCTCCCTCGGCCTTTTGGTGGATGAGGCCCTGTCGACCTGTTTGGCATATCTTTTTCTCCCTTTAGCAGTGAATCCCCCCGTTGCCTTTCCATTAAATATCATGTTAACGACCTCAGCCGGTCGGTCATCTTGTTGCCCGGCATTTAGACCGGTCGTCATGGTGCATCGTCGCGCTTCTTGCCGTCTAAGTATTCTTGTTGTGGTGGTTGGGGCGCAAGTCCGCTAATCAGCAGATCACCGCCTCCTCAATCTGCTTTCGGATAAGGGAGGTGTGTGTAGGCAGAAGAGGATCTGCATCCGATCGGTGTTGGAGATTCGGACGCGTATTGCCTGCAGCGCTATCCTCCACATCCACGCTCTGTTCTTCTTGCTTCAAGGCTTGAGGTTGCGGTTGATCGTTCGGGTCTAAAGATTCCGTATAGGAAACATGAGGCGCAGGTGGCAGGGTTGTGGGTAATTGCGAACCCATGCGTTGCATCGCCAGAGTCGTGACAGCGGCTATATCAGGGTTGGTCACCGCCGCATGGCTGATCTGTGTGTTTCTGGACGTGGTGCCCTGAAGTCGGGCCCCACAGTGGGCGCCAATTGATTCTGCCGGATTCTGACATAATGGAACGTTGCCGTTTGGATCCATGATCTGGCCGTCTTCTGGGATGACTTCAACGTGAAGGTACCTGCAAAACAAAGGAAGACACGCCAGGGGGTTGTGTCCCGATTAGCCCCTCCGACGCTCAAGTCAGTCTTTGGTGAAGGTGGGATCGCTGTAAAAGCTGAGAGAGCTAGGTTATGATTGTGCGTACCTTTGTTACGATGAAATTATACCTTAAAAATGGGACGGATGCTAGGGTTAGATCTTTACGTGTGCATGGGAGTCTCTTACATGCGGACGGGCTGAGAAGAGCATGGATTGGACTTGGGTTAACCAATGGGTGTGAGACCCATCTTTTAAGAGATCGACCGATCGGCCCGTGGATTATTATGATTGGGCTTGGGCCTAATTCAACTGACCCGACCAACTTAGATATACTATTATGATTCTTTTTTAAGTTTTAAAAGAATTGTATTGAAGAATTCCTCGAGCATTAACATATAGAAGTCAAATGATATATAAAAAAAAAACAAAATTCTAACTTAAATTTAAAAGTTTCATTATAATATAATTTTAATTTTAAAGGTAGAGATAACCATTTTTTTTAGTGATCTTACGAAAAATATGGTATTTTTATCAGCCTATTACAAGAGAAGAAGCAAAGTAGCTTTAAGGAAGATGAAGAACAAAAAGGTAATATAATCTTATGTGATACCCATAAAAGTACGGAAGAGTGTAGGAAAAGAACAATTTATTTAGTCAGACAAGCAAGTTCACCAAAATATCATATGGGTGAAGATTTAGCATACTAATCTCAATTTACAATAACAAAGGAGATATTCAAAGCTGTAATAACTAATAATGGTTGGGTCGATCATGCTAGGCCTAAGCCCAGACGTAGAACGACGTATGAGCCGATCAGCCCATTCCTTAGGGATTGACCTAATTTTTACATGTATTAACCATATAAATTTATTACCTCATCATAAAAAAGGTACGATTTTCAAGAACCTTATTTTCTTTACATACAGCCACCAAAACTCTCCCAAAAAACTGACTTGAGCGTCAGAGGGGCCTACCAGAAATCAATCATCAGCGTGCCTTTATTGTTTTGCAGGAATCTTCGAGCCAGAATCAGCCAATCTCATAGATCCAAGCAGCAGCGCCCAGCCCCACCAAAATATGACAGAACCAAATAACTATAGAGTTATCAAACTGTTTAGTTCCACCATGAGATTATGGGAGAGATGATTAAGAAGAGAGCGAAAAAAATATACATCTATTTTGAAGAACCAATTTAGTTTTTTACCAAAAGTCAACAACAAAAGCCATACATCTTTTAAGTGATTAATAGAATATTATAAGATCGGAAGTATTTAGAAGATAGGAGAAATCTTTGTTTTATGTATATATATATATGTAAGTATTTATAAGCTAAGAAAATTTTTGTTACTTACATGTGGGTAATTATATATGGCACCACAATATTCTATCTTATATTGTCAAAATAATAGCAATAACAACAATTCAGTAAAATTTCAAATGACAAGGAAATTTGATCAATAGTACATAATTTTAATTTGTAGAGTTGTTGTTTCAAAATAACCCATAAAAAAATAACATTTATAAAACGTTTTCTTTTGATATTATTACCAGAGAGTAGCAACAAGCCAACAACAATATTAACGTAAAGAAGACTGCACAATGAGTCATAATCTCAGGCATCGCCTTATGTTTTGGCAGATAAAATACAGCAACATGAAAATGCTCATCCAAATGACGCCAACTTGGGTATAGGTCCTGCTTGAATCAAGCAGGTGTCAAGGAAGCTATCAACTGCGGTGTATTTGTGGTCAGGATAAAACATGGAGGCCTCCACATCGTCTGACGTAAGTTCAAAGCTGGTTTGGTCGCCTTTGATGAATATGTTGTGCAAGATGGCCAGCGGAACATTTTCCGGGAACGGTAGTGCTGCAAATTATGTTCAAAGGATCGAAGATTGACATCTAAATGGTTACAGTTGACTGATAAAATTTAGGTTAAGAGTTCACCTAAAGTTCAATAAAATTTAAAAATAATTTGTAATTTTATTTTTTTTATTTACATTAATATTTTAAAATAATTATAAAATTATTAATTTTATTCGAGTTCAAAAATGAATTAATTTTAATTAGTTTAAATAATATTTATTTCTTTTACTGTAAGATTTATGAAAATGTTGAAGTAATTAAACATCTTACTGTTACTCTGCCGGACAATTTCTTCCTCGGGAACATGAATTTTTCTGAAAGATCGTCCAGTTCTTGTCTCCCACAAAGAGATCAAATCTAACTGGGAAACAACATTTCCTTGGGGCCTGTAGATGATGAGACGATTAGCCAATCTTGGATCAGTTGCTGCTCTTATTGTATACGTAGCAATGTCTCCCTCGTAGTTTAACACCGCTGCATAATACAAAGATACTTTTTTTTTTTCAGATTTTTAAGATACAAAATAAGACGTTGTGAATAAATTAATTATTAATATAAAATTTAGTAAAAAAGTTGTGTGAAGTTAATTATTAATGTTAAATTTAGTGAATCAATCGAACTCACCCTTAGCTTGACCACTTCCATAGACAATGATCTCATCGCGGTTGTTATGAGTATGGAGCAAGAAGTTCACGAAATATGCGGTAAAAGAGTTTGCAGAAACATAAGTAAATGGGATTCCTGCTGCTTCTATTGCCCTTCTGATCTTTCTTTTGTTTGCAAGCACAGCTTCGAATGGTGGCAGGCCATTCACTCTATCCGCTTCATTGCCATATTCTGAAGGGACAAATCTCTGATACAGAAAACAGATAGATCATTACGTCACTCAGCATAAACTAAGGTTTACTCTCAAGTCTGCAATTGCTGCAACGGTAAGATTTTAGTGATCACACAATGATTGTAAAGTTCTGGGGATCATACAACTGTGAGATTATCTCCAACTTTTAGTATTGTTAGCTATTCAAAAACTTGTGAATAATACCTCTATGTTGCCTGCTTCTTTAATGGCAGTGATGATTTCGAGTTGGTCAGGATATTGAGGAACTGCAAGAGCAGAAATGACAACTTTTACAAGCCTAAGCGCTGAAACCAGCTTCTCATGCTCGTCCAGCTCTCCCTGTTTTGGTGCGCAAAAATCATACTGCAATAATCATACACAGAATTTACAGTAAACCAGGATTTATGAAATGAAGTGTGTACTTGGATTACAGTGACTCCCATGGAATCAAACTCCTTGAGTGTCTCTAGTTTGGAAGGATGGGAGCTTGGACGAACATAAGCATAGGTTGGATGACCCATCGATGTGCTTGCCTTCACTAAGTACTTGCCCAGATACCCAGTTGCTCCAAATATCAGGATCTTGCTCTTATCATCAAACCCCATGGTCCTCTTATTCTTACGATTTCCACAATCTCTGTATGAACAAGTATTGTGATGTAACAAATCAAGACTCAAGTACCAGCTTCTCAACTAGGACCATATATATAGCCAAAATTAAAAAATATAGTTATTTCCATCTTTAAAATAAAAATTATATTATAATGAAACTTTTAAATTTAAGTTAGAATTTTGTTTTTTCTATATCATTTGACTTCTATATGTTAATGCTCCAGGAACTCTTTAATACAATTCTTTTAAAACTTAAAAAAAAAAATGGTAATAGTACATATGAGCTTTTTCGTAAGGTCATAATCATATATTCTTCTCCACATATTTACCTTATCTCTTTTTTAAAAATCATAATAGTACATATAAGCTTTTTCGTAAGGTCATAATAGATGTGAGCATGAGTAAAGATCACCGTGGATATGACATATGTGATAGGAGTAAGTTTGTCATTTTAGTTGGACCTATGTTTAAAATTATAACCGAGAGTTTCAAGGAAGCTCTCTATGCATATGTAGGCCAACTTATGAAGAGGATGAAGCTAGCCAAACTTATTGAAGGATAGCTAGTTGGTCACAGCCTAAATTGATCCACTTGTTTCAAATCCTTAGACCGGATACACTTGGAGCTTAAAAACAAGAAGATTTAGACTATTTTAATACTTCATCACTTAAGCCCAAAAACATATGAATACAGTAGTGTTGCAACACATCAGGCCTATTTATTTAGTTTTTGGATTTTGTTTTTTTGTTTTTGTTTCCATATATTTTAACCCAATATTTTATTATTTAACCTAAGTATAAATAAATGTTTTTAGCTCAAAAATTTTCAAAACATTTTAGATCACAATTGTTGAAAAGTTGTCGGCTTTAATAGGGAGAAACATTATTCTCTTGTTCTTGTTACCTTTCAAATCATCTTTCACTTATAAATTGCTTCCCCAATTGTGACGTATCGATTGTTTGTTTCTCTGAATTTTATTTTTATCATCGGGATTGTTTGGAACAAGTTTTCAAGAAGTATCATAAAAATCAAACCTTACGTAATCTTATTTTTCTTGTTTGTTGAATTCGAAAATTCTATGTCTTAATTCCTCAAGGTCCAAAGTACACCAAAACAAAACACTCATAAAAAATTTTATTAAATCGTCATCAATTTTTTCGCGGTGCACGTTAATATTCATACATTCTTCTCCGCATATTTACCTTAACTTTCAAACAAAAAAAAAAAAGTAAATATAAGTTTTTTCGTAAGGTCATAATCTTATATTATTCTTCACATGTGTTTACCTTTAGCCAATGGCCGACGAACTCTGAACTCGATTCCCCATCATGTTAAATAGCTATCACCTGAATCCTTCATATTCCTCGTAACAAAAGTTGGCAAGATTGAGATATTTCTTCATTGACTGTGGTTTATATCAGCAAAAGAAAGTTAGAATAAGCACGTGGTTCTCATTTTGAAGAACTAGGCCGGCAATGAGTTTAAAAATTTCTTATTGAAATTTCAATTATGTTTTTCAAGTGATCTTTCTTATTGTAATTGTAACATTTTAAAATTTTCTTACTTCTTAATTTTGATACATCATGATTTTGATTATCAATTAGACCATGTTCTATTGATCTCTTTTTCATCACCACAAGTGATCTCACTACCTTTGATAAATATGGTAACTTTATTTTTATAACAAAAGAAGAAACAAAGGAGCTTTAAGGAAGATGAACAACAAAAGATAATATGATGAGATACCCATAAAAATATGAAAGAATGCAAGAAAAAGAATTTATTTGGTTAAACAAGTTTTTAATGTGATTTTAAGTTCACCAAAATATCATATTAGTGAAGATTTAGCACACTAATCTTATCTCTTTACAAGAATAAATGAGATATTTAAAGTTGTAACAACTATAGAATCATTAAACTATTTATTTCCACCATAAAATTATAGGAGAGATGATTGAGAAGAGGGTAAGAAAGTGTACACTTATTTTGAAAAACCAGTTTAGTTTTTTACCAAGAGTCAACAACAAAGACATACATCTCTTTAAATGATTAATAGAATATTATAAGATCATGTGGAAGTATTTAGAAAATATGAGAAATTTTTGTTTTATGATATATATATATATATATAAAAAATTTTATTACTTATATATGGGTTATAAACATTAGTCACTTAAAGCAATCTAATTGAAATATCTTCAATGTTATGTTATTAAGTACTTGGTATGAGAGTAAAAGTGTGTATTACCTTTTATTGATAATGAGTATTTATACACAACAAAGATTACAAAGATTACAGATATTACAATTTAAATTTAAACCTATTAGAATTCAAAAAAGATTGTAGCTAATCCTGGACGAGTAAAGGACAGATAATGAAGCTTGCCAATTACTCGTCTAAAAAGAGTAGCATCGACACTGTCATCAATAGACGCATTGGCGAAATCTGTCGTCGAACTCATTGGGGTTGGTACACCCTTGTATTCGGCCATGTTCAAATCTTCCAACAGATCAGTAACATATTTATTCTGAGATAAAAACAAACCATCAGAATTAGAAATAACCTCAATGCCAAGAAAATAGTGTAGTGAACCCAGGTCTTTAATCGAGAAACGGTTCGCTAGAGCATCAATAATTTGAAGAACACCTTGATACTGATTGCCAGTGACAATTATGTCATCTACATACACAAGGACATAAGCAGTGAAGTCAGAGGTGTGGAGAATAAATAAGGATGAATCGGATTTCGCCGTCACAAACCCATAGTGAACTAAATGGGTTTTTAGCTCAGTGTACCAAGCACGAGGTGCTTGTTTGAGGCCATAAATGACTTTGTTCAGTCTGCAAACATGATTAGGAAACGATACGGATTCAAATCCCGGAGGTTGCCTCATATAGACTTCTTCTTCTAGATGACCCTGTAAAAAAACATTGTTTACATCTAATTGATGTATAGGCCATGAAAGCTGAGTAGCAATTGTAAGAACTAGTCGGACAGTGACAGGTTTGACCACCGGATTGAATGTCGAGTGATAATCAATTCCAGGCCGTTGAGTAAACCCTTTTGCTACCAATCTGGCTTTGTATCTGTCAATTGAACAATTAGGCAGATACTTAACATGAAACAACCATTTACAATCGACAATGTTCTTGAAAGAATCATAGGGGACTAGGTTCCATGTTTGGTTTCAAACTAGGGCATCATATTCTGCTTGCATTGCAATCTGCCAATGGCTTTGTTTTTGAGCTTGTTTATAGGTTCGTGGGATGGATGTAGGAGATGGTGTAGTGGTGACATGGAATTGTTTAGGTTTGAGGCTGTTGGTTTTGGACCTAGTGACCATGGGATGTGTTGGTCGTGGTTGCTCTAGGATTGAATCTGGTTGTGGTATTTGCGGAGTTGAAGATGGTAGGTCGATGGTTTGGGTGGTTTCGGTTGGTGCAGGGTTGACAGATTGGGTGGTTGATGGGATTGATTTTCTGTGGCGATGGTAAGTACAGATTGGGGCTGGAGTTGAGGTAGTTGTAAGATTTGTAGGCTGTTCTGTTTCACAGGGTGTTGGTGTGGTAAGTGATAAAGAGGGATTGGAAGTCATACCTGAACCCGTGGACACCGTTGTTGGAGTGGTAGAGATCGACTTAAGTTGCAAATAACCTGGAAGTTCAAAGCAGGAAGGGTGGGATTGTAAATCATTTTTCACATTGTCATCAGTGGAAAAAGATTCCCAAGCAAGATGAGAAAAAGTGTCGTTGAATTTAAAAGGTTTGTTTGCACAAGGAAAGTTATCTTCATAGAAAACTACATCACGAGATAAAAATATTTTGGAGGTTCTCGGATCAAAGCATTGGTGAGAATGGTATTTGTTAGAGAACCCAAGATATACACAAGGGGTGGATTTGGGATCAAGCTTGTGTGTGGCATACGGTTTTAACCATGAATAGCATAGGCAACCAAATGTTTTTACAAACTCTAAGTTAGGAGCTTCTTGGAATAAGATTTCATATGGACATTGATTACCTAAGTTGGGCGTTGGTAATCGGTTTATAAGGTAAGCTGCGTGTTGACAGGCAAAGCTCCAAAATTGTGAAGGCATTGAGGCTTGGTGCATAAGGGTCTTAGCTGTTTCAATGATGTGTCTATGTCGGTGTTCTACTAAGGCTACACGTTGAGGGGTGTATGGCTTTGAAACAAGATGTTCAATACCATTGGTTTTTAAATATGGATCTAGGCTTTGAAACTCACCTCCACCATCGGTGTAAAAAGATAACATTTTTGTTTGAAACCGACGTTCTAGCATTGGATGTAGTTGATGAAATATGTTGACAACTTCAGTTTTTGATTTCAAGGTGTAAAGCCACATGTATTTGGAAAATTGATCAACAAACAAAACATAGTACCTCTTTTTTTCGATTGATAAAACCGGGGATGGTCCCCATAAATCACTGTAGAGTATTTGCAATGGAGAATGGCTTTGCAATGTGGCTTTGAAAAAAAGGTAAACTGTGCATTTTATTGGAATTGCAGGAATTACAAACTGATGTTTTCAAGGTGCTCACAGGAATTGAAAATTTGTTTAAAATAGTATTTAAAATTCGGTGATTGGGGTGACCCAAACGCCGATGCCACAGGTTTTTCGAAGTAGCCACATTGCATCTTGGATTAATGATGATTGAGTTCGGTGGCCAGTGATAAAGTCGACCTCTACTTTGTCCTTGAACTAGCGGCGTCCCCGTTGTCAAGTCCTTCACAAGGTAAGAAAAAGGGAAAAATTCAATAGAGGTCTTATTGTCACAGCAAAATTGTGAAACAGAGATGAGATTATTTGTAATTGAAGGAGAGCAAAGAGCATTGTTTAAGCTGAAATGAAAAGGGGATGCATTCAGTTTTGTGTTACCAGTGTGAGATATTGGTATTGTATTGCCATTACCCATAGTGATATCTTCCGAGCCATTGTAATCATTAATGGTTGTAAGGTGTTGAGCATCAGAGACAATGTGATGAGTGACCCCTGTGTCAATTATCCACGGATCTTGCTGTTGCGACATGTATCCAGCGAAGTTGGCACGAGCCTGCATATGATCATGTGATTGTGATCGACAAACCCGTGCTGAGTGACCAGGTCGGTCACATAGTTGGCAACGCAGAGTTTGATCAGCCTAGAATGACTGTTGATGATTGTTCCTCCTCGAACGAGAAGGGTGATTACGCCATGATTGATTATTACCTTGATTGTTGGATGGTCGCGGGTTGGAATTGCCTTGTTGATAGGAATTGGGTGGCTGTTTTTGTGCGATGGCCGCAGTAATGGGAGGAATGGATGGCTTGCGAGCTTCTTCATGTTTTAAGAACAGCTCATGATCAACTAGCTTCTCATATAGTTCTTCATAGGTGACCAGAGTATCACGAGAACGGATGGCTGCCGAAATCTCACGAAATTCAGACCCTAAGCCACTGAGAATTTTAACGACAAGTTCATCATTGCTGATGGGGGCACCGGCAGTAGCGAGTTCATCAGCAAGAGATCGAATCTCACGGAGATAGGAGGCAACCGGTTGAGCATCCTTTTGGAGGCGAGAAAGTTGATCACGGAGACTGAATATCCGAGTCTGGGACTTATTGGTGAAGGCAGTATGAAGGGTGTTCCAGGCAGTGTGGGCAGACGAGGCATTTGCAACGGTGGATGCTAGAGTTGGATCCACCGATGCCATCAGTGCATTTTGGATGAGCTGGTCCTGTCGAAACCAAGTGTGATAGGCAGGGTTGGGAACGACAGTGTTGTTGTGGGTTATGGTCTGGTTAGGAGCAAGAGATGAGCCATCGAGATGACCATAGAGATCATGGCCATTCATTAACATGGAGATCTGGGCTTTCCATGTGGCAAAGTTTTGTGAGCCGGTAAGTTTAATAGGTAGCTGTGTCGCAGGATTGAATTGAAAAATGGTGGTGGAGGAAGAGTGGTCAGCATTGGCTACTGTTATGGAAGGGGCCATCGAAAATAGGGAGAGGATGGGTTGGGAAACAAAAAAACTCGTATGAGTGTTTTAGGCTCTGATACCATATGAGAGTAAAAGCTGTGTATTACCTTTTATTGATAATGAGTATTTATACACAACAAGGATTACAAAGATTACAGAGATTACAATTTAAATTTAAACCTATTAGAATTCAAAAAGATTGTAGCTAATCCTAAAGGATAGGAGATAACACAAACAATAAAATATTTACAGCAGCAGAATATTTACAGTAGCATAAGTTTAAACTTAGCAGAAGACTAAGTCAACTTTCTAGTACATTATTACTTGGACATATATGTAAACAAGGAATGAAGATCCTTGTTGCGCAAAAGTTATTCCTTCGACTCATAAAGATATCACTATCCTTTTATAAGAATTTTGTTGCAAATAAGTAACTTGATCTCAAAATTAAGAAACCAAATTCAAGAAACAAGGTTATTTTTTAATTGTTTCACTTTAATATGTGCAAGCATTAGTTCTACCATTGGGAGGAGCAAAACACTTTCTATTCAAATGATGATTATTCCAAGAGGTGTTAGTTATGATGATTATTCCAAGAGGTGTTGGTTATGCCCTATTAAGAGGAGACCATATGTTCCCAATCTTCAAAGTCCTCCTAGCGTGCATTAAACTTGATTATGAGGAAAAAAGTAAAATGTTTAGGAACAGATAATAAAAGTTATATAATGTTAATGAATTTAATACATTATATAACCAATAAGGAGTAAAAAAAATAGTTTACTATTACATATGCTCCTCAACAAAATAGAATGACAAGATGAATCACTAGAATTCTATTAAAAAGAACATGAACGATGTTAAGAATTGCAAGCTTATATAAAGTTTTGGATAAAAGCACTCAATATTGCATGTTATGTGGTGAGTCTAGTTTCATTAACTGCAATCAAGTCAAAGACATCCATGGAGATATGAAATAGGAAGCTAGCGGATTATTATAATCTCCATGAATTTGAAAGTCCTGTATAATAAAATATAATTCCAATGAAATCACGAAATTGGATTTAAAATCTAAGAAATACTCATTTTTAAGATATGCTGATGAAAGTAAGAGGTATCACTTGTGGGATTCTATTGCCCACAAAGTTATGTCATTAAAGATGTCATTTTCTAAGAAGATAAATTACAAAGGAAAAAAGAAGACAACAATACTTTAAGAAGAAATTTAGAGGTACGTTATAGTTAGAAAAATAAATTCAACAAAAAACCTCTTTCCAAGTAATGTCAAATTAAGATGTTTAGGAAGTAGTTTAGACTGAATTTTCACAAGTTTGTAGATAGCAAAATAAGACTACAAAATAACAATTGGATTATATAATAGACCATAATATAATATATTACCATTTAATAAAGGACAAGGAGCTATTTATTTTCTAATAAGCATCTAATAATCCAAATATCTCTTAGTAAATGATAACTAGAAGAAATTCAATATCTTTATAAAATAAAACTTAGAAAATCATATCATTAATATAAGGAAGAAAGCTAATTAATAATAAATGGGACTTAAAGAATAAGCAAAATAGTGATGATCAAATATATGATATCGTGTGAAGTTTGGCAGTGGAAAGATATGATAAAAATAAAAATATATTAAATGAAATATTTTCTACTATAGTTGACTTACTATAGTCAATATGAGCCTTAATATAACAAACTTAATAGAGACCCTTTGTGTAATTTAAGAGATTTAGTGATGGTTTCATTACTTTGCTATTGTATATAGATGATATGATGGTTACAAGCTAAAAATATGATATTAAAGAATTAAAGTTACAATTGGCTAGAAAATTTTAAATAAAGGACTTAGACTAGTAAACAAGATTATATGGATGCATATTTACTAAGACAGAAATACTATAAAGATTTGATTTTCTTGAAAAAACCACCTAAAGAAGGTTTTCAATGTTTCAATATATAAAATTATAAGCCAGTATTTACCTCTCTTCTTGGTAATTTCAAATAATCCTCTATTATGAACTCTAATAGTGATGATGAGAAGATAAAGATGTTTTGAGTATTGCTTGAATTTACAATAAGGAGTTTAATTTTCATAATAACTCATATGAGACAAGACATTGCATATGTAGTGGTAACACTTAGTCATTACAGGGTGAAGCTTCGTACAAAGCATTGAAATAATGTAAAGAGAATCCTAATATACATTAAACGAACCTCTAATATTGCATTATCATATTGAAAATCAAACTTTATTGTAAAAGAATATATTAACTTTGATTATGTAAAACAAAATAACTATATGTTATATGTTCACACTTTTCCTTTTCTATTTCAAAGTAAAAGTTAAATTTTGAATTGAAATTAATTTTAAAAATTATTAGCCAACTTAATAAGATAATAATTTTATAAATTAAGTATATTTCAGCAGCTTAAATTTAATTGTTCACAAATTTATTTGTTATCTTTCTAATAAATATAAGAAATTGTGTAAGGATTAAATTGCAAGGAATAATTATTGTACAATTAGGTAATGTTTGGTAACAAGTGATAAAGCAATGGGAATGAGAATGTAATTTTATTTCCCAATTTTTAGTTGTTTGGATAATAGTAATAGATAAAATGGGGAATGACAAATCTGGAATGAATCATAAATAATCATAGACTTTATTCTGAAAGATATTGTTAGAATATTATCATGTTATTACTAAAGTGTTATCAAAATATTACCAAGATATTGATTCTTATGTTAATAGTATCATCAAAATTATCTTTTATATTAATTTTTAACAATTATTTTATTTTATTTCATTGATGCTTTTATTCTTATCATAAAATCATTCATAATTATTTAAAATTAATAATTTCATAACATTTTGATTAATTATTTATAACTTAAATATTTTAATTAATTATGTACAAAATAAACTATATAATAACTAAATATGAATATAAAAATCATCATCATTTTAATATTTAATACTAAATATTGAAATCACTTTATTTAATACTATAACAAACACAGTAATTTTATTTCTATTATGATTTTCACTTTTTATTCTCTTTTATCATTTTTATTTCGATTCTTTTATTACTAATGAACAAACGAGACCTTAGGTGTAATTATGATCACAAATTAAACCCTTAACAATGTGGTAAGATAAGGCACGACACAAAGCGCAATCGAGCGAAGTTTTGAGTCCATTGTGACTCGAACAATCCAAAGTTCAGTTGAGTTTGAGCAATTTAAAGTTTGATTAGATCTTTTTTTTACTTTTAAATTTTTAATATGGTATCTTTTAATTTAAAAAATGATATTATTTTATATAAAAATTTTGAATTTTAGGCGGTGCAATTCAAGTTCAAGCTCAATTCAAAGCCCAAAGTAAAAAAGAAAAAAAGAAAAAAAGAAGTTCTTAGATCCTGATCTGAAGCAAATCAACTTAGATCAAACCTGTTAGCTTCGGAGAAGCCCAAGCCTAGTTTGGCCATCTCTGTTAATAATAAAAGACCTCCCCACGTTAAAACGCATGTTAAGAAATCTAGCAAGGTTGCTTTTTTATTTATAAGCACAATCCCATGCAGATAGTGTATCCTAGAGCCAAAATGAACAAATGGACTCTCGCGTGCCTTATAGAATTCGAAACTATGATACTCAGCCCTGTAATTTGGCAAGCAATTGAAACCCAGTTAGCTTTCCATTACAGATTTGGAACCCAGAAACGGTTTCCTCGCAGAACAGGTGGTTTTCTTGTTTTCTTGACAGGAAAGCTTATGAGATTCTGGCATGGCAAACACTTGTCAAAGCATTGTAAAGAGAATCTGACTGGTTTAACAAGCTAGACGACAAAAACTACTACTGGGAAATGTAACTGAACCTCTGCGTCTTTGTCTTCATTTCAGTTAGGTGTTTTTTAGCTGGTTTTCTGTGAACGCTGCTCAAAGATCGGTTCTTGGGAGAACAAAGGAGAAGAAGGGAAACAAGAGAAGCAACGATGTCAGACTATCTGCCTCCTGAAGTGGTGGTCGATATACTGATGAGGGTGCCCGTAAAATCTTTGCTTTGCTGCAAATGCGTCTGCAAATCTTGGAATTCTATAATCTCAAGTCCTGAGTTCATCACTAACCATCTCAAACAGACCACTGCTAGGTCCCGACGTAATCCATTTCTGTTCCTCAAGTACATATCAAAGCCGTTCACAGAAAAGTCATGTTGGATATATCGTGATAATGATGAAGAGTTTAGTGTACACTCGCAAATGGAACATCCCTGTAAGATTAGAAGCTGGAATAATGGTTTCATTGGTTCTTGTGACGGTGTTATTTGCCTCTCGAATGATGAAAAACATTATCTTGTTCATCCTCTTCTCTGGAATCCTTCCATTAGAAGATACCTGAGACTTCCTAGACCTTTGATTCCTTGTCATACATCAAATAATATCTACGGGGTTATTGCTGGCTTTGGCTTTGATTCGCAGAATAATGACTACAAGGTTGTTAGGATAGTGAATGTCCGGAGAAGTATGGTAATTAACAAGAAGCTTAAACATCCGATTGAAGTTGAGATTTACTCTCTGAATGCAAGATCTTGGAAGATGATTGGTGCATGCGTTGATCCATTTGGTATGTGTTTTGGCAACATGCAACCAACCCTTTTGAATGGGATTGTGCATTGGCTTGTGTATAGATTAGTGAATCAGAAAGAATATAATTCTGTCTTGACATTTGATTTCAAGAAAGAATTGTTTGACAGCATAAATTTACCAAAAATTGTGGTTACTGAATGGAACGAACTGTCAGTTACAGTGTGTCAAAAGTCCCTTGGTGTGTTTCACCTGGATGATCATCACTGTAACATATGGGTGATGCAGGAATATGGTGTAGTGGATTCTTGGATTAAGATATTCATCATTGATCGAAGGGGTGTAATTGAGAGGCCATTATGCTTTAGAAGCAACGGCGAAATACTGATGGAATCGGTCAATGATAAGTTAATTACATATGACGCTGAAGAACAGAAGATATATGATCTTGGAATCATTGGCTTTGGAGGGTGGTGCCGTGCAGAATCTTATGTGGAAAGTCTAGTCTTACTTAATGAGTCAAAATCTGATGAGACACCAACCAAGAAGAGGAAGAGTAGGTAAGAGCTGTTTTCTTCCTTGTAGTTAATCACTTCTCAGTAATTTCATTTTGCTTATAAGTGCTTCCGTCGACCTCGGGCCAAATATAAACATACCATATCTGATGTTCATGTTCATGTTCATTTATTGACTCCCGGAAATTCCCATTTCATGAGTCTTTCTTAGATCCCCTTCTTTTAGATTATGTAATATAGTGTAAAGCTAGTGATTTGTTAACTTTAACTGCATAGTTATTGCTTATTTTTCTAATAAGATTAGGAGAAATCCATATAGTGATGTCCACTAGTAAGATGTTTTCAATCTCCTGGAACTAGGACAATGCTTGGCCTATAAGTTGATTTTGAGATTTGCCTGTGGCAACTTTGCAGAAATGTATCTTTTGCTGGTATAGTTTTCAAACTCTTGTAGCTTCCAGGACTAATGCCTTGCTTGGATTCTCCCATCATTATACTGCCTTATATTTCCATCGGTATGACTATTCTTTTTTTTATATTTATAATCCCTGCCAACATAAAGCCTTCATCTTTCCTGTCATTTAGGGTAGTTAGATGAAGATGACAAAGCAAATGTTTGAAGCTTACAGTGATAACAAATTTCTCTTTTTGTGACTTCTTTATTTCTTCTTTAATACCATCTTTAAATGAAATTATTGGATCATTCTTGTTGGATTTACAATTCATGTAGTTTACCTCACATGTAGTTTACAACCTTGAGAGTTACCTGAAAGAAGATTTCTATCAACCTTATTGTTTCCACTCTCCAAACCAAAAAGTCCTTGGCCAAGGCCCACCATACCTCATCAAGACATTTTATCCCTACTTTTTACACAAGTTGTGTCTTCCTTGTTGAACAGGCCCATGTAAGACGATGGCCTGGATGAAGTTTAAACAACGACACAAATTGACAGAAAATACTTCCCCCCTTGCAAGAATAAAACATGCTGATAGCTAGCAGATAAATAATTTTTTTAACATCTGTTATTGACTTCTGTGAATGTAATATTGTTTTTATTTTCAGTATATTTGTCTATTTCACTCCTGTGGTTAAGTTTCTTCAGGTAAGGGGATGTACTGTAACATGGTTGCTTGTCTTTCATTAAGTTCCTGCAGTCTTATTTAATGCCCGCAGCTGTGGATGAGGTTAATATGTACTGAGACCAGCCCTACTTTCCTTATCTCACTCAAGAGAAGAAGAAAATGAACATCAAAGTGATGAAAAAGTATAAACAATCCCTATAAAATTTTTACTGTTCTGCATATAGTTACTCATCTATATAGTTTGCCTGTGTACAGATGCATCCTATTTAGTAGCTAATTTAGATCTTAAATGCATTAAAATCTACCTAATTTCCTCAAATGCAATCTGTATAACACCTAAAACAGAATTCTGGTATACATTCTTTGTCACAACATGAAACATACATGCTGTTGAGCATTCGGAACCTTCAATAGTTTTGTTGTCAGCAATGCCTAGATAAATGCAATTCAAGTGATAAACCAAAATTGCCAATACCAATTCATCTAAAACTAACTTTTGGTTTAACTGGAATCCAATTAAGATCAAGTTTTTTTTTCTTTTCTGGACGAAGATTGATTGATTTGAAAAGGAATTTTTGCCAGTTAAGTACTTTATTTCTGTTGGTATAGCTTTTTTAATGGAATTTGCTTCTTATGCATATTGAGAGGTGGTATTACAATTATTGAGAACAAGAAGAAGGTCCTACTTACACAGAAAAGCATGGAATTTCAATATCTTAGACATTCTTTGTATTTGTTTTGTGTATATGCCAGTAGGCTTCTTAATATTGAACAAGGAATTGCGGGGACTAGCAAAGGAAAGAGACCAGACCATTATGATAAAGTGGTTATATCAACTAATGAAGAGGTATTGCCAAAGACAAAGCGTGAAGCTAATGTTCGTCAGATGGAACAACCACTGGTAAGTGGAACTATGGAGGAAGCCTTGATCTCAAAGTATCAACACTTGTGTTAAAGTCAAAATATCAGAATGTTGTCTTTATCAAAATTTACTGGATTGTGAATGAAATCTAATCGCATTTTGTTACGCAGGCTACAAGGGGTGCTAGCTCTCGTACACTGATCAATTATTCATTACCATATCTGTTCCGTGGAGCAAAGTGCCTCGACAGACTTGCTGTGCCTATCCGTCGACGATTCTAAATCAAACTCGACGCACCTATCATTTAAGTTTCATGTAGAGAATGTGAAGTGGAATGGAAATATGATGTTAGTGGTAAGTTGGGAAATCTCTGTGATGAAAATTTTGGTGAACTGTTTTCTTACTCGAAGAGTTCAAATAAGTAAACTTCTTAGTCTATTTAGAACAATTACCATGTATGATGTAATAGACTTTAAGAAGAGAACTGAAGACGGTAATGTTGTGTCACCAGTAATAAGTTTCCCTGTCAATTTTTGTGGTAATGCCCTTTGCAGGAGTTTACATGTTAAACATAACAACAAAACTTACAACCATCATTTTGAGTATGTGAAATGACTTGGCCATTTTCCAGACCATTTGGCTCCATTCATGGGGTTATGGAGAACTGTCATTTGTAGTTTCTAGGGCCTTAGAATGGTCATTCTCCTTTTCATATTTTTAAATTTCTCTTGCCTAAAACTGCTTAATCATCAATTCTTCTTCTTCTTCACTTAAATCATGAGTGGTCCTCACAGCCATCTCTAGATCATGTTTGATCTCACAAGGCCAATATGGCATATACAAAACCTCTATTAGACTCTTATCTTACCATGAAATCTTATAATGCACAAAAATTTTGGGTGTCCTTTCTTTTGGTGCCAAATTCAGTGCAGTCAATTTTAAAAACTCATTAAAACACTCTAAAGCACCTACTCACAAAATTGCTGAGAGATGTGCAACTATTTTGATGTATGCTGTGGGCAACCAGGTCTTATAGCTGGCCTAAACTTGGTGGTAAGAGTATCGGTAGAAAAGTATATAATTTCACAACTGAGTTGGCTTGGCTAATCTGGTTGAGTTCGATTGGTAAAATCTGATGCCAATTTTCTCTTGCGAATAAGATTTGTGTGGTTTGTGTGTTGAGATGAGTTGTCTTAGACAGCCTGAAGTGTTGAAGAAGAACAGAACAAAGAAGTGCAGGAAAATCAGCAGAAGTTGAGGATTCCATGCAGTTACTTGCAGAAGGAAGTAACCAGAATCGCAGAAGGAAGTAACCAGGAGGGAAGTAACCAAAAGAAAAAGAACCAAGTAAAGATGGCTGTTTGATTAGAGTGTAATTAGGGTTAAAGATGGCTGTTTAAAGAAGTCTGTCATCATCAGAAAATGTTCCCAGCAGAAGGAAAATATCAGAGTTGTAGTTAGCAATATAGCAATGTCAGTTTTAGTTTCACCAAAGACAAAAATTGTTTACTTTTGTGTCTTGCCAAATCTGGAAAAGTCAGTACTAGCTAGTCATTACTCATCAGATTATGCTTTTATTCTCTAGTCTCTAGTTATTTCTTTCCAACAGAAAGTTGTAGAGCTAATATATAAAGCTCATGATCTTCCTTATTTTCGTAGATGCAATAGAGATGTAGAAGAGAAGAGAAGTAAGTTTAAAAGTAGAAGTAAGTAGAGATGTAGATGTAGAGTTAGAAGAGTAGAAGAAGGTAAAAAGTGTAAGAAAAATACAAAAAAACTTTCAATACAAGATCATTTTCTTTCAAGTTTCTTTTCTTTGTTACATTGTTTTTCCAGCAGCAAGTTTAGAAGTAGAAGAAGTAGAAGGAGGAAGAAAGAGAAAAAAATCAGAAAGCATCAATACAAGATCTTTTTTTTTTTTTCTAAAGTTCAATTTTCTTGTTATGTTTTCATTGTTATTTGGTTTTCAGTAGCAAATTTCAAGTAGAGCAGTCAAAAGTACAAAGTCAAGAACAGAGGAGGAGTAGAAGAGTGTTGCAGCAGATTTCCTCTTGTGTGAGCAGTCTGCGTGAACAATGCACAAGGTTGCTAATTGAAGGAGCTTTCTTCAATCCTTGGAGGAGCACTTTCAAGAGTGGTATCGAGCTTCACTTTCTAGAGTGGTATCGAGCTTCACGGTTCACCTAGCACGGACCAAAACAAACAATGACAGTATGAATCTGATAGCCATGAACTTGTAAGTATGCAGCTCCACAAGACAAAGGAGAAGTTGTTGAGATGAGTTGTCTTGGGCGACTGAAGTGTTGAAGAAGAACAACAAAGAAGTGCAGGAAAATCAGCGAAGTTGAGGATTCCATGCGATTACTTGCGAAGGAAGTAACGAAATCGCAGAAGGAAGTAACCGGAGGAAGTAACCGAAGAAAAGAACCAAGTAAAGATGGTCATTTGATTAGATTGTAATTAGGGTTAAAGATGGTCATTTAAAGAAGTCTCATCATCAAAAATGTTCCCAGAAGAAGGAAAATATCAAAGTTGTAGTTAGCAATATAGCAATGTCGGTTTAGTTTCACCAAAGACAAAATTGTTTACTTTTGTATCTTGCCAAATCTGGAAAAGTCGAGACTAGCTAGTCATTACTCATCGATTATGTTTTGTTCTCTAGTCTCTAGTTATTTCTTTCCAGTGAAAGTTGTAGAGCTAATATATAAAGCTCATGATCCTCCTTATTTTAGAGATGCAGTAGAGATGTAGAAGAGAAGAGAAGTAAGTAGAAAAGTAGAAGTAAGTAGAGATGTAGATGTAGAGTTAGAAGAGTAGAAGAAGGTAAAAAGTGTAAGAAAAACACAAAAAACCTTCAATACAAGATCATTTTCTTTCAAGTTTCTTTTCTTTGTTACATTGTTTTTCCAGCAGCAAGTTTAGAAGTAGAAAAAGTAGAAGGAGGAAGAAAGAGAAAAAAATCAGAAACCATCAATACAAGATCGTTTTTTTTTCTTCTAAAATTCAATCTTCTTGTTATGTTTTCATTGTTATTTGGTTTTCAGTAGCAAATTTGAAGTAGAACAGTCAAAAGTACAAAGTCAAGAACAGAGGAGGAGTAGAAGAGTTTTGCAGTAGATTTTCTCTTGTGTGAACAGTGCGCGTAAACAGTGCACAAGGTTGCTAGCTAAAGGGCCTTTTTTCAATCCTTAAAGGGAGCACTTTCAAGAGTGGCATCAGAGTTTCACTTTTTAGATTGTGAAACTTATCCTGCCAGGTGGTTCAAAATGGAAATGAGCCATTCTTGGTGTCATTTTTCCGTAAATGATATCCTTTATTGACTTCCTTGAAGATGGGGAGTAATATTCATCCAAACTCTTTTCCTTCCATCTCTTCATAATTGATTTTCATTTAACATTGCTAATCAAGCAGTCCTAAGAAATTGTACAAAAAAGCCATTGATGACCACGAGTTCTAGAGGCTGATAGTTGTTTTCCCAAGCAGTCGGCATTAACAGCTTTCCATTTTCTGCAGCAGCTAATTGCTTTGACTTTGGAGCTAACAAACAGAATAGGAAATCATCCTGTCTATTAAACACTAACTAGTAGCCGGTGGCAGCCAAATTCCTTCAACCTCATCCGCTTTTCCTCTTAACTACGTTCCATATGCTTTGATTGTATAAACTTATTTACATACAACATTATCCGGCATATCAAAAGATTAATATATATTCTGCAATGTAATGAACATGCTTAAAGAGCCCTCTACATAGAAAGTAAAATTAAACTGGATTTACCATAACATTAAGCATTTTGAATTGTATCTTGTTCTGCAATTTGTCGTCATGCAATTTTGTCGTCGTGCAACTTTTCGCACATGCAATGCATGCTACTTTATGATTAGCAAGTTCATTAATGTACTGAATTGTGGCACTATGATCATGACTAAGCATGCTGTTCTATTTCAAATGGTGCAAGTATGCAGACTAATGCTTTTGTCAAATACAATCAAGATTCACGTATTATGACTAGGAATACGACAAGCATTTGGATAAGAAGTGCTGGATAGATGTAAAGTGGAAACCGTAATCAGCGACAAGTGTCTGCAGGGGTTGATTTATACAATTTATGTAGTTGGTTGGTTGCTGTAGACTTCATGATTTTTGGCCATTTCTAGACAATATAGCTTCTAGAGGAAATATTATACTTTTCCATGTATGTTTTAATTGATTGTGGTGTGACTTTTGAAATCTTTAGTCTCAAATCTTAACATGCTAATTGCTAGTTCTTGCATTGATAGTCGTTTGATTGGGTAAGGCTTCAAAAATGCTTGTGTCTCATATCATTTACCAATAGGGCCACACCTGTATTCTAGGTGATAGAAGTGGTTATAGAGATAGAACAGGATAAGGAAAATTGTCCTTTTTATTTCCTTCTACTTTCACGAAGAAAAGACTGTTGGTTATTCAGATTTTTGTTGTCATATAGCTCGAGGCCTGGGGCATGCACAGAAAGATGTGATATACATGCTATTTTGCACTCAGTGTTCATCTCTTTACGGAAACAATTATTTCAGGAAGACAAACTAGTGACAGTAAGATATTCTTCTTACTGTCACTGGTTTGTTGGTATTCAATTTTCCAGTCTTTCTACAGAATATTTCTTAAGATATGTACATAAACAGAAATTTCATCATTAGGCTTGCTCTCATCATTATTTCTTCATTCAATACGTTTTATAGCTTATTTGTTTCAATGTATGTGGTTACTAACCTATGAAATTGTGTTGTAGCATAAGGATTGCAAATTTTTATTGCTTCTGTTGATAAGTCTGTCAAATTGGAAAGATTTGATTATATGATCCTTTTGGTGGATACATTATTACTTTTTACTTCATATGATCAAAGTCATCAATGCTTGTACAGACAATCATAATTGCTTGAAAATTTGCCAAAGAGGCCGGCATATCAGATCAGACACTGCAAAATGTTGGTCAGGCTTGGCATATTAAGGGACCAACAGTACTGGGGTTGTATTCCTTGATTTTTGTGACCATTGTCTAGGAGCTAGATCTTGGTTTTTTGGTCTCACTATACTTTACATCAATGAAATGGTTCTTAGTCTTGATCTTTCTTGTTATGCATAGCATTCTCTGTAGAGTTTCTGGGGTTTTATGGGTATGCCTGTGTATTCTCTTGGGTGATAAGTAATAAAATTGACCACCAAATACAGCAAATTCAGATTCTTTGTGAAGGCACAATTCTACATTGATAGGGAGTCACTTTAATTCTTACTTTGAGTTATTGTTATTGTTGTTCACTTTTTGGGAAATGTTGTCAACAATAAGGCTTCTGCTGAAGTAAAGGAGATTATATATTGTTCTCTGCAAATTTGTTGCTAATATGTTATGTAGATGCTCTTTATTGTTTGGAGTAATTCTCCTATTGGTTTGATTTCCTTTCCATTCAAAATGGGTACTCTATTGAAATTTGGTTCTTAGGCTAAAACCCCAGAAAAAGGTAACTGCTATTTTAATATTTGATCTGGCATAAATATGCATGTGGTATATAGAACAGTGAATTTGGTGTATTTATTATGATAAGTTGTTTACTTTTCTTGCTTTTGAAGAGGTTAAGGGTCACCTGCTTCAATTGTAATGAAATCTGAGACTGGTTAGTGTTTTGTTTTTCGATGTGTTTATACATATTTTATTCCTGTCAGGTTCATGATGCCTAGAAAGAGATGGAGCATCGAGTGCAACTTCTGAAGACAAATGTCAAGGACATAATGCTACCTTATTGCTTGAGAGAACCACTCGAAATGGTACAGTTGCTGTTTTAATCCTCGGATGGCCTCATTTGACCTTGTACCATGTGCTTCATTGAGCAACGTTAGGCTCTGCTCATGGTACTCTGCAACACAGCAGCCTCACAGCCACATGATGGTTGTTGGTACTAAGGATGTCTAATGAGAGCAAGTACAAGGAATATGAAGCGATAACTCAAAGAGCATAAAGATCGCAAATTAAAAATTGCAGTCATATGTTATCTATTGTGTTTAATAACATATTAATAATAAGAAATAAGTATACGATAAATACCTAAAAATAATGATTAATCAATTCGAAACTTCGAAAACACGAAGCTTCTATATTTTTCAAACAGACAAATATATTCTATTTTTAACACTTGATATGACTATGATTAAATTTGAAGAACCCTTTCTTTCTTCAGTAACAAAGAAAACAACTTTCTTTGTTATTTCTCTTTTCGTTTTCCGTACAAAACAAGAATATCAGTATCTTTGTTTTTCTATCAACGCACAAAAACAAAGAAATCTATATTTCCATCTATACTGTTTCTTTTTCACGTATGCTTTCCGAAAAACAGAAAAGGAAAAACAAAGAGATTTTTTTCCTTATTCTTCTCACTTTACTGTTTTCACTTCCTCTTAAAACAAATGAAAACAACGTGAAAAGGTATCTCACCCTACGTAAGTCTCTGTGTTTTTCTATTATAGACAACACTTTATGCAAAGCCTTTTACACACATCCTCGCAACGTTTCGTTATTGTTTTCGTTAAAACTAAAACCAAAACAATAACCACCAAATGCAAGTTAACGATACTTTCTTTTTCATTTGGATTTTGAATAAATAATTATTATTATTTATAAAATGAAACTATTTTATTTTGTTATTATTTCTAAAATAAAATAAAATAAAACTATTTTATTTTATTCATTTATTTTGTACAAGAGAATTTTCAATATTAATTATATTTTTGTGCTAGCAAAAATATAATAATATATATAAGATTATTTAATAAATTATCTCATAATAAATTAAATAATCATAAACGGAAAATATTACACTCGTAAGTGTGTGACCATGTAGTAATTAATCTAATTAATTACTAATCAAGGTTGGCGTCTAGCAACACTCCTCAACAACCGGATAGTGTGAAGTAATAACTTTACAAATATGAAACCTGATTAAGGATAATGTATAATTACCTTCCATCATTACAACCCCGAATTATCCTAAGGTATGGTTTAACTGTCAAACCTTATTAAATAACCAACTATGTTATATGTCGATCATTAATGATTGATGAATGACTTAAGAAAACTTCTTTCCTTACTCATTCAATTGCCCTGGCTAAGGTCTTGAGACAACCATTAAGATCAAAGACAACATAGAGTTCAAACTCATTACCTAGAGTCGATGGATTCCTTCTTGACTCACCACTAATCAGATAGACACTTAATTATATCCAATAATCATTCAACTAGCATTTGCATACACTAGATGTCTGACATCAAAACATAATAAGTAACCTATTGATTACTATGATGATCTCAGGTCAAAGGAAAAAATATACACTAATTAAATCCTTATGAGAATATCCCACTTGACAGTTCATAGGTAATATTAACCATTGGGAATTCTCAGTTTGGTCAGTTCAATAATCATATCTCCATATGCATCATCTATATATGTAACTTAATAAATGAGATCTACTAATATCTATCCAATAGATACTATTACATATATATTGATTTAACCGGATCATAAAAGTCCTTATTTGATGATCCTATGATTAAGAACATTTTAGATTAAATCCTACAGACTTGACTCTCATTATCATAATCCCCATTATGATGACAAGTATATAAATTTAATCAAGAACTTATCATATTATAATAATAAACAATAAACGTAATATGATAATAAAATCACTTACCATGTTATTAATCAAAATTAATAATCATAAAACTAAATTGTTCAATCTATTACATAAACTATTGAGTCATGGGCATAATTCAAACAGAGCAAGCTGAAGGAAGAAAGGTAAAAACCTCTTGCAAGCCTTAATTTTACTTGTGGAAGCCTTATGTTGTTTTCAAGTATTTGGTGTGACAAAACTAGCGGAGAAAGGAAAGGCTACAATTCTCTTCTGTTCTCAAGTGTCCCTGCTCTATTATCTATTGCTATATGTTGGATAAGCTTTGTTTTGAGATTGACTTGTGACATGGATAAAAAAATCTACCAAGTGCCTAATCCTCAGCTGTTGCCTGAAATCAGTTTAGGATGAATGCCTGTGTCTGTATCTAATATACACTGATTTTTATGTCGCAGTTGATATTTTCTAATTTTCAATGTTATATGATGAGATTCAGATTGTATCTGTTGTTGAGGTTCAACAGTCTGCTGAGTAGCTTAAGAGCTTGAATTCATGACAACAAGCTTACTTTAGCTATCGTTTCACCTTGAGGAGGAAGGTATGCTGTGGCTTCAGTAAGTACCACTGCCCTGATTTGGGATATGAAGGTGCATAAATACTTCCAATGGTGCTGTGTTTACTTTTGGTTTTCAATTTGTTGCTAAAGCTGTGATATCCGAAACTGATAATCTGTGATTTCAAATTATGAACATCAACCTGAAATGAGAAAATGAAGTAATGAGCCTAAACGAAGTAGCCAGTTCCTTCAGAAAATCTTATGCCACATCTATAAACTTCTGTCAGCATGTTTATATGGGTTCCATAGGTTTGTGTCATTGTGGCATGGCTGTGTAGTGATTGGCACCTTGGCAGTCTTGTTGGTTCCCAAACAATTGTTGAAAAGAATAAAAAAGGCAATGAGAACACTAGTACTGCTTTTTATCTGGTGGCTATCTTGCTCACTCTAAGATGGTATTACTAGGTTGTGACTGTCCAAATACAGAGGATATTTAATATATGATGCACTACTTTATCAGCTTTACATGGAAAGCAGGTATCTGTAAACGATATACATTGCACTCGTGTTCCTTGTGAAACATTGATATCATTACCAAATCCGAAGATCTGAACATATTTTGGCGATGATAGCTCACTGTTTGTAATTACTGGTACAATCTAATGAGATTTTGAATCAATATAGAGAGCAAAATATATCTAGTTACGGCTCAGCTTTTTGATACTTCTTGCAGTCATTTTCCAGAGAATGTGAAGGTGAGAATATGTTTGAAGAAATTGATTACAAGCATTAGTCCCAAAAGGTTCATTTGTAGTTGAATTATCACTATTGCAGGGTTCTACCACTCGCACCATGCAGTCGTAACGGAACAAGTATCATTGATTGTTACTAATCAGATAATAAAGAGGGATGAACTCAAGCTACTGACCCCATTCGATACGTTCAGTACTTTCCACAGGCTTTGCATAGAAATTGAATCATGTTCAGCAACCGTGTTGTATGCGGCTCTGCGGTGCCAGGCATGTGCCAAACAAGATATGCTGATAGTTGAAGCAGGAAAAGCGGTCAGATGTGGTTAATTCATCAGGCTTCTCCAGATTGACCCTCAATGATCTTGGAAGTCTCAGATATTGTATTTTTGCATTTTTGATCTTCTGATTTGTGTTTCTGTATTTATAATTTGCTAGTTTGCGTTTTTGCGATTTAGATTTTTTGGTTTGAATTTCTACATTTTCAAGTGTTCTTCACCATTTAGAGGTTTTCATAAACACGTGACCTGAGATTCAATCAATTTTAACGTTATAGCTTCGACTACTGGTTTAAGTTAACAATATTTTAATGAATTTATTGCCTTAATAACCTTGTGTTATTCAAAAGTTGTTAAAAAAACTTTGACATATAAAAATTAGTCAAAAAAATCATGAGTTGAAATTTTATTAACTCATGTTTCTTAAGTGTGGAGAACAACACGCATTAAGGATTTTTGCAAAGAAAATTAAAACATAAGGTTAATAGAGTAATATTTTATATCTCGGGTTTAATTAAATACTTCAGATAACATGAAGTCATTCAACAATTTTATATATTATTGATAATTGAGTTTTTAAACATCTTATGTTTTTTTAGTTTTTTAATTACAAATTTCAACTACTTATGTTTTTGTTTCAATTTTTATATCACAAATTTCAACAAAATATAATTTTATTCTTTTGATAAAAAATAAATTAAACGTTTTAAATATTTTGATAAAAGAACAATGAAATCTGAGCCTTCCTCTCCGTTGACTTCCAAAGTCTTCCACAAGAGTCTGCGATGATACCATTCGCAACGCAACCGGACGTCTCTTCTTCCTCCACGTGTACATTTGTCTACGTGGCGGTCTCCTATTTGCCAGTCCCTCCTTTCCACGCGCACACCCCCTTGCTCCTCAAAACCCCTCCATAATTCCCACATTTTTCTCCGAAACTAGAATTCTCCATTTCACTTTCTCTCGGGTTCTCGCCAACCAAACAGAAAAAGGAAAGAGCTTGAAATAAAACAACACTGCGGGTCACTAACAGAGAATGCAATTCTGAGTTCTTCAACTTCATCAAACAATAAAGATGAGGTCAATGTTGTTCAAATCAGGAATATTCATATCCTTGCTTTTGTTGAACTTTGTTCCTTCTCAATCAGCCGTTTCGAGCGTAGATCTAGGGTCCGAATGGATGAAAGTCGCTGTAGTGAATCTAAAGCCAGGCCAAACGCCGATCTCGATCGCAATCAATGAGATGTCGAAGCGCAAATCCCCGACTTTCGTCGCATTCCAGGGGGGAACTCGTCTTCTAGGCGAAGAAGCCGCCGGAATCGCGGCACGGTACCCGGACAAAGTCTACTCTCAGCTCCGAGACATGATCGGAAAGCCGTACACTTACGTGAAATCGTTTCTCGATTCAATGTACCTCCCGTTGGACGTCGTCGAAAGTTCTAGAGGCGCGGCCGGTTTCAGGATCGCCGATAATCTGGGCGCCGATGCTTCGATTTACTCTGCGGAGGAGTTGCTGGCGATGGTGTTGAGTTACGCAGCGAATTTGGCGGAGGTTCACGCGAAGGTTCCGGTGAAGGATGCGGTGGTCACCATCCCGCCGTATTTTGGGCAGGCGGAGAGGAGAGGGTTGGTTACGGCGGCGCAGTTGGCGGGAATAAATGTGCTTGCTTTGGTACATGAGCATTCAGGTGCTGCGTTACAGTACGGGATTGACAAAGACTTTTCTAATGGTTCAAGGTACGTTGTATTATATGATATGGGGTCAAGCGGTACTTATGCAGCTCTTGTTCACTACTCGGCCTACAATGCAAAAGAGTTCGGGAAGACTGTGTCCGTTAATCAGTTTCAGGTAAATTTCTCATCTTTCTCTTGTTTGATTTGTTTCTTGAAAGTTGTAGCTAATTTATGTTTCAATGCATTAGCTTTGTTAAGAGAGAAAAGTTTGGACTTTAGTGTTCCCTGGAGAAATCTAAAACTGAAATTCCCATCTAATTTGGTTGTTAGTACAAGAGCTTCAGTGAAGATTGTTGAACGTCTATATATGTAAATCGATTTAGATGATTTGAGTTAATAAAAAACTAACAGAAATAGTTCATTTTAATTTGGTTTAAAACTAACTGAAGTGTAATAAATGTTGTCTTTTTCCCTTTATATTTTGTGGTTTCTTTTTATACTTAGTTCTTTGATACTTGGCTAGGTCCTGTTAATGTTTTTATGATTTTATAATATTTCCAGGTTAAGGATGTTAGATGGGACGCAGTTCTTGGAGGACAGAATATGGAATCTCGACTGGTGGAGTTCTTTGCAGATGAATTCAATAAACAAGTTGGAAATGGGGTTGATGTTAGAAAGTCTCCTAAGGCGATGGCTAAATTGAAGAAACAGGTTAAGCGAACCAAAGAAATTTTAAGTGCAAATACGGCGGCTCCTATATCAGTTGAATCTCTCTATGACGACCTGGACTTTAGGTATGGTGGGACTTTGGACATGCTATGCATAAACAAGCTATCCTAGTGTTCTTGTTTGTAAATCCATTCTCTTTCTCTGCTTTTGCCAGCATCAGTTACTTGTTTTTGTGAACTTATAGCTGCCATCAGGCTGCCCACCTCATGTTTTTGGCTATCATGATATGTTCCTGCCAGTTGCATTCAATTAATTTGCAACAACAATCTTTTCCATCATTGACCACTAAGTTGTCTGGTTGAATAATTAATTCAGTTAGATGCATCACTGCATTAATGAAACATATAGAATTTTTGCTCCTTCATACATGTATAGTTGCTCCAGTTTGGTTGTTTATTTGCTTTTCCTTTTGAGTATATGAATATTTCACGTAGATCAGATGAAGAATTGATTGTGATCTCATATGAATCTCTTTTTATCTTTTGTAATGATTTGCAACTTAGTGAAATAATTGTGTGTGTGGTATCTTATAATACTAAGTTCTGCAGAAAGTAATAAAGATTGGCAGACATTTTGTTGCTTGAGCTGGTATTTTACTCTGTTGATTTCATTAGCTAAAATAACTTTAACCAATTTGTTTTTTGCATCGTGAATTGCAAGAGTTCTTGTTTTTTATTTCATCAATTATGATTAAAGATCAAGGTTTTCTTCTTGGTTTGCTAACCCACAAACCCTTGTATGTGGTTGAGTACTCGTTAGTTATGGAAAAACCTCAACAATAGCATTGTGTAGCAACATTCTTACTGGTTGTGTGGGGTTGCTAGCAGTTAAGTTGAATATGATCATTAGTTAGATGCTCAAAAGAATGTTTGGTTATATATTTGTGTGACAACCTTCAATTAGCATCTTTTTTTTTTCAGGAGCACTATCACACGTGAGAAGTTTGAGGAGCTTTGTGAAGATCTGTGGGATAGGTCTCTTATACCTTTAAAAGAAGTTATCAAGCATTCTGGGCTCAAGTTGGATGAAATATATGCAGTTGAACTCATAGGAGGTTCTACCAGAGTGCCAAAGTTGCAGGTTGGTACTGTCATTTTCAGTTGTCGTTTATGGACTGAAGGTAGAAATTATGGTCATTCTATCATTTCATCCACACCTCAATACAAAAAGCAGAAGAGCCATCCTTCGCATTTAGCTTTATCAATTTTTTAGTTAAGAGTTTTTAACTTTAAAACTATTTTTGCAAAGTTGCAATGTCCGATCCCGCTATGGTACCACTTTGCTACACGTCAACCTCTTTTTGATTGCTTTGATGTCTTCCATTTTAGTAAATGATTCTTTGATGCAATTTTGAGGAACGAAAAGGATCTTGAATAATTTTGATGAAGATAATGGATAAACAGTGGTTGCATGCAGTCAAAAAATGCTTTTCTTATGCTTATTGTGCTACAAGTGTTCCTCATAGCATGAATATAAGCAAGTTGACACACTTGTCTCTTAGCTCACTGCTTTTAACTTAGCAAGGATATGCCATAATGTATGCCTAATTATTCCATGACACATTATTTTCTTTTGTCCCTCACCTGTTAATCAAGCTAGCTTTCAAAAGAAATCTCTTTTTTGACTTTTAATAGGCCAAGATCCAAGAATTTCTTGGTAGGACTGAGCTGGACAAACATCTGGATGCTGATGAGGCTATAGTTCTTGGTGCATCACTACATGCTGCAAATTTAAGTGATGGAATCAAACTGAATCGCAAGTTAGGAATGGTTGATGGTTCAACATATGGTTTCACAGTTGAATTAAATGGTCCTGATCTTGTTAAAGATGAGAGTACCAAGCAGTTACTTGTACCAAGGATGAAAAAGCTACCCAGTAAGGTATTTTGAATCTCTTAACATGAGATAACTAGATGATTGGCTAAAAGTTGTGATTGGAACCGCATGCTCCATTTTTTCCTCTTCCTGGATGGATTAGTCCTATGTCTAATTATCTTTCTTCTTATTTATAGATGTTCAGATCCGTTGTTCATAACAAAGATTTCGACGTTTCACTTGCATATGAGAGTGAAGATCTTTTGCCTCCCGGTGTCACCTCAAATGTCTTTGCTCAGTATGCTGTGTCTGGTCTTGCTGATGCAAGTGAAAAGTAAGGATTTCCTTGATATTTATGCTGATCTATATTTTTCCCTCTCTCCCTTTTTTTTTTTTTTCGTGATCACAAAACCATTTCATAGTAAAAGGTCCTAAAGGTTTTATTTTTTCTTTTTATTCTACATTGTCTAGATATTCTTCCCGAAATTTGTCCTCTCCTATCAAGGCAAATCTCCATTTCTCTCTCAGCCGAAGTGGAATTCTTTCTTTAGACCGAGCAGATGCCGTCATTGAGGTATCAGAATGGGTGGAGGTACCTAAAAAGAATCTGACATTGGAAACTACAACCAGTACCTCCCCAAACATATCAGTTGAAACTGATACTAACAACACTTCAGATGATAGCAATAAAAACTTGCAATCTGATGGTGAAATCAGTACTGCATCCAACGCCACTGCAGAGGAATCAAGGACAATTGATTTGGGCACAGAGAAAAAACTGAAAAAACGAACATTCAGGGTTCCACTGAAGGTATAGACTGATAATTTATGTCTAGAAAGTATCTTTCTTATAGCAAGTCTCACGCTTTTTTTTCCCTTTCTTATTCCTTGTTTTTGTTGGAGGTTGTTGAGAAGACGGTGGGACCTGGAGCACCTCTTTCAAAGGAATCTCTAGATGAAGCAAAGAGAAAATTGGATGCACTGAACAAACGGGATGCTGAGCGAAGAAGAACTGCAGAGTTAAAAAATAACCTGGAAGGATATATCTATTCCACTAAAGAGAAGGTTTGAATTGTTCACTTGGTTCTTACATTCTTATCTGTTAAGGGTTTGAATTAAGGAATTGCACTCCTTGGTTATGTACTCTCAATGGCTTGATAATTAGCGTTGCTTGATCTTCCTGTAGGGGCTTATAATCATTTTTGTATATATTATGGAACCAATAATAGGTTTTAAACATCAGTTTTTGATTTTTGTCCACTATGTTAGATAATCAGTTTCATCTCCTTCAATTTTTTGTTGATTCCTATATTCCAGCTTGAAACAAACGAGGACTTAGAGAAAATTTCTACCAGTGATGAACGGAAATCTTTCATTGAAAAACTTGATGAGGTATGCCTTTTTAATTTATTTTTAATATCAGACTTGATATCTTGAACTGGACATTAATGTAACTCTTTTTACTTGAATTCATGAATACTTTACTGTTTCAGGTCCAAGAATGGCTATATACTGATGGAGAAGATGCTACTGCTAACGAGTTCCAGGAACACCTGGATTCATTAAAAGCTATTGGTGACCCAATATTTTTTAGGTATTACCTAAATTTTGTTTTCCTTGCAACTAATTCTCCAAGTATACATAATTGAACTCCTAAGTTTGACACTTCATCTAGTGTGTATCAGCTGATATGAGCTTTTGCTGTAGGTACGAAGAACTTAGTGCGAGGCCAGCAGCAATTGAGCTTGCTAGGAAGTACTTGGGAGAGCTGCAACAGGTACATCAAAGCAATTGAATTTATATATGATATTTATGATTTTAAGGCATGGATTTTGGATCTGCTTGATGATAGCTTTTTCTTGTTCTCTCTTTTAATTTTGTTTCTGTACCTGGATTTCTTAAAAGGTAGTTAAAACGTTCCATTGCTTGATCATTTAATGATCCTATGAATATTTTATTATTGAAAGATGAGTGAGCAAGATTTACTGGATTTTGTAAATTTTTCATACATGTTTTCTCCTTTCCCACACCGCTTAGTAATGTTGATAGGTACTTGGTTTTATAGACACACACACACACACACACACACACACACACACACACATATCTCTATATGTATGCATGTATGAACACAAATTACTTAAAGTAATGTCTGCTGACTTTGTAAGATTTTGGAGCTAAAGGCTTTTGTTTTTTTTGCCAAAGATTCCTCCTTTTATGTTTAGATAGCAAGAAGAGTGCATTGACCTTTTCAATTTTTAATGCCAGCAGATTGTAAAGGGCTGGCAATCGGACAAGCCTTGGCTTCCGAAGGATAGAATAGATGAGGTGTGTTTTCAGTTTCTAATCTAAGATGTTTCTTGCTGATGCAATCTCAGGTTGATTGAAATACTTGACATTTGATTTGTGACAATTTCATTTCCAGGTTCTTAGTGATGCTGATAAGTTGAAGACTTGGTTGAATGAGAAGGAGACAGAGCAAAGCAAGTAAGTAGTCTCTGTAACAATAATTGTTGGTTTGCTACTTACAGCTTTGTTCATGGTCTTCCATAAACTACTCGAATACTTTAATTAGTGGATATGTTTTCATGAGAATATACTTTCATGTTGATATTACTTGCTAGAGGAAACTTGCTCTTCAGAAAAATTGTTTATATGCGTATGCAGCTTGTATAAATCTAATGTTTCGCTGTCTAAGAGATAAGCTATATGAATCTAATCTTCTGTTTAAGAGTTCATTTTAGAAAACCCATCTTCATAGAGTAAGAAAATATACTATCTAGTTTGCTGTAGAACGTTAATAGATTCTTAACTAGGTTGAAGTAGAGAGAATGGGGGAATCTAACACCAAACCGCATGATGGTCTTCTGGACTGGGAACTAGAAAAGAACAATAGAAGACAACTAAAAATCTAAAATTATGAATTACTTTGAGAACTCTTGTTTGAACACTTAATTTCTGGAACCGTTGCAGCCTTAATCTCATCTCTAGAGTAAAAATAATCTACCATTTAAAGCAACTTGCCAAAATAGAAGTGAGAAGACAATAAGCCCCTTGAAAATGAAGGTACGGTTGCATAAATAGTAAAAATTTCTGGAACCCTAGCAGCCTTAAATCTCATCTCTAGAGTAAAAATAATCTACAATTTAAAGTAACTTGCCAAAATAGAAGTGAGAAGACAATAAGCTCCTTAAAAATGAAGGTACGGCAGCATAAACACTAATCTGAACAATGTTATGAACGGTAAAAATAGTGATGCAAACAGTAACATCACATTATTTCTCCTGAATCATAAGGTCGCTCGAGTTCGATGATTGTAGCTTCTTCTGTACATGATCCAAATTGGTTGCATAAAGTAAAACTAGCAGACTACCAAATTTTCAACATATTACTGTATATACATGTGTTGTAGTCTGCAGTTGATGCATGACAGGAATTCTACTTTGGTTGTAGTCTTCATGATTTCAGGAAAACAAATGTGATTATTGTTTCTTATTTCTTGTTTGCTGATCCAATTTACCATTACAGTCACTCTAACGTTACTTGATTTTTCTTGCTTGGATTTGCCGGTGGTTAAGCGTGTTATCCTTATGAGTTGTACAGCTTAATAGAATTTGAAATTGTAGGAAATGGACTTTGCGCTATTTTATTGTCTAGCTTAAGCTTTGTGAATTCATTTGCCTGAATTAATGAGATTGAACTGGTTCTTGTTTATTCCATTTTTTCCTACAGAACCCCTTTATTCAGCAAACCAGTATTCACATCTGAGGAAGTATATCTGAAGCTCTTCGATCTGCAAGACAAGGTATTGCTGCAGTTCTTTTGCTTGATTAAGAAAGTAATTTCTCCTATTCATACCTCAACTTGAATTAATGTTTAATTGTTATTCTATAGGTTGCTAGTGTCAACAAAATTCCGAAACCAAAGCCGAAGGTTGAGAAGCCTAAGAAGGTTGAGATTGAGACCAATGCAAAAAATGAAACTGAGGGTACTGCAGAAAATGCTAATGGTTCCAGCTCAAATTCTGCCGAGAGTTCTGAAAATGGAAGTTCTACAGCTGGTTCAGATGCCACAGTTGATGAAAAGGTCAATCAAGAGGCTGAGGTTCATGATGAGTTATGATTTTAACCAAGATAAACATTAGAATTCACATATATATTTTAAGACCAAGTGAGACAATTGACAGAAAAAAAGTAGAACATGCGATATTGCTATTTTAGGCCGCAGCAGCAGCAGCAGCAGCAGCAGAAGGGGGAACTCTTATCATTCTTGAGATTAATGGTTCAGCCAATCATTAGTTCTTCAAAGACTGAACTTTTAAAGGACATTTGCCTTCCTTTTAATTGTAACCCCTGTAGAATTATACCCACGAAAAGGAAGGGGCATCTAAATTGAACACAAACATTTGCCTCTTTGGGAGTTTTGTTGATGATACTACAATGGCAGACACTTCCTATTTAATTACATTACAAAAGATATAATCTTTTCCCTTTTAATATTTGGATTCTAGGCTTATCTTGTGGATCTTTGTTCATTGCTCATAATTATGATTTGGACCAATGTGATACGATCCGATACTAACTTGAATCTGTGACGCGAGTTTCGGTCAGAGGTAACATCTGTCCAAAACCAGGTTTTTTTATGATGCAATTGTCAAGTCTAATTTGTATTCACATCTTAGAAATTTATTAACTTCAACGAAACCATTCCATCTTCTTAAAAGGACGAAGATAGTGAGCAGATTGAGAAATGATTGAAGGGCATTCGTATTAACGCCTAAGTTGAATGCCAAACCAAGTATGAAACAGGGTCTCCTGAGGGTTGGCAAAAAAGGTGGCCGTCTTGTGTTTAACCAGAATCTGAAGATTACCCAGTTGGGAAAATTGGGACGAATTGAAGATGCCATTGAAGTTTTCTCAGAAATGGCACAGAAGAACGTAGTCTCGTACAATTCCATGGTCTCTGCCCTTGCTAAAAATGGCAAAGTCGATGATGCGCGCAGTCTGTTTGATAAAATGCCTAGCAGAAACTTGGTTTCTTGGAACACCATGCTTTCTGGGTATTTGCATAGTGATAGGACTAAGGAAGCTTATGACTTGTTCTCTAGAATGCCTGAAAGGGACCTCTTTTCTTGGACTTTGATCATTACTTGCTATACACGGAGTGGGGAGCTTGAAAAGGCCAGAAAGTTGTTTGATTTACTTCCTAGTGATTACAAGAACGATGCGGCTTGTTGGAATGCTATGATTTCTGGATATGGGAAGAAAGGAAGGTTTGATGATGCCAGGAGTTTGTTTGATAAAATGCCTGTTAAGGATTCTGTTTCATGGAATTCAATGTTGGCGGGTTATACCCAGAAGGGAGAAATGCACTTGGCTTCACTGTTTTTTGATGAAATGGGTGAACGCAATGTGGTTTCATGGAATCTGATGGTGGACGGGTTCGTTGAAGTATGTGATCTGGATTCAGCATGGAAGTTCTTTCAGAAAATTCCAATTCCAAACGTTGTTTCTTGGGTGACTATGATGAGTGGATTTGCACGATATGGCAGAATCGTGGATGCTAGAAAAACTTTTGATCTGATGCCTAGTAGAAATGTAGTTTCTTGGAATGCTATGTTGTCAGCTTATGTCCAGAACTGTCAAATTGATGAAGCTATTAAGCTGTTCGATGAGATGCCGGAAAGAAATGCTGTGTCATGGACTACAATGATTACAGGATACGTTAGAGTAGGTAAGCTTGATAAAGCAAGGGAGTTATTGGATAAGATGCATTACAAGAACACTGCAGCACAAACGGCAATGATGCATGGTTATGTACAGTTCAATAGAATGGATGAAGCAAGGGAAATTTTAAATGATATAGAGACCCATGACGTTGTTAGTTATAACACCATGATTGCAGGCTATGTGCAGTGTGGAAGAATGGACAGTGCTCTTCATCTTTTCAAACAAATGGCCAACAAGGACATGGTATCATGGAACACCATGATTGCCGGCTATGCTCAAGTGGGTGAAATTGATAGAGCTCTAGAGATATTTGAAGAGATGGGAGAGAGGAATTTGATTTCTTGGAATTCTTTAGTTACTGGTTTCATGCTAAATGGTTTGTATTTAGATGCATTGAAGTGTTTTGTACTAATGAGACATGAAGAGATTAAGCCTGATCAGTTGACTGTTGCTTCTGTCTTAAGTTCGTGTTCTAGCATCGCTGCTCTGCAAGTTGGGAAACAAATTCACAATCTTGTTATGAAGAGTGGTTATGTAAAGGACTTAGTCATCTGCAATGCCTTGATCACTATGTATGCTAAATGCGGAAGAATCTCGAAAGCAGAGCTCATCTTCAAAGAAATTGATCATAAGGATGTTATATCTTGGAATTCCTTAATTGGTGGGTATGCGATGAATGGATATGGAAAGAAGGCACTTGAAGTCCTTGAGAATATGATTTTAAAACGAGTGGCTCCTGATCAAGTCACCTTCATTGCTATTTTATCTGCATGTAGTTATGCTGGCCTTGTTGATAGGGGAATTGAATTGTTTAAATACATGACTGAAGTATGCGGTATAGAACGACTACCAGAGCACTATGCTTGTGTGATTGATTTGCTTGGAAGGGTAGGAAGGTTAGATGAAGCCTTTGAAATCGTAAGTGAATTGAAGATCGAGGCAAACGCAGGAGTCTGGGGAGCATTGCTCAGTGCTTGCCGCATGCATGGGCATGCGGAGCTCGGAAAGTATGTTGCTAGAAAACTTCCAGCATTTGAACCCCATAAAACATCAAATTTTGTGCTCTTATCAAATATGTATGCTGAAGCTGGAAGATGGGATGAGGTGCAAGAGTTAAGGGCCTTAATGAAAGAAAGTAGTGCAGAAAAGCAACCAGGATGCAGCTGGATTGAAGTTAGAAATCATGTACATACATTTCTGTCCAGTGATTCGACTCAGGTTTCTGCAACAGGTATATGCAGAACATTGAGTGACCATATGAAGAGCATAATCCTAGTACCTGAAATTCATATCTGACAAATACACCAATTCATTGTTCTTTCAGTTAGATGCAATAGTGCTTTGTCACGTACAATGTATATATAGTATAAGAATACAGACATCTTCTCTTAATGGTTTTGAATACATCTTGCATTCTGTAACCTGTTTGAAGCATTCATTTCTGGTGATCTTTATCAGAACTCCATCGATGCTGCTAGAACACAGAACCAACATGACATAAACTTCATTTTACTAACATCATAAGCTATACTGAGAATCATTATTATAACTCTCTGTCTTTTCAAATTTATCCTGCAATTGGAAGCTTCAATCCAGACCCTCTGGCTGAAGAGACCCTGATGAAAGCTCCATATCTAATTTGCATATGGTTAAGAGGCTTAGAGTGAAAAGATTGCTCATTCACCAGAACTTTAGATTACACTCCTTAAAGGAATTAAAATAGCAATGTTTTAAAAAAATAAACTGGAAGTTAAACCGATAAGATAAGAGGTTTAAAGTTTAAAAGGTTCAACTGGTATTCAACAGTCATAAAACCGACTACGGGTTGAATAAAATTAAAGAATTTAAGATATTATAAAAAAAGATTGTCGTTACTTACCAAAGACTTTAAAATTTAATTGAAAAAAGATATTGTTAAATAAAAGTTACTTGATTTATTTTAATTTATATGAATTTATTAATTTACCAAAATCGATCGATTAATTAATAAATTGATTAATTTTGTAACAACAAAAGTTATTACAATAAATCAAACTAAAAGTTAACATGTTTAAGATTTTTACAATTGAATCACTGAAATCATTGAAAAGAACATAATTCACTTTGTATAAAATACAAACTTAGAAACAATAATAATATTCACAATTTTATATATACTGAAGGGATTTTGTTTCATTGAAGAACATGATTTATTGTATTTGGATATGTAATGATATATATATATATATATATATATATATATATATATATATATGGTTTTGGTTACACAAAAATTCTTTTTTAGTTAAAACAATAAAGTTTAACAACCAGACTTGAAAGATATAAAGAAAATGACATTATTTTTTCAAAAACACAATGTTTTCTATTTTTAATTTAAGATTTTTTAAAAAAATTAAGACAGGTTGGGCCTAGTCAAGCTTTAAGCTCCCTAAGCCTAGACAGACTCAAGCTCGCTGCGTTTTCTATTTTTAATTTGAAAAATATTTTAAATTGGGTTGGGATGGGCTTAGTTGGGTTTTGGGCTACTCAAGCCCGTTGGATTCGAACTCAAGCTCAGTTGTCTCGGGCATAATTCGGCCTCAAGCTAGGCTCGGGCCTAAGCAACTTGGCCCGGCCCATCACCAACTCTAATAATTACTATATATTTTTTATAGGACACTCTTTTTTTTTTTTGAAAATTGTTAATACCTATAATTTTTAAGTAAAAATGACGTTATTTTAACAAAACAATGTGGTTTTTAAATTTTAAATTAAAGAATATAATCAGATTTTGTCCCAGTTTAATTGGGCTTTAAGTTACTCAACTCCAAACTCCGTCATACACCAAAATTGGGGTTACCTCAACCTGATCTGGACCAAATTCAAGCCAAACTCTGAGCCTCCAACCCAATACTTTACTATTTTTGTATATAATATTAAAGATAATAGTATACACTTATTTAAAGTATGAAATATTAAATTCCAAATCACTCTTTGACCTTTAAAAAGCTATTACCCTTTAGATGCAGAGTTCGATGGAATCAGTCAGCCAATATCAGTCACTCACTATTTCCGCAAAATAAAAAATATCTGTGGAACTTCCCATCTCAAGCTAACTTCATGTGTATAACAATTTATATATTTTACAATACTAAATAAAGAATGAATGTTGATTTCCAATAAAGGAAATCTATTTGTGCAATAGGACACGTTTTGGTTCTGCAAGTTTGATACAATGTCAGGAGCAGCATGACTAGAGTAGGTTATAAATGAGCTCTTAATCTTTCTGCTACTGTGATATTTGAATCATTTCCTGGATCTCTCTCAATCTTTATCTTGAATCGTTTCATGCAGCTTAAGCTTTTTCTGATACTTTCCAATGGCTTCAAGTAAGTGTTCCCCTGATAATGGTTTACTAAGATGGTCATCCATTCCAGCTTCAATCATCTTGTCAGCTGCACCTTTTGATTCATGAGCTGATATTCCAAAGATGGGGATGTGAACTCCATATCTGATCTCCCTCTTCCTTATTTCTTCTGTTGCACCATAGCCATCCAGTTCTGGCATCTGTTGAACATTTAATGGAATTGAAAAACATCAAGTAATGACTCAGGATTAGTTTGCATTACAATGTACTGATTAAGTATAGGACCTTACCTCGCAGTCCATCAAAACATAATCATAAGGAACCAGAGAAGGTGTAATTTCAGATTGGTCTAGTAAACCAATCCGGTCCAGTGCTTCCTTTCCGTTTTCACAAGCATCAACACTTGCACCTAGCTTTTCAAGAGTAGTCTTAGTCATCACACGTATCATTCTGGTATCATCAACCACCAGGAATCTCATTCCAGTCAGAGGCTTGTCCATGCTTTGTTCAGGTGGCTTAAACTTTTCATCAGAAGTTGATGGTGCTAGTGAGTTTGGTTGATCTAACTGCTTCAAGTATGATGAGACTCTTTGCATTGCACTATCCTTTTTACTTTTAGATAAACCTCCCTCCCTGAACTCTGGTAGAAGTCCTAAAACCCGATATAACCGAGAACCATGAAATGGCTGCAACAAAATGTCATCAGTGGGATCGATCCTTCCCTGATAAGAACTTGTAATTCTTCGAGAAGTCGGCTTATCTAACCAAACTACCTTGCAAGAAACACCAGAGATGCCTCTTTTAAATTCATCAACAGCATTGTATAGCTCTTCATAAGGTCCAGAACTAGCATCAATCACAAGCAACAAAAAACCTGCTGCGGCTCTACCACTGCTATTTCCACTAGTGGGAAGATGTTGATCTGTCCCATCCATGGAACTTGAATGCAAATCCTTGCATCCTGTGCTTGAAGTGTCACTCCCGGGACATACATCCAACTTATCAGAAGAACACTTGTTCTTTATTTTCCTTAGCACCTCATGAATACATTCCCATTGCTCAACAACAGATACTTTGATTCCCAAGCTTTCAACAAACATCTGTGTAGTTCTTCTCCTTTCTTCTGCTTGAATCAGTAGAACAACATGTGATCTCTCGCACCTGGCGCTAGAACTAAACACAGAGAGCAAGGGACCTGTGGCACGAATGGTAAAGCTGGGAGCACTAGCTCTAGTTAGCACAGGTGTGCTGTCAGATATGGAATTTACTCTATTCACCATACAGCTTTCTGAATTATCCATAGCAAGATTCCTAGATGTTGTAAGGAAAATATTGAATTTGAAGCAAGTTCCTTTCTCCCCGATCGATTTATCAACTATTTCTATGTCACCATCCATCAGCCTTACCTGAGTAATAACATTTAAAGTTTCATTACTCAAATACCTGGAAAGAAATAAACAGCATTTAACACATATTCAGATCAGTTAATTCTGAAGGAGATCACTTTGTTTGCTCCTACTGGACATTAGTTTACAGAAAAATTTCTGTTAATCTTTGTAATCCAACCCATTCAAGGTCTAGTTTCTGCAATTGACACTTAACAATTGCAAAATGTCCTGTAAATAAATGGAACAGTATATGTTTTTTATAATGCAAGCAACAGCAGAACTTAGGAAATATGAGACATAGAAAACACCAGAGATGAAGTTTTCTGGAAAAGGATTACTTACCAAAGATTGAACAATTCCTAGTCCCAACCCAGTGCCTTCATGCTCGAAAGCAGTTTCTTTGACTTGGACAAAATTTTCAAATACAGAACATTGCTTCTCTTTTGGTATTCCTTTCCCTGTATCTTCCACTTCAAACACAAATTCTATACAGTCTTGATTCTGTTTTGCTGCGTTGACAATTTCTAACTTCTTTCCTCCCTTTTCATTGCGAAATAAGCAGGAACATGGTTTCCGGGAGCCATCATACTTGCCTGCAGTTATCATGTTCTGCAAACTGGGTTTTTTAGCCCATGATCTAACTGATACATGCCCTTCTGATGTAAATTTCACAGCATTGCCAATTAAATTACACAGGATTCTTTTCAACCATAGTCTATCACCTTTCACATTGAAATATTTAAGAATGGAGCCATCGCAAGAGTCCAACACTACATCTATACCCTTCTTCAACCCCATAGGATAATGGAAATCCACTACCTCTTCAAGCAGGGAAGCTATATTGAATTCCTCTTCTGCAAGCTCCATCTTGCCAGCTTCAATTTTGCTCGAGACAAGGATAGAATTTAGTAGGCCTGGGATTACATAGAAGAATTAGGTTCATGGATTTAAACTAGTAAGAAAGAAATGATTTGAAGGACTGATCAGTTAGCTTACCAACTAAGTCCTTTGTGCAGTCATCCATCTGCTTTAAGTATGCCTCCATTGCTGAACCTGGAGGTACTTCTTCATAGCACATACAAATCCAGCCAGTAATTCCATTTAGCTGATTGCCAATGTCATGACTAGCACTAGCTATGCCTTTACTTTTGTTCATGTACTTCCTCTCTGCTTGTTCAGTTGCTTCCTTTTGTTTTATCAATGCTGAACATATGTGCACCTCTCTTTTTGTAGCTTTAACCATCAACAACACGAAAACGACGATAGAGATGATCACTACAGCCATCATCACTATCAATAATGTGAGAGCAACTCTACTCTTCCTCTTAATGTTATGCACTTGTCCGCCATAGGGGAAACTCAAGACGTAGACCTGATTCATACGTGCAAACAGTTAGACATTGAAATCTGCAGAAATTGCACAAGTTCTTCAGGTTTATCAGAAAAAAGGTTCAAGGTCTAATGTAATTCTGTATGTCAAACTCCAGGACTTACTATGCTTATCTTATGTCATTTTCGTGAAACTTACATAAAAAATGAACTTTTGAGATGGATGGTCCATTGGAAACTTACAGATGGTACTCCCAAGAGTTCTATTGTAGAACACCCGACTATATTCTCATTTTCTCCCATCTTCAGAAGTGAAACCTGTGGCTCTCCTCCTCCATGCGCGCATGAAATTTCTGCAACGTGACTTTCATTCTGTCTATCTAATGACCACAAGGAAACGGATGTTCCAGAGACCTCAACACGAGTATTATTCAATCCTCTCACAAGCCACTGTCCATCTTGTGTTCCCAAGTATAAGCTTCCACCATAAAAATCTATCCCACGCAAGACTTCAGTTAATGTTTTCACTGGAAACCCGAGAGAGACAGCTCCTTGTCTCTTTACAGAAACAGTGTTCAGGATAAGAAGATCTTCATCACTGTCCACTCCTCTTCCTACTGTAGCATACCCGTTTGTACTGTTCAGAGCTGGTTGGACCAAACTTGCGTTAGCTATGGTGGGAATGTTAGATTCAATAGGAACTCCCTCAGGTTTTCCTGTACTAGGGTCTACGGTTTGCTTATACCAAATGAAGTGTTCCCTGGAATTTTGATTCTTCAATTTGCAAAAACCTGCCGCGGTTTTGGAGTAAATTGCAAAGGTTTCGTTTCCATCATAATAGTACGAGAAAAATGAACCTTCAGTTCCGATGTACATAGCATGTGATATGTAAGGAACTACTGTAAGTGCATTGAACAATAAGGGAGCCACCTGATGAGAAACAGAAGAAGACAGTTTCAAACAACGAAATGCATAAGCTATAATCTGCATTTACAGTTCACAATTTATATTTATACGCCAGACCCTGATAAGATTAGAGTAATAGGTGAATGACAGAACTCTTACCTCCTCCTGAACATTACAGGATACAAGAGCAGTTCCTTCCAACGATGAATCCATTAGTCGACCTAAATTAATTGCTGAAGAATTCACAGTATGCAACAATTTAGCTGTGTTGTGAATCTGTGAAGTTAGCGTAGAGCTCAACTTTTGGGAGTCCAAATATAAGTTGTGCTCCATCTGTTTTGCCATTCTACCCCACCATGGAACTATTATACTCGGAAATAGCAGCACCACTGTGGCCTGCACATTCAAGTTTGTTAAAAAAAAAGTTTGTAAAAACTTTTCACGAAGCAAACTAAAGATGTTTTTGACCTGTCATGATTATGTGTAAACTGGTCAAGAACGTACAATATCAGAAAAATGATTGAACATGCCTACAAGGCAAAAACAAGATGAACCCTTCTTAAGAAATGGAAAAAATATTGATTTTAATTTCATCTTCTTTGGTAGTCATAATGATGTTTAGGAACTGAAGAAAAATGGGTAAGAGTTAATATTGTAACAAGCATGTTGATCAAAAAGGATTGCAGTAATGGAGTCATCACCAGAAGAATGTAGCTCGATAAAGGCCTTGAAGCTAACAACTTGAGCTTCTCCTTAAACGCCATTTCTGCATCCGCAAAAAACGAACAGATGCAACAGCAACCTGTAAAAATTACATCGAAAATAGTTCCTTTATCCAGTAATTAGATCATTGAATCTACATCATAGCTTATTAAAGTAAATAACTACTGAAACTCCATAAAAATCTCTGGTTTTTGTTTGTTTTATCATCTTTGTTTCAAAACAAGCTTTCCTTCAGTGTTCTACTTCACATAAACACTTCCCTCTCATCTCTTACATTCTTTCATGTCTCTGTGTGTAGACATGCATAAACTAGACGACTTCCAACATATAAACACGAAAAAGTGGATAAACAGACAGAATTATACCAAACCTGAAAGAGAAAAAACAAGTGAGTGTCTTTGAATGTGCTCCTCCTCCCTCTTTTTACCTTTTTAGAACAAACATTATGTGACCCTAACAAGCATCTGACTGTATATACTTGTAAGATTGGCAATGAAGTAGTAGTCTCAATGTGAACAAAATTACATACAAAGAAGGAAAAGAATCCGATTGTGGATTTTGCAGCTTTAGGTTTAGATTTGCAACTCCACACGTTGACTCCATGCAGAACTCTTCTGTATTAATAACTTCACAAATAATCTCTTTTTTAAAAACTTTATTTTATATTAATTCTTTATAAATTTAAATTCGTTGTTCTAAACTTCCAAAACTAACATTGCAGACGTGAAATTTAGAATAAAATAATTAAAATAAATAATAAGTAAAGAGTACGTGTGATAATAAATTATTATATACAAATTAACAAATTTAGACAAATAAAAGTACTAATTTGTTATTTAAAAATTCTAATATTCACTTTGTTATTTGTACTTTCCTTATTAAATAGGTTTTCAATGATTAAAAATTAAAATCGGTTCATTTAATAGTTAAAATTTTGAATTATCCAACTTTTTAGTTTGGTTTAATAATTATTGTTGTAAAAACGTATAAATTTATTAACTAATAGCTAATTTTTATAAATTAATAAATTCTTATAAATCAATAAATTTTTATTTAATAATCTTTTAAATTAAACTTTAAATTGATTGATAAGTAAATATTTTAAATAATTTGATTTTATTTAATTTTAATCAATTTTGTAAATATTGTTTTTTAAATACATTTTACAGGAGATCACAACTAAATCTGGTTGATGATGCATATTAACCAGCTAATCCTGAGGTTACAATATCATAAATGAAATTTAACAAAGGAAATTCCATTATGTGATATCTTCTATAGATATCTTAGAACATATATATATATGTAATAATCAAAACTAAATTAGCTATTGACACATGGCAATTAATGTCTATACAACCTATATAGGTATAATATTATAATTTACATGTTTAAAATAAATCCTTTGCAATAATTAAAAACCGAACTGAACCTAACTTTTCGATTTAGTTTTAACTTTTCAATCTCGTTTACTTTAATAGCTATTCTTTTAAAAATAATCATTTCGTTAATAATATAATATTTTGTAAATTAAACTATTTTATAAATTAAAATTGATTAATTTTGATTTAACATTATACTTTTTCAATTAAACTGATAAAATAAGATAATTTTTAGCTTAACTAATTTTATAACTATTTAATCTTTAAATTTTAATACTTTTATTTTATCGGTTTATCCTATTTTAAAATATTAATATTAAAAATTTGGACCAAATTAGTGATAAACACCTATTAACAAAAGAAGACAAGTATATGTAGTTTTAATTTCAAATTTACGTAAGGATAGAATCTCATAAATATAGGATTGGTATTAGATAAGAGTAATATAAAACTTCAAATTTATATATCTTTACATTATCTTTACGTTACTTATCATTTATCAAGTACTTTTCTTCATGCATATCTAGATCATCTAGACATGTAGTTTGTATCTCTGACCTCCATCGATGAACTCTGCTTCTTTGAATTCCGCCATGATCACAGAGCTCAGGCCTGGGAACTTCAGCTACCAGAGATACAAATATATCCATCTAGTTGATTATCAACACAACAACGTATGTTATAAGCACAATTGAAGAGAGGAACTGACCTCTGACAAGGGGATTTGTAGTCTCTTGTTCTGGTGAAATTCGACTGCAAGCACAAGTTATGATCTTGAATATATGTCGAACCGAAAGCTTTTTACGGTGTTTTCCATGCACGCTTGCATGCATATGGTGGGTGAATTTGTGTAATAGCCATAGCTTTCGTCGTTTTCTGCATGGAATTTGCCAACTCAATTTGTATCTTCTGGTCACATCTAGTTTGCAAATTCTATTTACATCTTCATTTCATAATGAATTTGGCTAATCCAACCTTTAATCAATATTTTAAAATTTGGAGTAGAAGTTAAGCCAATAAGTAAAATAAGAAATTTAAGATTTATTCTTAAAATCGAGTGAATATTGAATAAAATTGAAAATTTTAAAATTTTAAAATAAGATTGAAAGAGGCTATTTTGAATAGTTTAGTTTAAAAAAAGTGTTAAATAAAAATTATTTTGTTTATAAAAGTTTGTTTATAAAAATTACCTTATTAATTAATAAATTAATCGATTTAATAAATTAACGCTTTTTAAAGTGTTAGTGATACGCTGCATACAATTTAATTGATGTTAATAGATTAAAACTAACTTTCTTATAAGTATTAATAAATTAACATATTTTTCTAGTTCTATTATTGGTTTTGCAATTTTTCATGGTTGGTGCTGCCTTAATATATTGTTATGATTAAAGATCGAAACAATTCTTATGGTTTAATTGTAAAAATTTGAAAAGACCAATTTTTGATTTAATTTTAAATTTTCTGGTTTTATTTACTTTATTAACCTTTTTAAAAATTATTAGTTTATTAATTAGTCGGTTGATTTACGTAAGTTAATAAAATTTTATAAACTAATTAATTCTCATTTATAAATCTCCTTTTAATTAAACTTTAAATTAAGAACAATCTTCTTGATCTCATTTTAAATTATTTAATTTTTAATCGATTTTATGATGATCTAATACCGGTTGAGCCTTTTAAATCTTAAGGGGTGTTTGTTTCCATTTTATATTTGGTTTTCTGTATTTTAAATTCAGTAAAAAACTTGTTTGTTTGAATTTTTAGTTTCTTTTTGGTTTTAGTTTCTTGCGGTTTTCAAAATTATCAAAATCATAAAAATGGTTTTAATTTCCTGTTTTGTTTTTTCATAATATGATTTAATATTATTTAAATATATATATTATTTAATTATTTAATTTTCTATAAAATTATGAATAATTTAATTCAACGTTATATTTACATATTTAATAAATTAAAATTATGAAAAATTAATTTAATTTAATTTTACAATTTAATTATTTATAATTAAATTTATAATATATATATATATTATATTTAATAAATTAAAATTAATTTTAAATAAAATTATGAAAATTTTAATTTTATTTAATTTTACAATTAAATTATATATAATTAAATTTAAAATATATAAATATTCAAAAAATATTTAATAATTAAAATATATTTCAAATAAATATTAATTTTTAAATAAAATTTTAATTTTATATTATATATTTTATTAAGATAAAATAAATTTATTAATAATTTGTTAATAAATATTATATAAGAGATTAAATAAATTTATTTAATTAAAAATAATTTATCTTTAAATTTTATCTAAAGTGTAATTATTATTAGTGATAAAAATAATTACATAAACATTAACAATCAAACATGTTTTTGTTTTTATTTAAAAGAAAATAAAACTAAAAACTAAAATGAAAATTGAAAATTGAAAACTGAAAATTATAATAACAGAAGCAGAACCAAACGGTTCATAAATTGCTTATCTTATTAATTTTACTTTCCATCTTATTTTTAAAACATTGATATATTGTGATAATTAAATGTTATATTTATATCCCATCTTACAGAAGTTGTAGGGTTGTCTATGAACTTTCTAAGAAGAGATGCTATTTATAATTTTATTAATAAAATATAAAGATTGTATTGAATTGATTTGATGAGGTTAACTTTAAATAATACTTTAAAATTAGAATTTCCGTAATAAATAAAATTGAATCAGTTTTGGATTCAAATTAATTTTAATATATGACTATAAAGTTTACTTGATTGTTTTCTTATGAAGAAATATAATGTCAACTTAAAATTAATTAATCGTGGAAATAAAATAGTGACAATAGTTCTCAATTTATAAGTAGATATGCTATTTAATTCATTCATTGAAGTTGACAGTTAATTTAAATATTAAAAGAAAATTAAAAATGTCCAAATTAATTTATAATAATTCTAAAATACATTTATATTTTAAAATACTTAAAATTGTATCAAGACTAACAAAAATTAAATCTATTACTATTCATATAAAATAATATTAAAATATTAATATAAGAATAAGTCAAATGATTTTCATAAAACAATCAAAATATTTGTCAAACAATGATGATATAATACTAATATTGAAAAATTAAATTAAGAGACTTGTGAAGAGAAAATAGGATGGCAATGGCCGAGTCCGGCCCTACTAGACCCTTGCATTTGGGCGCTTGGGCCTCACCCGAAACAACAGGCTTAAGTTCGAGCTCAAGTTAACTCTAGCCGAAACTTTACATTAAAGGTGCAAAATTATGATCATTTGCAAAGACTCAAGGTCGAAACCAAATTTGGGCCTTAGGTTGTTTTCGGATCAGGCTAAGCGTGGGTCATTTTCCATCTCCAGTTCACTGTAATTGGTATCAGAGAGGGCTGATTTTGGACTTTTAGGTCCAAATTGAGGTCAAATTTGTTTAATTCAAATTGAATATGTTAGAATGGATAATTTTTTTATTTTACAACAGAAGAACTAGTAGTTATTATCTTTTATATGCATACCGGGTAAATTTTTAAATTGACACAATAACTTATAAATCACGCCAATCAAATATTCCGTACCAGATAAATCTTATACAACAGGCTTGATAATGTAAATACGAATGTAGTCTAAACTTAAATTAAAAAAGTTGTAACCAAACACAAATTGTCATCCTTAATACAACTGTGACATTAAATGTGATAGTCCTGTCTTATTTTACATGGGACCCGATGTTTCCTAAAAACAACGGCCAACTGTTTTTTGTAAATTTACATGTAAGTATTACTAAGAACATATTTTTAATATTTATATAAATAAAATTTATTAAAATTGACCCAACGACAAGGGAGAATATTATTTTCTTGTTTGTTTGTTGTGAATATTTTAATAATATTTTAAAAACTTAACCGAAAATTAAACTATTAAAATAAAAATTTAAAATGTAAAATTTTTGATATTAGACAGATCAATATATAATTAATATTTAATAAATTCTAAAATATTTTTATCTATAATAAATTAAATTTTAATTAAATTATAAGACTGTTAAATAAAAATTAATTAGTTTATTTTAATTTATAAAACTGATTAATTTATAAATTAGTCAAATTTTGTATTAAAATTTATTAAGGTAAACAGAATTTAAAATTAAAATTATACTAAAAATTAGTCAGCTCGTTTAATCCAACCAGGGTGATTTGATTTTTCATTCAAAATAGAAAATACACTTTCAAGATTTAATCAAAGCTTTTTTATTAATTTTAATTGCTTCCTTTATCATTTTTATTTTATAATTCATTGCAAATTATAAATTCTTCGATTTATTAATCTATTTTCTCTTCTCGTGAATTCTATTATCAATTTTATTAATATAAAATTTATCAACAAAAGAAAGAAAATTAATACCTCTTAATTATTGAAATTATTACAATTTTTAATTTATTTAAAGAAGTAAATTAGTTAAAATATGTGAATAATAATTTCAATGCTAATTCACAATTCAAAAAGCATTTAAGATAATTAATTTATTACACATCTCTTACTTTCAACATGAGTACTAACTCACAGCCTAAAAAAAGCATTTAAGATATTTACAACTAAATAAGAGTAAAAGACAAATTTATATTATATATTACATATAAATACAATAATAACAGCATCCACAATACCTAGTAAAAATCTGCGGTCTAGAGATTCAAGAATATGCACTTTATTATAGATCAATAGAAACTATTTTCAAATGATCTACAAAAGATAAAGAATATTATATAAATATAATAAATTAAAACTTAATTTGTTTCATACCTATTATTTTGTGATTTGTTAATCTTTAAATATTTTCTTGTTAATCTATTTGTTTAAATAAAAGAAATGAAGTGTTCACATAATATATAAATTTATTTACTAAATTTTCAAGGATAATAAATTTAAACTAATCAATCTTTTGAGATTTTTGTTAATTAAGTACTTAAACTTGCAAAAATTTCAGCCAAGTAACTATTCTCTTATAATTTTAACAATTCAATTAAAAAGTTAATTATATTAATATATATTGACTAATATTTTTTTATAATATGTATCTGTTTACTTGAAAATTAGCTGTCAACTAATTATCTACGAGAATTAAAACACTCATCCATGAGATTAATTGACAATTAATTTTTATGTAAAGATTTGAAATATTATAAATGAGAAATATTAAAGGGACGTTTGGTTTGAGAGTTTGGAAACGAAGGAATAGCATAATTGTAAAAAATAGTGTTTACTTTGGAGTTTTTAATTATAGGGGAATAGATTTATTCCATTAAATTTAGAAATCTACTAAACCTACTAAAGGGATGAGTATTGAGTTTTCATTCCAATATAAGTTTTTATCACGTTTATTTTTACTCTTTTATCTTCAACCTTTGTCCTACTATCCTCTTTACTTCCTTATCGTCTCTCAATTTCTTACGATTTCCCATCCTATCTTATCTCGTCTCATTAACGAATGAATTTTTTGTTTTGCACCTCCATGTATATTTTCTGAAATCCCTCGTTTAATTTGATGCTAAATGAACTGGATAGAACCTGATTTCATCTCATTATAAATGAGGCTTTTGCTCTTTTATTTTTCTTATATATTATCGTTTGATGATTTAATCAAGAGAATAACCAATCTGTTATATGATTTGATGATGTGAAAGTGCATATGGTTATAGATTGAACGAGAATCATAAAATCAATCTACTCTTTTTTTCCCTTATAATTATTGTTTTGTGATTTAATTTGATTTTTCTTATATGTTTTTAACTCTTAAAAAAAACACATAACAAATCGTCTTCTATGTTGGTGTTTGTTAATGACTTTCAAGAACAACAAAACATAAGCACTTTTTACATTTTTTAACTTTCGTATAAAGACGCAGGCCCTTTATCTTTATCCAACGCCTGTTTCTTCATAAAAGACATGCCTTTTTTATTTTGATAAAGCCTTAACCTTTGGATAAAGAGAATAATTACTTTTATTTGGTTTTACAATTTAACAATTGTATAAAGACGTTCTTGAATTTATTTGGTGTTATTGTTTAACATCTATAAACATGATTTAAAGCTTTACATACGTTTCGTACTTTTCGATGTTGTTTTATGCTTTATATTCCATTTTAAATATGACATGGAAATATAGTTGTAATTGTATTTGTATTGATGGCATTATGTAGCTCTATTGACAAATGATCGTATAGCTCATCTAATACTCAAAAATTGAGATAAAATTTCGTGACAAAACTAATTAATTTTTTTACAAGCATATGGAGATAGCCCCAATAAACATATGAAGGGCAAATTATTTTCATTTTATTAAGGGTAAAAATAGTATTATATTATCTTTTATTACTATTAATGCAACAAACCAAACAATATTATTGTTATTAATACAGAAACTCAAGTTAAAAACAAAAATTCAAGTTACAAACCAAATATTTTTTTATATCCATCTCCATCCCTTCTACTATTATATTTATATCTATAGTCAATTCCGTGCTTAAACCAAATGTTTACTAAGTTAATCACATTAGTAAAATATTAATTGATATAATGTTTTGAACTGAGTTATCTTAAATATTAATTACTTGACTAATTTTTTTAAAATATTAATTAAAAGTCACATCTATTTTATTATCCAATAAATGAAATAAAAGAAAGCACTCCAAATATGAGATTAGATCTCTTGTTTTGGTTGTGATATTTTATCATGTATCATTAAATTTTATTATCATATTTACGTAAATTTTATATAAATGTATATATAAGATTTAATAAAATAAGGTTGAAATACCCAAAATGAAAAAGATGATTTGAAATGTCAAAATATCTTCCCAAAAAGTCAAAATGGAATCGTCTCTTATCCAAGCCATTATACTATACACAAGCGTGAATTCTAGGCACCAACCCAAAGTCATTTTTTATAAATAATTATATAATTAAAATTGAAATATAAGAGACTCCTCTCTCTCTATCTCTCTCTCCCTCTCTATAGAGACTAGAGAGGGGTTCGCTAGCTCGTCCACTCAACGTCCTCCTCAGCCTCCGCCGCAGTCATCATTTCGTCAAAATCTGTCCAAACCGTAAAGACGTCTTCTTATTTGCCGACCGTGCCATTCTGGTTCTAATAATCTTCCTGACAGTGCAAAGCTCCATTTCTTTGGGTTTGTAGGGTTTTCTTCTATTTTAGGGAGAGGTGGTTAGGGTTATGTGAGTATGGAGCGATCCGATGGTAAAGATTTCAAAGGCTCGCTTGATACGTCCTCTTCTGGTTTGGACTCAACCTCTCTCTGTTTTGTTTTCAAGTCCTTAACTGTTATATATATATATATATTGTGATTAGGTTTTCCGGAGAACGTTCGGGTGATAGGTGATTAAGTTACGAACATGGGTTTGAGAATATTAGGGTTTTGGGTTTTTGGGTGAAATTTCTTTGTTTGTGGAACACATGAAGATGGCATTTTTCGTCGTTAGGTGGGTACGAAGAACTTTTAACACGCAAGAATGGTTTGCTTGTGCTTGATTTGGTGAAATGAGATCTTGCGACTTTAGCATGTAGAATGTAGCTGATGTTGGATTAGTGCCTTTGAGCTCATAAAGCTTACATCCCACATGACCTGGATTCACATCACCTCGAAGTACAATTCTCCGAGTAAAGAAGTAAACTTGGAAGTTATATTTTTGTCAGCCTTGAGGTGTATAGGCTTTGACAATAAGAGATGTAATTTCCCGGTGGTTGACGGTCGGAGAATCTAGTTAAGCATTTTGGGACGGTGAATCAAAAACAAAAGAGAGGGGAAGTTTGGGTTTTTAGATTTCAAGCATTGCATCACAGTTTTATGGTTAAAAAGTGATTAAATGGGTCAAATCCTGTTTCTGGTGAAATGGCTCTTAATTTCTGAGTATCCTGGATAGTTCTTACTATACATTTTGGTCTAACACGATGTTTTAGTTTTAATTGTAAATGATATACTTAGTAGTTGGTCTTTAGGCTTTGGGTTGCTTGTTTACTCTAGTAACCCATTCAGAAGCGTGGATTATGAATGGTACTTATGTTGGCCACTAATTCCTCTGGTTGCATCTCTACTCACTGTGATTATTTTCTGTTGCATATTTTCTTGCTACATTTTTAACTTTTTTCCCTCCTTTTTCTTTGGATTATCTGCTTTCAGGTGCACTCTTTGATGCTTCACAGTATGCATTTTTTGGTCAAAATGCGATGGAAGAAGTGGAATTGGTTGGCTTAGAAGATGGAGATGATAATACTGTATTTGGATCTGTTGATGATGAATATCGTCTCTTTGAGAGAGATGAAGTAAGACTTGGTTTTCCTAGCTGATTATTTGCTACTAATTCCACCATTAATTGCTTAAGTAGTTACACCTCTAAGTGTCTGCTAATGATTATCTGTGCTTTTAAAGTTTACCGGTGCGTGGTTCCTTTCTAGGCTAAACACCCATTTAAGGTACTTATGAATTATGTGATGTGTTTTTCTAATTGCTTGATGCTGCTAAAGTTTCAATTTATTACTAGCTTTGCTTGCAAAGTATGTAGAATTGATTGACGGGTCTCTAACACTTGATAAAGGAGAAGCTTTGTGAAATTTATTTCAAATAACGATAGTTACTCTTATGGAAAACGATTAACTGTTTATAGAGATGGGACATTGTCAAATGATATTGGTTCGTAAAAGCAATTTCTTTATCCTCCGTTAAATGTTAGAAGGAATTAGAAGTCCTAGTGTAGCAGATAATACAACTGCTTTTTAGAAGTTTGGCAATAAGACCCAGATGCTTCTAGTGGTACATTTAAATGACCTATTATTTCTCTTTTCAGGTTTTAGTTGGCCTTATAGGTTTGTAGCAGTAAACTGCAATACTTATAGTGCTTTGTTGACGTAAAATTTTCAGGCATGATAATTTGTCATAATAACTTCATATTATGCCAGGGTTCAGGTTTAGGATCTTTATCTGATGTGGATGATCTTGCCAGTACTTTTGCAAAGGTAAGAAATCTTTACTTACAACTACTTCCATAGTGGAGAACTTAACTAGTATCTTATATGTGTTAACTCCCTTTTGAATAATTTTTGATAATTTTGGAATTTTCAACTATTGGTTGGTATGAATGGGTTTATTGTTTGATTGTGGAAGTCACCTCTACCCTTTGGTTGTTGTAGAGATCCCTGTTTATTTCATTTTTGGTTAGAGTTTATGAATTATGATAACTTGATGTTCTGGTGGTCTGAGGCAGATTAGCCATTACCATAGATGGGCAGTGAAACAAGTAACTGAGAATTCTGATATTATTTAGGATTACCAGGTTAAAATAGCAGGTTGGGCACTATATAAGCTTCCTCTCAATGAAACAAGCAAAAAGAATGAGACGGTTCTTCACCCATCAATAAGTTCCGGGTCTTTGTTGTATTTTTACCCTTTCTGGGATTGATAGGTGGGAAACAGTTCATGTGCTAGTTTTCCTTGATAGGACTTATTGTTTCACTTTCTACTATGCGAGAGGAATAGCTAATTTATCACTTTGAATCTCTATTGCATGATAAACTGATTGTCGATTGAATATTCCAGTCTCTCCGGATTAGCTTGATTAGTATGGATAGCTGGATTGTGTAGAGGAACAAGTTTTTAATTTCAATTTGAATATACTTGCCATTGATGTGTGGAAATCCGTTTTTTTTTCTTGTGTAGGATTTTTCTTTCTATGTAAGTTGTCAAAATTGGTCATGAGAGAATTTATTTAGTGGTTGTGTGACATGAAGTTCTGGATGTAGTTGTTTTACCCTCCATCAGTAGAATAACATATAATTTCTATTGATATAGGTCATCGAAATGATTTTTGCCAATGCTTGGGATATCTGACATTGCAATTTACATTCTTACTGTTGTATGATAGACAAAATGACCATCTTTTCTGGCATATAATTGTTCTTTCTGTCACATGTTTTAGTTTATCTCCTACTATATTATGCCTTTCTCTCTTGGCTTGAACTTTTGTATTCATCTTTATGCTTTGACATTGTATTTATTGTCACCTGTGCAGTTGAACAGAGTTGTTACGGGCCCAAGAAATCCTGGAGTTATTGGTGACAGAGGATCTGGATCGTTTTCAAGGGAGAGTAAGTTGAAATGTTGCATGTATTTTTCATTACTATATTAGGGAAGCTTTAAGGATTTATTTAGCTTGCTTTTTCTTTTCCTTTTCTTTGTAAATCAGGTAGTTTTTTGACAGATTAACTCTTTTCAGATGCAGGGTTACTTTTATTTGTACACAAAATGCTTATTTATTTATTCACATACTGCTATCATTTGTTATAAGCTTGAAAGTTCGGATCTTGTTTTTTTTTTCCTTTCTCTGCCAAATGAAGGTGATTACAGAAAACATTTTAAGATTACAGAAAACGTTTTAAGTCCTTTCCTGATTCTTTTGAAGTTCTTTTTGCGAAAGCTTTAATTATTTGTCTGAACATTTATTACCCATTGGATTTTTATCGGTTATTCCTTTTAAGTAATAAATACTGATAAAAATTCAGATTGCTAATCTAAGTGATAAGTGAGATCATGTGATTGAATTGAATCCTTCCTTCCTTTCTGCTGAGGTGATCTGCACCTTTATGCCATCTCACTGTCCATAAAATGGGACCTTTTCTTTTCTAACAGGCATTATTTTCCTTTTGGTTAGGCTTATTTGCAAATTTGAGGTTATTTTCTTATTCCATTGTTTTGTATTATTATGGATTCTGTTCTTTGCATCCACTTGAGAATTCATTATGATGCACATGTCCAATTAACATGGCCAGTTTTTATGTTTCTGTTGTAATCAAAGGAAAAGGGCCTTCTCTTTTTGGTCATAATGATAACCTTCAGCTTTTCAGCAGGTTATTGTATTGGAAAAATGAATTTGTTGGTTGGTAGCCATGCATATTTACATCATCTATGCAGAATCTGCTCGCTTGTATAAGATTCAATTGAAGGTTAAAAACTACCTAGAGAATGCTATTGTGGTAGCAGTGAGGCTAATCCATTTACCTTGAAAAGTTTATTAACCCCAATCATTATGGTAGCATGGATGCGGACCCTATTCCTTCTTATTTTTTAAAGAATCTCCTCTTATCTGAAGATGTGCTGGAACAGTTTTTCAGAGCTTGACTTCCGAGTGAACTCTGAAAATATTTTCCTATTCTTAGCATAGTTCATTTGTAGCTTTGACTGAAAACTGTGTGTGTAATAGATCATAGAACAAAACAGACAAGATTGTTGGCATTATTTGGCAAACTATTTTGAATGGTTTCTAGCTGCCCTACTTTTTCTGGTAGTTAGCAGGTTGTTTATTTTTAAGTTTGTGCTTAGTTTTTCTTCTTATGTTGAGTTCAAATACCATCATATTCTTTTCAGGTTCATCTGCAACGGAATGGGCACAGGATGGAGAATTTGCTAGCTGGTTAGATCAACAGATAGATACAGAAATTGCCGAGGAAGGCAAGAGATGGTCATCACACCCACAACCTTCATCTGCTCGTTTTACTACTGAATCAAAACCTTTGTACAGAACTTCCACATATCCCCAGCAGCCATTGCAACAACATCACCTCTCAAATGAACCTATTCTGGTCCCAAAATCAGAGTTTACATCGTTCCCTCCTGGGGGTAGAAATCAGCAGGCTTCACCACACAACCTGAACATTCCTTCACTTTCTGGCGGAACACAATTGCCATTCTCTGCCCCAAATCTGTCCCCTTTTTCCAATTCTAATCTTCATCGGCCTGGTTTACATCAGGTTTTTCACCATGGTGGAAATGCATCCCATGTTACCTCTTCTGGCCTTTCTTTTAGTAACAGGCCGCAAAAACATTGGGTTGACCATTCAGGACTATTGCATGTTGATCATCCAAGTTTATTGCACAGTGTGTTGCAGCAGCAGTTATCTCGAGATGGACTAATGTCCATGCAGTTGTTATCACAGCAGCAGCAACTGCAACAGCAGAGATTGCACCCATCTGTTCAACTACCTTTTGCTCATCTCGCTGCAATGCAATCTCAGATTTATGGTGCACACCATTCGTCATCACATAAAATGATGCTTGGTTTAACAGATATTAGAGAACCAAAACATAAATCATCAAGAGGGCGACAAAATATGCGATCTTCGCAACAAGGCTCTGATACTAGTTGTCAGAAAAGTGATAGTGCTTGGGTTCAGTTTAGGTCAAAGTATATGACAGCTGAAGAGATAGAGAGTATTCTGAAAATGCAGCATGCTGCTACACATAGCAGTGACCCATACATTGATGATTACTACCATCAAGCCAGTCTTTACAAACGATCTGGATCAAGATCAAAGCACCGTTTATGCCCTTCACAACTGAAGGAGGTTCCATCTCGATCTCGTAATAGTTCAGACCAGCATTCTCATATCCATATTGACGCAGTTGGGAAAATTCCCATTCCTAACATACGCAGGCCTCGTGCACTCCTTGAAGTTGACCACCCTGGTAGTGGTGATGGAAGCTCTGAACACACCTCTGAGAAGCCTCTGGAGCAGGAACCTTTACTTGCAGCTAGAATCACCATTGAAGATTGCCTAGCTGTCTTTCTAGATGTAGAGGATATTGATCGGTTCTTGCAGTATAATCAACCCCAAGATGGTGGCAGCCATCTCAGACGTAAACGGCAAGTCCTACTTGAAGGTGTAGCTGCATCACTTCAGCTTGTTGACCCCCTGGGCCAAAGTGGTAAAAGTGCTGGTCTGGCATCAAAAGATGACCTTGTGTTCATGAGGATGGTTTCTCTTCCCAAGGGTCGAAAACTGATCTCCAAGTTCCTTAAGCTCCTATTTCCTTCCACCGAACTCACCCGAATAGTTTGTATGGCCATTTTTGGTCACTTGAGGTTTTTATTTGGTGGCATTCCCCCAGATACAGGAGCAGCTGAAACAACTGTGGATCTTGTGAAGGCAGTTTCTACCTGTGTTAATGTAATGGATCTCCGGGCATTAAGTTCTTGTCTTGTTGCAGTTGTTTGTTCTACAGAGCAGCCTCCTTTACGTCCACTTGGTAGTCCTTCTGGGGATGGGGCCTCTGTTATCTTGAAGTCACTTCTTGAAAGAGGAACTAAATTATTAACTGATCCACAGACTGTTGCCAAGTGCAATGTGCCCAATTTTGCTCTTTGGCAGGCTTCCTTTAATGAGTTCTTTGATCTTCTTACAAAGTATTGCCTGCATAAATATGACACTGTACTACAGTCTGTCTATTCGAAGACCATTTGTAGTACTGAAGACATTGGTTCAGAGATACGGGCAGCAACAAAACGTGAAATGCCTGTTGAGCTTTTGCGTGCATGCCTCCCTCATACTAATGATCGGCAGATGGAGCTTTTAAAACATTTTGGGCAGCCGCGCAATCCTGTTAGTGTATCAAATTCGCATTCAGGGAATAGTGGTCATATAAATTCTGAATCTGTGAGGAGTTGACCGAGGAAAGAACAAGAATGCTGTTATCAGGTGGCAGTTCTTTATTGGAGGAAATGTGCTTCAGCACTTGGGAAGTGGATGAGATGAACACTCTTATATATATATATAGATAGATATATTGTGAGGATTAGTTTTAACAGTTCAGCTTTATGCATTGAATTATTTTCCTTTTAAGTATGTTAACAGAACTGCTCTTCTTACATGACTATACATAAATGTGTATCATGATGGAAATTGTTTAGGGGCTGATGGTGACCGGGAGTGATTTACTTCTGGGGGGGCGTTATTTTATTGCTCTTTTGTTGTAACACCTGGGAGTGACTGGGAGAGAATGTGAACCTTAGTGGGTAGCTAGTGTCCTAGTGAGGGATTAGAAATGTACAGTATGGTCATACAAAACATCAGAACTTAGCATTTCTTCACAGATATCTGTGTCAAGTTTAGGATGGCTGTGGACTGTCTCTTCAAAGATCTGGGTAGTTGAACCTGACATGCTTTGTAATGATTATTGTTTTAGTTGTTTCAATAATGGATTGGAGGAGAGACATAAGGCCAGTTTCAGGGAACTTGAACAACACTTGTCCCTCTTCTGCTCGTCTTTGGTCATGTTCTATGCAATTCCTTTGTTTACTAACTGATATTACATTGAATCAGTGTTTAGTGATCTTATTTTCTGCCTTTCTGCTATCCTTTTGCCTTGTGTTTTTTGAGTTTGTTATTCAAAACCGATTGCCGTAATTCAATTCTGTGGATAGTCATATACAGTTAATCTTGGGGAGTTCATAGCTATATTTTAAAATAAATAGAAAAAAGACAATCAATATATATGTATTCTTTTTAATTTTTATTTGATCAAAAATATTTTCTTTATTAAATAGGGTTAAGACATTATTTTATATTTCTCAAAATTTCATATTATCGGAATTTCTATTAAAAGATGTTATTGTTTTTACAATGTTTTACAAAATTGAATTGGTCTGAATGATTTAATAGTTAAAATTTTGAATTGGTTAGTTAACTTTTAGTGTAGTTTTTAACTTTTTAGCTTGATTTAGTTTAATAATATTTGTTGTTAATAAATGATCAATTTATTAATTAATTAGTTTTTTGTAAAATAATTAATTTTTATAAATTAAAATAAATCAATTAATTTATATTTAATAGTTTTAATTAAACACTTGTTTTCGTAGATAACAATGTTATGAATACCGAATATCGGACTTTGATGCGGATTGGGCTTTGAACTTAATCTGCATTATCGAGATTTGATCTTAAGATCGGCTTCGTTTTGGATATTTTTAAATTTATAAAATAGTCCTAAACTTTTTAAAATTGAAAATAGTCCATATTGATATATTATACAACTGTATCTTGTATCTTTCTTAGTTTCTTTATTACATCAACCATACTTTAAAAATCTTAATAATAAATAATAATGACAATTAATTTGAAATAACAATAATTTTAAATATTTTACATATAAATAATAATCACAATTAATATAAATAAAGACAATCATCATCATACAATTATAAAACTAAGAATAATAAAAGCATTTAAAATATTACAATCATACAATTTCATCATTATAATAAATAATATTACATATCTACATCAAAAGATTCAAACATCCGATAAAAAAACAATAAATATTACAAAAGGTTGATGACGAATAAGCAATCAGTAGAAGTTGAATCAAACAAAATATTACATTTACATTACATACATATAATTTAACATAAACATCAATGATCAAATACAAGTAAAATTAAAAGAAGAGGAAAATAAAACACAAGTTCAATCACATCGATGGATACCATTGAAATGAGACCGAACCCAATCGATCATTTGGTACAAAATCCTCATCATTGAGAGAGCTTCATCATCATCATTCAAATTTAATGCACTAAAATGACACGTCAATGCTTTCCCATCCAAGATCATCTTCCACATTCAAATCACTCACATCAACCAAATTCGGTTCTTGAAACCCAATCCGCCAAAATATCAATATTATCAATCGTAATTGGATCATTTGAACAACTTGTCTACTAAGAGTCCTAGTAAACAATTACATTTAATTATTAGAAAATTATAAGAAATTATATAAATATTAATAATTAAAATAATGAAAATAACATACCTTTCCGAAGCTTTAAATTAGAACTAACAAAACCAAGTCATTCAACCTCTTATGCTCCAATCTATTCATTTTCTTGGAATGGATAAATTCAATGTGCTTCCAGGTTTCACACCCAACAGACTCACACATTGACTTAAAATTGAATCGCAAACTTTCTCAAATCTGAACACTACATCCGAAAAGATCCCACCAAGCAATCGCAAGTTATAAGAAAACAAAAGTAGTGTTATAAACAAAATAAAGTGATAAATAAATTTCAACAAATAAGAAATAGGAAATAAGTAATACCTGGAGAAAGAAGTCCTCTTTGTTGAATAGCGACCGACATTCCAAAATCTCCATAAGAGTACTTATAAGCCTCCATTTGTGTAGTTAAAGCAATTTGCATTGAGTCATGAGGAACAATTGTTGTAATTGTCATAAGCATTCTCTACTAACTTCAGGTTTGTTTTCAACATCCATCTAAAATACACACTGGATTCAAAATGCCCATTCTGAAACAATGGAGAAGAAAGTTGTCTTCTCCTTCTCTCATTAACGATTGAGATATATGGCTCGTATAAAGAAGGCTTATGTTTGATTGGCCTTTATTGCTTCCTGCTGCTCTCTATAGATAAAAATATAACCCATTGTTGGCTTTTCTTCACTATCGATAACCAAGCACCTCACTAAAGGCTCACAAACCCGGATAACGAATTGAGATGCCACCAAAATTCCTATCTTCCAAGATGATACTACAAACCTCCATTCCAAAGATTAGACCTAGCATCTTTGAGAGGTTACCCACTTATCACTTGTGAACATTTGCCTTAACTCCTTCCTCAACAAAAGAAAAGATCAAGTGATAAGAAATTTGTTGCAAATCTTGTCACAAAGAGGCTGTACACAAATTCCTACCATTGGTAAATTCCCTTCTCATTAAATTTAAAACCCATGCACGATTATAAATAAATTTTGTCACCTTCTTTGCCTTCTGCATGGTCTCATCAAAAACAGGAAAATACCTAGGATTTCCTATATCCTCCAGTATTAAGTAAATACAATGTGCAACACAAGGAGTCCAAAAAAATGAATTATAGGTTCTTTGCAACTTTTGTCCTGCCGCTTTATAAGCGGAATCATTATCAGTAATAAACTGAACAATATTTTCCACCCCTACTTCATTCACAACTTGATCAAATATCCCAAACAAAGTATCAGCATTTCTAATAAGGCCAGATGCATCAATCGATTTTAAAAACATAGAGCCATTAAAACAATAAACCAAAAAATTTATGATAGGCTCTTGTCTCCTATTCGTCCAACCATCACACATAATTGAGCATCCATTAATACCCCAATTCGCTCTTCTTTCAGCCAGATAAGCTCTCATTTCAGACACAGCACAACTCAAAAGTTTACCTCTTAAATCATCAACCGATGGTCCTTTGTATCCTGGACCATAAGAGGCTATGGCATCTATCATAGGTTGATAATAATATGATTGAAAGCATTAAATGACGAACTCAGATCATACCACCATCTAGCTACTGCCATATCCACATTGTGAGCCGCATCTCTTGTCTGCATCGCACTACGAATTGAAGGTTGGGCTCCAGGAGTCGTTCGCGGTGCAAAGAAACCAAGCAGTTGCCTTCTTCTCTTCCTCACTTCAGATTGTACAGGTTCCTGATGCTGAGATGGAACACTACCAGTATCACTACCACTACCACTACCACTACCACCTCCACCTCCACCTCCAACATCTCCATAATCTCCACGAAAACCGGGAAATGAACTTCCACTACCAATTTCAAGATTCAATCTTTCCCTTCTATCTTTCTCAAATTGATGTTCTTCAAGCAATGTCTTCATCTGCCACTTCACATCATGGCTTACTTTTTTACACGCTTCGACATCTCCTTTAACCCCAGCTAAATGTCTTTTCAATCGGGTGATTCCTCCACCTTTCAAATGCTTGTTACAAAACAAGCAAATGGTATGATTCTTTTGACCAGGAACCACACCAGCATGAGCCCAAGCCGGATCACTGTATCTTCCTAAAGGACCTGAACTAGATTGATCGGGAGTATTTGAACTTCCTTCCATTTATCTGTACACAAAAATGAATAACACATAATTTCAGTACATAATGACAATTCAATTCAACTCAATTCAATCCAATCCAATCCAATCAAATTCAATTCAATCAAATTCAATTCAATCAAATCCAATTCAATCCAATCCAATTCAATTCAATTTAATTCAATCCAATTCAATTCAATCAAATTCAATTCAATCAAATGCAATCCAATCCAATTCAATTCAATTAAATCCAATCCAATTCAATCCAATCCAATCCAATCCAATCCAATTCAATTCCAATTCCAATTCCAATTCAATCCAATTCCAATTCAATCCAATTCAATCCAATTCAATTCAATTCAATCAACTTCAATTCAATCAATCCATTCATTCCAATTCCAATTCAATCAATACATTCAAATTCAATTCAATTCAATTTAATCAAATGCTATCCAATCCAATTCAATTCCAATTCCATTCAAATTCAATTCCATTCCATTCCAATTCCATTTCAATTCCAATTCAATTCCATTACATTTCAATTCAATTCAATTCAACTGAATTCAATTCCAATTCCAATTTAATTCATTCTAATTCAATTCAAAACATACTCCAACAATTTGCAATTTCATTCCAATTCAATCCAATTTAATTCCATTCAATTCAATTCCAATTCAATTCCATTCCATTCCAATTCAATTCAAACAAAATTCCATTCAATTCAATTCAAAACATACTCCAATGCTAACAATTACAAAACATTCATAATTCCATTTACATTCAATCAATTTTCAATCCAAATCCAAATTCCAATTCCATTCATTCAATTCAATTCAATTACATTTAATTCAATCTCATTCCAATCCAATCCAATTCAATCCAATCCAATCCAATCCAATCCAATTCAATTCAATTCAGTTCAATTCAATCCAATCCAATTCAATTCAATTCAATCAAATTCAATTCAATCTAATCCAATTCAATCCAATTGGATTCAATCCAATCTAATTCAATTCAATCCAATCCAATTCCATATTCAATTCCATTCATTCCATTAACTTCCAATTCAATTCAATGCAATCCAATTCCAATTCCAATTCAATTCCAATTCAATTCAATTCCAATCCAATTCAATCCAATCCAATCCAATCCAATCCAATTCAATTCAATCTAATCCAATTCAATTTAATTCAACACAATCCAATTCAATCCAATCAAATTCAATCCAATTCAATCCAATCCAATCCAATTCAATCCAATCCAATCCAATTCAATCCAATTCAATTAAATTAAATTCAATCAAATTCAATCCAATCCAATCCAATCCAATTCAATTCCAATTCCAATTCAATTCAATTCAATTATAATTCCATTCAAATTCTATTAAATTCAATTTCATTCCATTCCAATTCCAATTCAATTCCAATTTAATTCCATTTCATTCCAATTCAATTCAATTAAAATTCCATTCAATTCAATTCAAAACATACTCCAATCCTAACAATTACAAAACATTCATAATTCCATTTACATTCAATCAATTTTCAATCCAAATCCAAATTCCAATTCCATTCATTCAATTCAATTCAATTACATTTAATTCAATCCCATTCCAATCCAATTCAATTCAATCCAATCCAATCCAATCCAATTCAATTCAATTCAATTCAGTGCAATCCAATCCAATCCAATCCAATCCAATCCAATCCAATCCAATTCAATCCAATTCAATCAAATTCAATTCAATCTAATCCAATTCAATCCAATTGGATTCAATCCAATCTAATTCAATCCAATCCAATCCAATTCCATATTCAATTCCATTCATTCCATTAACTTCCAATTCAATTCAATGCAATCCAATTCCAATTCCAATTCAATTCAATTCCAATCCAATTCAATCCAATCCAATCCAATTCAATTCAATCTAATCCAATTCAATTTAATTCAACACAATCCAATTCAATTCAATCAAATTCAATCCAATTCAATCCAATCCAATCCAATTCAATCCAATTCAATTAAATTAAATTCAATCAAATTCAATCCAATCCAATCCAATTCAATTCAATTCCAATTCAATTCAATTCAATTCAATTCTAATTCCATTCAAATTCTATTAAATTCAATTCCATTCCATTCCAATTCCAATTCAATTCCAATTTAATTCAATTCCATTCCAATTCAATTCAATTAAAATTCCATTCAATTCAATTCAAAACATACTCCAATCCTAACAATTACAAAACATTCATAATTCCATTTACATTCAATCAATTTTCAATCCAAATCCAAATTCCAATTCCATTCATTCAATCCAATTCAATTCATTTCAATCCAATTCATAATTCCTTTTACATTCAATCAATTTTCAATCCATATCCCAATTCCAATTCTATTTAATTCATTCAATTCCAATTTCAATTCCATTCATTCCAATTCCATCCATTCCAATTCTAATTCCATTCATTCCAATTCCATAATTTTATACTTAACTAATTATTTATCAAAATCAATACCCAAATATTAAAAATTAATGATTATTTAACAAATATAAAAAATGTGTCAATTAATGATTACCAATTTTAATTATCAATTAATCAATTTAACATTTAATTATTAATGTCACATTTAATCAATTAATTGTCAATTGTTCAATTTGCTTTAAATGTTGCTTTGATTTTAACTATCAAACTCAATTTCAATTTTCAAACTCAATTTCACAAACTCAATCAAAACAACCGAATTGGGATTCAACTCAATTTCACAATTTCAAACTCAATTTCATAAACTCAATTTCACAAACTCAATCAATCCAATTTAACCTTCAACTTCAAGCCTTCAAAGTTCAAACCATTATTTTCGGATTCATTTTCCCCAATCAATCATTCAAACCTTCATCATCCGAAATCAACTGATTTTTTTTCCCCAATCACCTTCATCCGAAATCAACCTCACCACTCTACCATTTTCGGACATTTTCCCCAATTCCATTTCCACCATTTTCCCCTCATTCCCAATCCTCATCAACAACAGCAAATCAACAACTCCTTAACAACACCTACGAATCTAGGATCACAGCAGCAATCAACAACAAAATTTCATTAAAAATCAAACACAAAGTCAAACACATACACCCAAAATAATTCGGTCTTCGGTGAGGGTCGGGCGTCGGGAAATATTGATTGTCGGTGGTCGTGTCGTGCGTCGACGAGGAGGAGGACGGAGGAGCAGGCGGCAAGGAGCGGCGAGGACGGAGGAGCAGATCGGAGGAGCGACGAGCAGATCCGAGGAGGGAGGAGGAAGGACCAGATCCGGGGAAGGGACGAGCAGCGGCGACACCAGATCCGACGACGGACGAGCAGCGACGACGAGAGGCAGAGGGACGAGCAGCGGGCGAGCGGCGGCGAGAGGGAAGAGAGAAAATGAAGAACGAAGAAGAAGAGAAGGTCGGGTGGGGGTGCGGGGCGGGTAGGTTTTTAGGTTTAATTTTTTGTTTTTTTGCAATTTGGTCCCTGAAGTTTTTTTTTTTACGAAATGACCCCTAAAAATCCGGTTTAGACAGTCTTGGCGGTGTCGACAAACCGCGATCTGATCAATCAAATTAGAAACCGGTATTTCTTCCCCGTTCCTAAGTCTCGATTTCAATAGGAATCTTAAGCAGATCCGTATCTTTGGTAGATAAGGCTTATTCGATAAATTTTCAAAATTTTTAATTTTATGTAATCTGTAATCGATTTTATGACAATTTAATATTAGTTGATCACAAAATTTTGTGATCGGGTTTAGGTTTAATCAAAAGTTCGTGTATGTGTGTGAAATAGGGTTAAGACTGATTATTTTTATATTTATCAAAATTTCATATTACCAGAATTTCTATTAAGAGATTATTTTTATTTAAAAGCTTAACCGATCTGACTGATTTAATAATAAAAATATTAAATTGGTTAATTTTAAATTTAATTTTAACTTTTAGCTTGATTTAATTTAATAATATGTTGTTAAAATGATCGATTAATTAATTAATCAGTCTACTTGTAAAAACTAATTAATTTTATAATTTAAATTAAACTAATTAATTTTATTTAATAATTTTTAATTAAATACTTTTTTTCATAAATAAGACTTATTTAATGAATTTTCAAATTTTTAATTTTATCTAATCTTTAATCAATTATACGAGAGTCTAATATTAGTTGAATTTTTAAATATTAAAATTTTATATTACCTGCTTAATTTCTGGTCCAATTTATTTAATACGTTGGTTATATATTGTTTTATGAAAAAGATATTACTTTAAGGAAGGTCGTTGAAACACGGATCTTGACTGAGTACCGAAATGTCCGACCCGAAACGTGGCATCACGGTGATTTGAGATCCACAATTGCTCCCAGTGGACTCAGCTTCACGTTATCATCTCTCTCAAACCCAGGCCTCTCGTATTCCTTTCAAAGCTTTCACCTTTGTCGTTGTGAGGGCTCGATCAAGTAAGTTAGCACTCTTTCGTAGCTTTTATAAATTTTGATTTCTCTTTGCAATTTTGTTCCCACCGATTTTTTGGTTTCTGGGTGGAGGAGTTTTGGATTTGAAATCAAGTGATTGAAAAAGAAAAAAAACTTTGGATTCGATTCTTCTGGTATATTAATGTTTGTTCTTTGTGCTGATTTATGTTTAGTTTCTTGATAAGCATGAGCGTATATGCTTATGAGCTTAAGGGTTTTTACATAATTTCATGACTTTTTGTTCTTTTTCTTATTCTCTATGTAATATCACTTATGTTTTAGGTGAATTTGTTGTGAGGTGAAGGGAGAGGGAATGTGCTTTTACTGACATTACATGCTTGTGAATGGTTTAATTTTGTGTAGTAGGAAATCTATGGAATCAGTCAAAAAACATCATAAATAGACTCTCTATAGTTGGGAGTAATCTTATGTACTTATGAATCTCTTCAGACTCTGCATGAGATTCCTATTAAGAAGATGTTGAAATCAATGGAAACGGAAAGAAGAAAAGGAAAATTGATAAAGTTTTTGCTTCTTCATGTAAAAAGGTTCTTGCTTTTTGCTTCACTTGTTGAACTTTTAAGGGTGAGATTGTGGTAGGTTGTGTTCATGACTGGGGTTGTTAGGTGAAGAGAGTGATGTGGGTTAAGATGGTACAAGTGAAAGTGCTTCTATTGGAAACAGGAATGGATTGAATTGTATTTTCATTTACCTTATGTTTTTTGTGAAACGTGTGATCTCAGTTTTAGAAATTAGAAGAGTTAAATTTTGATTCATGGGTTGTGCAGTGGATTTAGAGGGAGATGAATTGGCTGAGGGCTCTGGTGGGCATGAATTGATTGAAAACGAAGGCGATTCGATTATAGAACCACATGAGGGCATGGAATTTGAATCGGAAGATGCTGCCAAGATTTTCTACGATGAATATGCTAGGCAGGTAGGATTTGTCATGCGTGTGATGTCTTGTCGTCGTTCCGAAAGAGATGGAAGGATTCTTGCTCGACGACTCGGGTGTAATAAGGAGGGACATTGTGTTAGCATTAGAGGTAAATTTGGGAATGTTCGAAAACAGAGGATGAGTACAAGAGAGGGGTGTAAGGCAATGATACATGTCAAGTATGATAAATCTGGAAAATGGAGGATAACTAAGTTTGTAAAGGAACACAATCATCCTCTAGTTGTTGCACCTCGTGAAGCTCGTCAAACATTGGTAGATTACTTCCTCCTCTATTGGTTGACTGTATTATGACATCCTTGCTAACTTTTTAATTTTTGAACGCAAAATCGGAGTCGAATTTTGAGCACAAAAGTTCAGTGTCATGTACTTCTTTGCTTAAAAGTACTTATGATGCTTTCTATTTTTCTTGAAACAATGGTTTTGTTATATCAACGAAACAAACTTATTTGATATTATAGATTGTCACACTTTATTTTTATCCAAGTTGAAGTAAGTAGACTTCTGGAAAAATACTTGAACTTATGTGAGTGAAGCTCTGGAAAATTATGTTCTGGTGAAAGACAGAATGTCATCTAAGTGATGACTTTTATGTTGATATTGTAGGATGAAAAGGACAAAAAGATTCAAGAACTCACCACAGAGCTGCGGAATAAGAAGCGGCTATGTGCGACGTATCAAGAGCAGCTATCGACATTCATAAAGATCGTTGAAGAGCATAATGAACAGCTATCCAAGAAACTTCAGAATGTAGTAAACAATTTAAGGGGTTTTGAGTCCATTGACAAAGAGCTTGTGAAACCTAGTTAGTCTTAGGCAATAGATACAATATTTTCGTAAAATGAAAGTAAAATCACAATTCTTTCTTGCTACTTTTCCTCTTGATTAGGCTGACACAAGGGAAGAAAATTAGCAAGTTAGTTAGGAAGTTTATACTACTGTTCTCTGCATTATATGAAACAATGCAGCAAAGTGGAAGGCAATTGATAATTGAACTGGACATAGTTTGAAGAACTGTAACTGCATACTCATGATAGATTGATTCAATGATTGCAAAAGCCAGCAGTGACCTTGAAGTTCATCCCGTAGGCTATCTGGCACGCGGCAAAATTCCCGACAGGTTAATGTTCACATAGTGAGTGATCGATGAGTGACAGAGTGGTAATTATCTCCACTTTCTTTCCTCCTGTTATTAGCATATTCTACAAGGATGGTAGTAACTGACAAGGTGGTATTTGTACTTTAGGATTGTACAGAGTATACATTCCATATTATGTCCAGCTAATGATGGATAATAATAGCTTTGTATGTACCTAGTTTAAGGTGAATATCTTGATATCTGACTCTTCAGATTTCTAAGCTTTGTTCAGGCCCTTCTAAATCTTCTGCAGCAGCAGTAATGTGGATAAAAGGATTGTTGAACGAACTCAAATCAAATTCATTCTGGGTCAACTATAAAATTTGCACCAAAAAGGACCAAATATACCAACATACTATGACTGCATAATACTTGGAGAAACTGAGAAGACGATACATATTGCAGATAGCTATTCTGATAACCGGATAACTGTACTTCATAAGGATACAGAGGCATGGTTCACTAAGTCATGTAATTAGTAGTTGGGCAAATCACTACTTAAAACATCAAAATCCTTTGATAACAAACAGAAGTTTCGAAATTTTCCTAGCATTTCCAAGGTGTTTTTGGAGAGTTAATGGAAGTGCAGTCCTTTGCCCAATGCCCAGCCTTACCGCATTTGTAACAAGAACCAGACAAGCTAGACCTTCCTCCTCCGTGCTCAGCAGAAAAACCAGAACCGGAAATGGAGCAATCTTTGGCCCAATGTCCTGCCTTGCCGCATTTAAAGCAGGAAGATACAGATAAACCAGAGGATCCTCCATACTCAGCGGGAGACTGGGAAAAGGAACAATCTTTTGCCCAATGCCCTTCCTTGCCACATTTAAAGCAGGAAGATCCAGATTTTACACTCAAGTCATTCATGTTATTATAGACGTTGCAATTGGAGACATTTGCTGGAAGACCAACTGGTACAGTGTTACCATTGCACCACTTAAAGAAGCCACAAGCACTTGCCTGTTCAACAAAAGACGCAAGTAGTTCTTTATTGGATATAATCGTGCATATGTCAACTCCAATGTCTTTTAGTTTTCAATTCTATTGTCTTATGATGTTGATTATTTAATCAAGACGAAATCTAACCTTCTTAGCCTGGGATGCAAACATAACTACTATGTCGTTATACTAATGAGGCAACTATATATATATATATATTGAATCTTCGAAAAAAAAACTAATATATATATATATATATATAGATCATGAAATACAGAAACTTGGTTATTGAATTGACAGATTGTGTAAATGAAAAGCTTAAGAACGAGAAAAGGAGCTTTGATATTTGAAGTACCTGGTTTGCAGGACAACGATAAAACTGTTGGCCAACATTCTTCCCCGTTTTTGCAGTTAGAACCAAGCAAGTTCCAGCACCACATGGACAGGGAAGATCTGGGACTGCAGAATTAGGCGCATAATTTGGGGGACTACTCAAAGATGATGAATTTATGACAGAAGAAGCATTGTCACACCACTCGAAGAAGCCACATCCCCCATTTTCCTGCAAAAATATAGAGATTGTAACTTGTTGACAATTGACAATCAATGACAAGTAAAAATCCCCTCAATCCACACACATACATACCCCTAAATGAAGCTTACATGATTGTTGGACCTAAGAAGTGGGTTACGCAAGCTCACATTTTAGTGAATCACTCCCCAGTGAAGCTGAGGAGACGTAATAATGTCAAAGTGTACCTCTTTGTTAACCTACCTGTCTAACAGGGCATCTGTAGAATTTGCGTCCGCGATTCCTCTCAGTATTTGCAGTGAAAACCACACAACTCCCCAATCCGCAAGCACACTTCTTCTCAGGAACTGACGACTCAGATTCACCGAAATGAACCGCACCACCACTGCCGTTTGATTTAAAGTGACCAGATTGAGAAGCAGCGGTACTGATCATCTGTTGCCACACAACACTTTTGCTCCCTCTCAGAGCAGCAAGGTATGGTCCCTCCTCCTCGTTCCTCCGATCTTCAGTGGAATCAACGGCAGTGACACAGCGGCGCTTGGCGGAGGAGAGGGCTTTTGCCTCGACTTCAGCAATTTGAGAGAGAAAGTCGCCGTCTTCGTCGTCGCCGTCGTGAACGTCGATTACTGGCCCGCTTCTGGTCTCTGTTCTTTTCATCTTCTCGCGCGCGCACGCACAAGTGCTTTTAGACAAAATTCGTTTTAAATTGAAATAGAGAGAAGAGTGCGATTATTATTATTACTATTATTTTTTTTCTTTTTTCTTTTTTGTTATTTTAAATTATTAGAACAGTATTTTATAGAATTAACAAATCCCCCTTCCTCCATTGCCGGCGACGGGATAAGCTACTCTTTTACGATTTTCCGTCGATAAAAGTCACCATCATCTCTATTAATCACCTGACCTCCCTCTCCTGCAACAATCTTAGAGATTCTCTGGAAGTAGGGGTTTTGGGAGGACCAAAAAAATTGCCGGAGGGGGAAGAGGAGTTCCGCTACCGTCTCTCTAGAGACACGCACACACATGCGCGCTAGGGATAGAGGAGGATATAGAGAGGAATGGCGGGAGAGGTTGTGAAAGCAAAAAGGGAGATATTGGAGGTATGCACCATATTCCGCGAGAAGCTGTCATCTTGCATGCATATATGACAAACTCTCATCCGAAGAAGTGCATTGCTGTTATGTTTGCAAAATTGAATTGGATTGTTCTCCAATCATGAAACTCAGGGACAGTTGGGTGAATTCCTCTGGAGAAGAAGATAGTGACGATGAGAGAACTTTGGAAGATACGATTGGTGATGAAGACGTGGTTTATACACTTGTTTCCTTCTCCAAGTAGCGAATCAGGAGTGATTTATCGAGGCCTCGATGGAATGATGAACTGGGTATGGCTGAGGTGTTGGAGAAAAGAGGCAAAATGTGGATAACAACTGGAATTATTCGTTCAAGCTAGTCATACTGCTCCATGGAAGGGACTCTATATTTACCTGAACTAGGATCGCTGCTCTTACATTTGATGATAACGCTAACCTTTCCTTGAAAGATATACATTCAAAGATCATGGAACGGAGGAGTGGATGCAGCTGGGATCTTTTCCAGGCTTACAGGCACCTGAAATCTCTTGGATTCATAGTTTGCCGTCAGGGTATTCCATGGAAGATGAAGAATGTTGACAGAAGTTCTGAATCCAACCCTGTTGAAGGAAATCCAGGAAGTACCAGTGTAACGTTTAACGAATTGGGAGACACAGCTTCAATCCTGGAAACGTTCAGTAATGTGCGTGTTGATGGTATGAGAGTGACACCTGATTGACATTAATCTTCCAAATGGGAAATTCAGCAAGTCCTCACTCCTCACTTGTTGATCCAGTATTTCTACTCTGTTTGGTTAGGGGCAGTCTGATGAAGGCAGACATTGAAGTCCTGGAAACACAATTCGGTCAGACGCCTCTCAAGTTCTGTCATGTAGAACATGGACGTGTCGGTATTTTTAACTTTGACAGAGTGGAGCTTCCGTACATACCCTGATTTGGCATGGACTTCCCTAAAGTTGAATTCTTGGTAATGTCATAACATAAAAACGATAAAAGTAGCTTTAAATTCTTAATTTTGGAGAGAATTTTAAGTTGTTGTTGAGAAAAAAAAGTTTTTAAAAAATAAAATTCAAAAATTTTAAAAAGAAAATTTATTATGTTTTATAAATTATTTATTTAAATTGAATGTTAAAATTTTATACTTCTAACATTATTTACATTAACAAAAATTTAATGTCAAACTATTTTTATTAAAAATTAAAATATTATTTTTAAATTTTAAATAATCAAAATACATTTTGCCCCTCTAGGTGGTGACTATAATATTAGTGACCTCCAAAAGGATCCTAAAAAAGAAAGACATGATTTTCTGTCTTCGCTATTTTATTTTAATTATGTTTTATTTTATTTCAATTATATATTTATGTATATATTTATGTGAGACCTGTATAAATTTACGACGGAGATAAAATAGACAGAGTTGGGATAAAATAAAAGACCCACGTAAAGGTATAATTAAAATAAAATGAAGCGGGTTGAGATAGAGGAGAGGATACTGGGGATATGAGGGGTAAAAAAGGAAGTGCTGCCAAATCCTAAATCCACCGCCGCCCCAACCTGGAGTCCGGATCGTCTGTCGCAGCTCACTCTGTCTTACTCTGTCAAAGAAAAAAACGGCGTCGTTTCCTTTACAAAAATTACAAAACTGTCTTAAATGCGTAGAAGACCGTGGGACCCTGCGCGTGTCGCCGTTTCCAAGCCATATTCAAAGAGCCAAGCGCTGAGAATGAAATCAAATGCACTAACTTATTATATTGGCTTTGACATAACAAATGTTATCAAATATTGATTTAAATGTTTTTTTTTACTTATGGACTTTTGCAGTATTGGACTTTTAATATAATATGTTTATTATCATTTAAATACATTATTAATTTTGTTATTATTATTAAGTGTATGTATTTATTCTGTCTAGTGTTTTTAATATTTTTATCCTTATTATTATTCCTTTTATTTTTAATTATAAATCTTATATAACAATAATTTTATTATTAATATTAAATTCCTTATTATTATTATTAAAATGTTTATTATTATTCATAACATTATGAAATTCCTTATTATTATAAAGTGTATTTATTTAATTATTTATTGTTATTGTTATTATTATTATATTTATTATTATTATTCTTATTATACGTAAATTTGTTAACTAATTTTATTTATATTATTATAATTACTGTAAAATATTATTATTAAATTTCTTCTGCTTATTATTAAATTTATTGTAGATTATTTATTAAATTTATTATTATTATTATTAGATTTCTTATTAATATTAAATATGATTATAATTAATATTATTATTACTATTATTATTATTATTAAGTGTATTTATTTATTTATTTGTCAAGATTCTCAAATGGCTTTATATAATAAAAATAATCATATATTTTATCCTTATTATTATTAAGAACAAAATTAATAATAATAAGGAATTTAATGATATTATTTAATATAATTAATTAATTAATAAGTTAATAATAATAATAATAGTAAGTAGAACTTATAATAATACATAAAATAATTTCTTAAAAACAAATTATAAGGAAATTATAATTATCATAATTTTTATATAATATGTATTTATTAGTAATAATAAAAAACTAAATTTCCATTTACAATTAATTAATTTAACTATTTAAAATGAGCTTTAATTATTACTATTATTCTTATTATTAATAAATTATTTATTTATTAATAATATCGAGTTTAATTTATAAATATTTATTTATGAATTTATAATAATAGTTATAATTGTAAAAGTTTTATGATTTAATGTTATTTAATAATTTATAATACTATTAAATGTTATTTAATAGTTTATAATATTATTAAATATTATGCCATTTCACTAGGGCAAGATCCCTCGCCCTAGTGAAATGGCAAATGACCATTTGCAATATGCTTCTTTTTCATGAATAGGATAATTTAATTCCGCAGAATTAAATGTTCCATTTATGTATTTGTAAAGCTGGTATTTTTTATGATTAGGGGGTTTTGCCAAAAGACAACCTGCCCATATATCATTGCTTGCATCTAATTGAACTAATAATTCATCATTTTGTTGATAATTATAAAGTTTGGGAAGATTTTTACAAAGAAGTTTTAATCTTTGTACGACTGCAGTATCTGGAGTAGTCCATTGCCATTGTAGATTGCTGCTACATTTTTTCTGTAAAAGTGTTCGTTCTTTAGCTAATTCTTTTAGAAATCCTTGATCTGATATATAGTTTAATAAACCTAAGAATTGTTGAACATGTTTTCTATTTGTGAGTTGATCAGGAAATTCTTGTAATTTTTGCAAAATATTAGGTTGTAATTGTAAATAACCATGATGATTAAATTGAATACCTAAATATTCAATTGTTTGTTGTGCTATTTTTGCTTTTCGTTTGCTTAAGATTAATCCTTTGTCTTTACATCTTTGTAAGACAATTTTAACTTTTTTCAAATGATCTAATTTATCCTGATTTGAATAAATAATAATATCATCTATATACACAAAAGTATATTCTTCTAAACCGATAAGATTATTATCCATAAATCGTTGATAAATACTTGGTGCTTGTTTTAATCCAAAGGGTAAGACATTCCATTGATAATGTTTTTGAGGTGGACAAGTAAATGCTGTTAATGCTTTTGTATTATCATGTAATCTTAATTGCCAATATCCTGATTTTGCATCTAATGTTGTGAACCAAATATGACCTTTTAGTTTATTAATAATATAATCTTTTCGTGGTAATTTATAAGCATCTCCTATAGTTGCTTTATTGAGTTTTCGATAATTGATAACTATTCTTCTTTTTCCTCGTTTCTTTTCAGCTGAATTATTGACATAAAAAGTGCAGTGAGAATGTTTACTAGTCTTTGGGTGTAATTAATCCTTTTCAAGTAATTCTTTACATTCTTGTGTAAATTCTTTTACATCTAAGGAGTATATGGTATATTATTCTTAATATTGACTTCAAGAGAGGATCTTTTAATTTTATTTCAATAATTTCTATATTATGATTTTTGTAGGATCTAATGGATTTTCACTACATACTTGATCTAATAAATTATCGACTTCAGTTTGTATGGTTGTATTATTCAATAGATAAAATGTAAGATAGTAAGTTTCTCATTATTTTTTAATTGTTGATAATAAGGCGATGGTAAATAGGAATTGTAAAATAATAGATTTTGATTTATTTTCTTAATATAAGGGTTCTCAAGGTAATGTAATGTAAATATTGACAAAAGGGTTATATAATTTAAGAAAATTATTTCCAAGTATTAAAGGTAATCCGATTCTTTTGATAGATTGATGGTATGATAAAAGTGTAGTTTTCTATAATAATAGTGTCATAATAACTAACATACCGGATGGAATTAAAACTTCCATCGGCGATTTTTACTTGTAATGGTTTGTGTAATTTCTTCCATTTTAATTTAATTGTTTTGATGCTATACGATAGTTGCTCAAGATTCATATATGCATGTACTTTAGTATTCGCTTTCGAACTAGTACTTGAATAAATGTTGAATTGGAATTGAGTTTGATTCGAGTTTTGGTTATCGATTCATTAGATAAAGATTCATAAATGTAGAGATGTATCTGTATTATAATCTGATTCAATTGGTTCTAATTGATGTTCTAAGGCTGAATGTAATATTTGTACTTTATTATTATATGATTTTTCTTTCTTTTTAGGACATTCATTTGCATAATGACCTTCTTCTTTACAGATCCAACATTTACAATCTTTTTTCTTTGTAGGACAAAATTGTTTTCTGTTTTTATATTTGGGATTAAATTTATATCTACGAAAATATTTTGGATAAGTTTTAGGTTGATAGCGTTGTGGTTTATATTTTTTCCATCGAAACTTTCGTGAATATTGTTTCTTATATCTAGGATTAAATATTTTCTTTTCTTTTATAATTTGAGTAAGTTTTATTACATCCATATTCTTTGAGGTACGTCGACATTTTGATCGCAACACATTTTTAAATTCTTATGTTTTAAAGTTCTTTTAAGCGGGCTTCTATACAATAATCAACTAATAAGTCTCGGGCTACTAATATTGCTCCTCCTAAATTATGAGCGATGGTATGATTTTCTATTCGTTCATAGAATTGTTGTTGGACTTTAAGATTAAAAGGATATGGTAATTTTTGAATAAAAATGTTAATATACATTTCTTGTTCAACTCTAGGTAATTTATAATAATGTTTTTAAATTCACAAATAAAAGCTTCTAAGTAATTAATATCGCATATCATTAAATTGTTTAAGTGTCTTAATGCTTTTAATCGTTTTTCTTTGAGTATATCTGCTTGATGAAATATAATATCTTTTCCAAAAAATTCTTTATATATTTCTTCTCCAATAATTTCAAATTTATCTTCATCTGTATTTTGACTAAGATAATGAGGTGTATTTTGTAAAGCTTGTGCATTATCTCTTAAAAATTCTTGTACTATTCCTGAAGTTTTATATATGACAAAATAATAGAGAGAATCTTTAGTTGCAGATTTATTGCCAAAAGGTTTTTCCACTTGTAATAATAATAATATTTTGGAAAACCATTCTTGAAAGATTTCTTCAGCATTTGTTGTACAGTCTAGATTTAATATATTGTCAGTTGTTAATTTTGAAATTTTTGGTTTATATTCATCTGGATATTTTCGTATTTTTGTGCCTTTATAATAATATCCTTGTTGATGTAAAAAATCATCTTTATCATTTTTCCAAGTATAGCTTGAAGGTTGAAATGTGGTTTTTCGTTTATCTCCTAATTTTTCTTTTAATTTTAATTCTTGAGTATTACTACTTTCAGGTTTTTCATCATTATCCATAAAAAGTTCTTGATCTTGATCAGATTCATAACCCAAGATTATTTCATCCTTATGTTCATTTGAAAAGACGGGACCAATATATTCTTCTTTTTCGAGAGGGGTAAGATGTAATTTTTGTATGAGATCAGTTACTTCATGTAATTGTAATTGAATATTCTTTTCAACTTGTTCTATAGATTGCTCTTGCATTTATCCTCTTTCTCTGGGTATTTTTGTAATTACTAGCTCTGATACCATTTTCGGGGGCGGATCTTTTACGATTATTTGGTCATTTGTCTCTTGAATTTTTAGCTGTATTTGTTGTATCAATGATACTATTTCTATTTGGGTTTGTATAATAGCTTCAATTTTCTGTTCTATTATTTCTTGTGTTTGCGCTATGGATTCTAGATTTTGAGTAAGATTGGTTAATGATGTCATAATTTCTGTACTAAATAGGTAGATAGTGTAGATAATTGCTGTTGAATTTCATCTAACTGTCTAGTTTGATTATTGGGTTCTGTTATTCTTAATGGTCGCTTCTATATTAAGAGGTCTTTGTTGTCTTAATGACATAGATCTCAAAGAAAGGAGTAATATTTGATGTCGATTACGAAAAGAATGTCTTCTTTCAATTAATGGAATTGGTTCAAATGGTTGTTGTATTCTTTGGAAGTGGTTGTAATTTTGGTTGAATTTTAATTCCTACTTTAGCAACTTCTTGGAATAATTGATCTAGATAAATTTGTTCGTATTTTGAAATCAATACTATGATGTGAATTGGTTAATCGCGTAACTAATTTGATAAGTTAAAGAAAAGGGTATTGTCCTAGAGTCATTAAATTATTTCTATAAAATTTATATGCAATTGTAATTGCTTTATCTAATTCGAAGAGATTAAGGAATACCTAATTTTAATCGAGTATTGAATTTAATTTTTCCATATTGTAAATTTCCATTCATCATTCCTAAAATTTGATCATTCGATTATTCATTCTTTCATCTAAAATTGCCATTCGATAGAGTATCAATTCCTTCTTGAAATGTGGATTTTAATAATATTTGTATTGTGGATAATTGAATATAGCCAATTTTCTTTCGTTTTGATTCGTAATAATTGTAATTGTCTATGAATTTGTTCGGATTAATTAAACTAATTCTTAAATTTTCATGACATTGATCAATTCTAATAGGTTGTTCTTGAATAATTTTTCCATAATAAATAAGATTTTGTCTATTAAAGATTTGTTTTATCGTTGATTTGTGAATGTCTTGACCTTTCTTTAAATCTAACGAGCTTTTGCAATTTGATTCTTCTATCTTGAGTTATTAAAGTAGAAACTTGAAAAGTTCCTAATGATTCAGTTAATTCTAAATTATCTACATCGAGGATTGTAGAAGATTGAGAGGTCATAATGTATTGGGATGATATGGATGATAACAATGATGATCGGTTTGAATTTGTTCTAATTGTGTTAATTGTTCGTATAATATTGATGTAATCTTTGTACTACGATAAATGTTCAATATAAGGTCGCCTCGCTTAGACTATTAATTCCTAGAAAAATAAGATTATTAATACGATTTTCGTTGTATTGTATATGATCTTGATAATAATTTATAGCTTGTTGTATGTATTGAATTCTGTCTTGTAAATCTAAACAAATTGGACAATTCATTTAATAATCTTCAGGGAAATTACTACAGTCATAATCATCTAAATCATAATTAATATCTTCATCTATATTTTCATAATCATTCTGGTAATTTCTATATCTTCACATATCCAAGGAAATAATTGTGATATTGATTCTGAACAATATAACTGTTGTTGTAATTCAGTATCTAAATTTCTTGAAAGTTGTTCTAAGAAAATATCTTGTTGTATTTGTGTTAGTCTTTCTATTTCATCTTCATCTTCTAATAATTCAAATGTTTCTGATTCTTCCTCGGAAGGAGGTGAGAAATCAAAAATTATATCTCTATCATCGAGTCGTATAAGATAACCGACACGAGTATTGAGTCCTAATATAGTTCTATATAAATAATTAAGAGTAATATCTATATGTTGACAACTAATTTCAAAATAATGACAAAGTATTTCATGAGGAATAAATAATCTACTTGCAATTATAAAGAAAAATAAAGGCTGTGCTTGAAATAATGTAAAAGCATAAACATGTAATTGATTAATAATGACAGGTAAACAATAATTCATAAAATAAAATGAATGAAATGTCATGATGATGATTAATCAATGAGTAAATCCATTTGTTGTTCAAGTTCATAACGATCGTTTTAACGTAATTATATATATATAAAGTTTGATCTAATAAAATCCTTGAATTGATCAAAAGTTGAAAACTTTGATGTTCTTTTGCCATTCTTATATGTTCGTGATATAATTCGATAAACTTTTGTTGTTCTTTTCAATTTCTTGATAAAACGAATTCTTTGCTTAAGAGATCGTCAAGATCGAAATAAGCCATTTATTAAATAATAAGAAGAGATAATTTTGATACATAATATTTGCGTCTTTGTAATACAATCTAAAATACAATAATCTAAAAGCGAATTAAGTCACCGATTCTTCAATCATTTGCTTTAGATGAAAGAATTTCTTGTTCTTCATTGTAAAGAGGATGATTGGGAGAATTCTTAAACGGGATCGATGTAAATATCATTTGCTTTCTTGTTTCTTGCAATTGTTTTGATTTTAAGTTCTTCGATTCGCTTGTTGATTATCTAATGCTTTGATTCGTTGCTTCAACATCGTTTGATGTGAAAATAAGTCATTCGAAATCAAAATCGGTAAGTCGTGAAAAGATTTTAAAGAGAAAGATAATAACTTGAATAAGTTTTAAGATACTAATAAGTGTATAATGATGATTGCATGAATGATAGCTATAATAAATAAAATAATAAGAAGTATGATTTGATAAAATATATGCATGACTTGTATGCTTGAATTACTTATTGTGACAATAAGTTAACCATAATCACTCTAACCTGTTCTTCCTGACTCGCTTGAACGTCACTGCTTTGGACTTAGCTTGAAGAGAGAAGAAAGAGAGAGTAATGTATGGAAAGCTTGTTGTATCCATTATGGATACCCAAGGCGTCTATTTATAATCGCAAAAAGGAATAACATGGTACAGACAGACTTAACATAAAGAAAAAGACTAAAAGAAGAAAAGACTTAAAGAAAAAGTAAGATGCTAAAGGGACATCTTACACGACATAAAGAAAAGATAAAGAAAAAGATATACAGGTGGACAGTCAAAGGACTGCCGAAAGTAAAAAGACTACATTATTGCGATAGTAGTGCTTCGTACTTGATCTGATGTTTTATTCTTCAATGATAATAAGTTCATCGTCAGGATTGCTTGTAACTTCTCCTTGTGCTTGAGAGGATGGACAGTGTTTACATCTGTGAGTGGGATATTCTTGTAACTGCTTGCAAAGTGCTTCACGCCAAGAAAGCTTAGAGTGTGAAAACATTCGATAAGTCATTGAGCGGTGCTTGAAAACGTAAGAAGACCGGTAATTCATGTGCTAGGATGGGATGCTTCCAAATTGAAGTTAATAAGACATTATGGCCACGATAGTTGATCTTGATTGTTGAGTCTGCTTGAATCTTGAGGCATTGAGTATAAATTCCTTCAAAACAATTCAAATTGAATTTGTTTACCAAATCCCAATTGAATTCGGTAATGAGGTGTTCGTCTATGGGAGGATACTGCATATTACTTATGCCAATTTGAAGAAAGGCAATTCTTGAAGTAATGATTCTTTGCTCATTGGTACATTTCTTCTTCGATGCTTCAAAATTGGATAGTCTTGTAGACTTTAATATATATTTCTCTTTCTCTGGCAAAGCGATCCTTGAATTGCTTAATAGCATGGACTAACCCTGATGGAAAGTCAGCTAATAGCTTCATATCTTGTAGATAAATTGTGTCAGCTAATCCACTCTGAAATAATAAATAAGTTGTTAATGGTTCTGCTCCAGGGAAGATTACTGCTTTGGGACCATACTTGCCACAATTCTGAGGGTAGTATTGAAATTGCTTCATTTCTTCAGTCCAATGATTGAGTGCTTGGAAACAATCCATAAACCTGTCAGAAGTGAGAACTTTTGATTCTTCATGTAGTGCTTTAGCAGGAACGGCATGAATTCGTTCCATGTCAATTGCTTTTCCCAATGTGGTTAATTTGGACGATGGTGGTCTTTGTGTTTGTAATCTTGTCTTGTATTGTGGTCGAAGTGTTGGATGCTGAAATTCTTGGAAAGACTTTTCAGCTTCTGCTTTAGTAGAAAAACTTTTATGAATAACACTGCTTTTGCCTGTAATATGGATAGCTGCCTTATGCCACTGATCATAAAGACCAGCAAAAGGACCATTATATATCACATAGTGCTTTGATTCTTGATTATCAGCCACTTTTTGAGGTACTGATGAGGAAGTTATTGCTGATGAGGAAGTAATATATGGTTTCACAGGAAGTGAAACTGGTGCTTTAGATACTTGTATTTCAGGGACCTTGGAAGGTACAACCTGAATAGCTTCTTGTATTACCTGAACTGATGCTTTGGTAGAAGTTGGAATTTGAGTAGTTATAGAAGCAACAGGATTGATCCTGGATGCTGATGTTGATGCTTTAGTACTTTGTTGCTCCTTTGGTTTTAAAACCAGGAGTGTCTGCTTTAACTGTTCAAGTTCACTAGTAATTTGTTCTTGCTTTACCTGAATGTTGATACTTTGAAGATGTAGTTCGGTTAGTTCTGCTTCCTTTAATTCAATTGTACTTTCGAGCTGAACGATTAATGCTTCCATTCTCTTGTTAATATATCTGCAAGAAAATTGTTAGCAGATTTAATATAATGATAATAAATTGATACTGACCTAATTCTAATTGCCATCGGATCAGTCGTCCTTGATTATAATTGGTACTTGCTTTGAAAGTCGATATCTTGTAAATCCACATAAGTATTGAGAATCTGTATGAATTGTGAATTTTACTGGTAATAGATCTATTCGCCATTTTCTCAAAGTTTTGAGACAGGCTAATGCTTCTTTTTCATGAATAGGATAATTTAATTCCGCAGAATTAAATGTTCCATTTATGTATTTGCAAAGCTGGTATTTTTTATGATTAGGGGGTTTTGCCAAAAGACAACTTGCCCATATATCATTGCTTGCATCTAATTGAACTAATAGTTCATCATTTTGTTGATAATTATAAAGTTTGGGAAGATTTTTACAAAGAAGTTTTAATCTTTGTACGACTGCAGTATCTGGAGTAGTCCATTGCCATTGTAGATTGCTGCTACATTTTTTCTGTAAAAGTGTTCGTTCTTTAGCTAATTCTTTTAGAAATCCTTGATCTGATATATAGTTTAATAAACCTAAGAATTGTTGAACATGTTTTCTATTTGTGAGTTGATCAGAAATTCTTGTAATTTTGCAAAATATTAGGTTGTAATTGTAAATAACCATGATGATTAAATTGAATACCTAAATATTCAATTGTTTGTTGTGCTATTTTTGCTTTTCGTTTGCTTAAGATTAATCCTTTGTCTTTACATCTTTGTAAGACAATTTTAACTTTTTTCAAATGATCTAATTTATCCTGATTTGAATAAATAATAATATCATCTATATACACAAAAGTATATTCTTCTAAACCGATAAGATTATTATCCATAAATCGTTGATAAATACTTGGTGCTTGTTTTAATCCAAAGGGTAAGACATTCCATTGATAATGTTTTTGAGGTGGACAAGTAAATGCTGTTAATGCTTTTGTATTATCATGTAATCTTAATTGCCAATATCCTGATTTTGCATCTAATGTTGTGAACCAAATATGACCTTTTAGTTTATTAATAATATAATCTTTTCGTGGTAATTTATAAGCATCTCCTATAGTTGCTTCATTGAGTTTTCGATAATTGATAACCATTCTTCTTTTTCCTCGTTTCTTTTCAGCTGAATTATTGACATAAAAAGTCAAAAGCGAATGTTTACTAGTCTTTGGGTGTAATTAATCCTTTTTCAAGTAATTCTTTACATTCTTGTGTAAATTCTTTTACATCTAAGGGAGTATATGGTATATTATTCTTAATATTGACTTCCTGAAGAGGATCTTTTAATTTTATTTCAATAATTTCTATATTATGATTTTTGTAGGATCTAATGGATTTTCACTACATACTTGATCTAATAAATTATCGACTTGATTTGTATGGTTGTATTATTCAATAGATAAAATGTAAGATAGTAAGTTTCTCATTGATGCTTTTAATTGTTGATAATAAGGCGTATGGTAAATAGGAATTAAGTAAAATAATAGATTTTTGATTTATTTTCTTAATATAAGGGGTTCTCAAGGTAATGTAATGTAAATATTGACAAAAAGGGTTATATAATTTAAGAAAATTATTTCCAAGTATTAAAGGTAATCCTGATTCTTTTTGATAGATTGATGGTATGATAAAAGTGTAGTTTTCTATAATAATAGTGTCATAATAACTAACATACCAGATGGAATTAAAACTTCCATCGGCGATTTTTACTTGTAATGGTTTGTGTAATTTCTTCCATTTTAATTCTAATTGTTTTGATGCTATACAGATAGTTGCTCCAGTATCTATATATGCATGTACTTTAGTATTCGTTTTCTGAACTAGTACTTGAATAAATGTTGAATTGGAATTCGGAGTTTGATTCAGAGTTTTGGTTATCTGATTCATTAGATAAAGATTCATAAATGTAGAGATGTATCACGTATTATAATCGATTCAATTGGTTCTAATTGATGTTCTAAGGTGAATGTAATATTTGTACTTTATTATTATATGATTTTTCTTTCTTTTAGGACATTCATTTGCATAATGACCTTCTTCTTCTGAGATCCAACATTTACAATCTTTTTCTTTGTAGGACAAAATTGTTTTCTGTTTTTATATTTGGGATTAAATTTATATCTACGAAAATATTTTGGATAAGTTTTAGGTTGATAGCGTTGTGGTTTATATTTTTTCCATCGAAACTTTCGTGAATATTGTTTCTTATATCTAGGATTAAATATTTTCTTTTTCTTTTTATAATTTGAGTAAGTTTTATTACATCCATATTGCTGAGGTACGTCAGCATTTTGATCGCAACACATTTTTAAATTCTTATGTTTTAAAGTTCTTTTTAACTGGGCTTCTATACAATAATCAACTAATAAGTCTCGGGCTACTAATATTGCTCCTCCTAAATTATGAGCGATGGTATGATTTTCTATTCGTTCATAGAATTGTTGTTGGACTTTAAGATTAAAAGGATATGGTAATTTTTGAATAAAAATGTTAATATACATTTCTTGTTCAACTCTAGGTAATTTATAATAATGTTTTTTAAATTCACAAATAAAAGCTTCTAAGTAATTAATATCGCATATCATTAAATTGTTTAAGTGTCTTAATGCTTTTAATCGTTTTTCTTTGAGTATATATGCTTGATGAAATATAATATCTTTTCCAAAAATTCTTTATATATTTCTTCTCAATAATTTCAAATTTATCTTCATCTCATATTTTGACTAAGATAATGAGGTGTATTTTGTAAAGTTTGTGCATTATCTCTTAAAAATTCTTGTACTATTCTCAAGTTTTATATATGACAAAATAATAGAGAATCTTTAGTTGCAGATTTATTGCCAAAAGGTTTTCCACTTGTAATAATAATAATATTTTGGAAAACCATTCTTGAAAGATTTCTTGACATTTGTTGTGATCTAGATTTAATATATTGTCGGTTGTTAATTTTGAAATTTTGGTTTATATTCATCTGGATATTTTCGTATTTTGTGCCTTTATAATAATATCCTTGTTGATGTAAAAATCATCTTTATCATTTTTCCAAGTATAGCTTGAAGGTTGAAATGTGGTTTTTCGTTTATCTCCTAATTTTTCTTTTAATTTTAATTCTTGAGTATTACTACTTTCAGGTTTTTCATCATTATCCATAAAAAGTTCTTGATCTTGATCAGATTCATAACCCAAGATTATTTCATCCTTATGTTCATTTGAAAAGACGGGACCAATATATTCTTCTTTTTCGAGAGGGGTAAGATGTAATTTTTGTATGAGATCAGTTACTTCATGTAATTGTAATTGAATATTCTTTTCAACTTGTTCTATAGATTGCTCTTGCATTTATCCTCTTTCTCTGGGTATTTTTGTAATTACTAGCTCTGATACCATTTTCGGGGGCGGATCTTTTACGATTATTTGGTCATTTGTCTCTTGAATTTTTAGTTTGTATTTGTTGTATCAATGATACTATTTCTATTTGGGTTTGTATAATAGCTTCAATTTTCATTCTATTATTTCTTGTGTTTGCGCTATGGATTCTAGATTTTGAGTAAGATTGGTTAATGATGTCATAATTTCTGTACTAAATAGGTAGATAGTGTAGATAATTGCTGTTGAATTTCATCTAACTGTCTAGTTTGATTATTGGGTTCTGTTATTCTTAATGGTCGTTCTATATTAAGAGGTCTTTGTTGTCTTAATGACATAGATCTCAGCAAAGGAGTAATATTTGATGCTGATTCTGAAAAAGAATGTCTTCTTTCAATTAATGGAATTGGTTCAAATGGTTGTTGTATTGCTGGAAGTGGTTGTAATTTTGGTTGAATTTTAATTCCTACTTTAGCAACTTCTTGGAATAATTGATCTAGATAAATTTGTTCTGTATTTTTGAAATCAATACTATGATGTGAATTGGTTAATGCGTAACTAATTTGATAAGTTAAAGAAAAGGGTATTGTCAAGAGTCATTAAATTATTTCTATAAAATTTATATGCAATTGTAATTGCTTTATCTAATTCAGAAGAGATTAAGGGAATACCTAATTTTAATCGAGTATTGAATTTAATTTTTCCATATTGTAAATTTCCATTCATCATTCCTAAAATTTGATCATTCAGATTATTCATTCTTTCATCTAAAATTGCCATTCTGATAGGAGTATCAATTCCTTCTTGAAATGTGGATTTTAATAATATTTGTATTGTGGATAATTGAATATAGCCAATTTTCTTTCGTTTTGATTAGGGTAATAATTGTAATTGTCTATGAATTTGTTAGGGATTAATTAAACTAATTCTTAAATTTCCATGACATTGATCAATTCTAATAGGTTGTTCTTGAATAATTTTTCCATAATAAATAAGATTTTGTCTATTAAAGATTTGTTTTATCGTTGATTTGTGAATGTCTTGACCTTTCTTTAAATCTAACGAGCTTTTGCAATTTGATTCTTCTTATCTTGAGTTATTAAAGTAGAAACTTGAAAAGTTCCTAATGATTGATTAATTCTAAATTATCTACATCGAGGATTGTAGAAGATTGAGAGGTCATAATGTATTGGGATGATATGGATGATAACAATGATGATTGGTTTGAATTTGTTCTAATTGTGTTAATTGTTACGTATAATATTGATGTAATCTTTGTGCTACTGATAAATGTTCAATATAAGGTCGCCTGCTTAGACTATTAATTCCTAGAAAAATAAGATTATTAATCGATTTTAGTTGTATTGTATATGATCTTGATAATAATTTATAGCTTGTTGTATGTATTGAATTACATCTTGTAAATCTAAACAAATTGGACAATTCATTTAATAATCTTGGAAATTACTACGTCATAATCATCTAAATCATAATTAATATCTTCATCTATATTTTCATAATCATTCTTGGTAATTTCTATATCTTACATATCCAAGGAAATAATTGTGATATTGATTACGAACAATATAAGCATTGTTGTAATTCAATATCTAAATTTCTTGAAAGTTGTTCTAAGAAAATATCTTGTTGTATTTGTGTTAGTCTTTCTATTTCATCTTCATCTTCTAATAATTCAAATGTTTCGATTCTTCCTCGGGAGGTGAGAAATCAAAATTATATCTCTATCATCGAGTCGTATAAGATAGCAAACACAGTATTGAGTCTAATATAGTTCTATATAAATAATTAAGAGTAATATCTATATGTTGACAACTAATTTCAAAATAATGACAAAGTATTTCATGAGGAATAAATAATCTACTTGCAATTATAAAGAAAAATAAAGGCTGTGCTTGAAATAATGTAAAAGCATAAACATGTAATTGATTAATAATGACAGGTAAACAATAATTCATAAAATAAAATGAATGAAATGTCATGATGATGATTAATCAATGAGTAAATCCATTTGTTGTTCAAGTTCATAACGATCGTTTTTAACAGAATTATATATATATAAAGTTTGATCTAATAAAATCCTTGAATTGATCAAAAGTTGAAAACTTTGATGTTCTTTTGCCATTCTTATATGTTCGTGATATAATTCGATAAACTTTTGTTGTTCTTTTTCAATTTCTTGATAAAAACGAATTCTTTGCTTAAGAGATCGTCAAAGATCGAAATAAGTCATTTATTAAATAATAAGAAGAGATAATTTTGATACATAATATTTGCGTGCTGTAATACAATCTAAAATACAATAATCTAAAAAGCGAATTAAGTCGGCTGATTCTTCAATTATTTGCTTTGCAGTAGAAAGAATTTCTTGTTCTTCATTGTAAAGAGGATGATTGGGAGAATTCTTAAAACGGGGATCAGTGTAAATATCATTTGCTTTCTTGTTTCTTGCAATTGTTTTGATTTTAAGTTCTTCGATTCTAACTTGTTAATTATCTAATGCTTTGATTCGTTGCTTCAACATCGTTTGATGTGAAAATAAGTCATTACGAAATCAAAATCGGTAAGTCGTGAAAAGATTTTAAAGAAAGATAATAACTTGAATAAGTTTTAAGATACTAATAAGTGTATAATGAGATGATTGCATGAATGATAGCTATAATAAATAAAATAATAAAGTATGATTTGATAAAATATATGCATGACTTGTATGCTTGAATTACTTATTGTGACAATAAGTTAACCATAATCACTCTAACTTATTCTTCCCGACTCGCTTGAACGCGTCCTTCTTGGACTTAGCTTGAAGAGAAGAAAGAGAGTAATGTATGGAAAGCTTGTTGTATCCATTATGGATACCCAAGCGTCTATTATAATCGCAAAAAGGAATAACATGGTACAGACAGACTTAACATAAAGAAAAAGACTAAAAGAAGAAAAGACTTAAAGAAAAAGTAAGATGCTAAAGGGACATCTTACACGACATAAAGAAAAGATAAAGAAAAAGATATACAATTGGACGATCGAAAGGATTTGCTGAAAGTAAAAGACTACATTATTGCGATAGTAGTGCTTCGTACTTGATCGATGTTTTATTCTTCAATGATAATAAGTTAAATCGTCGAGGATTGCTTGTAACTTCTCCTTGTGCTTGAGAGGATGGGCGGTGTTTACATCGTGAGTGGGATATTCTTATAGCGCTTGCAAAGTGCTTCACGCCAAAGCTTAGAGTGTGAAAACATTCGATAAGTCATTGAGCGGTGCTTGAAACGCTGTAAGGCGGTAATTCATGTGCTAGGATGGGATGCTTCCAAATTGAAGTTAATAAGACATTATGGCCACGATAGTTGATCTTGATTGTTGAGTGCTGCTTGAATCTTGAGGCATTGAGTATAAATTCCTTCAAAACAATTCAAATTGAATTTGTTTACCAAATCCCAATTGAATTCGTAATGAGGTGCTTCGTACATGGGAGGATCTGCATATTACTTATGCCAATTTGAAGAAAGGCAATTCTTGAAGTAATGATTCTTTGCTCATTGTTTGTTTCTTCGTCGATGCTTCAAAATTGGATAGGCTGCTGTAGACTTTAATATATATTTCTCTTTCGCGCGCAAAGCGATCCTTGAATTGCTTAATAGCATGGACTAACCCTGATGGAAAGTCATCTAAAAGCTTCATATCTTGTAGATAAATTGTGTCAGCTAATCCACTCTGAAATAATAAATAAGTTGTTAATGGTTACGCTCGGGAAGATTCTTGCTTTGGGACCATACTTGCCACGATTATGAGGTAGTATTGAAATTGCTTCATTTCTTGATCCGATGATTGAGTGCTTGAAACAATCCATAAACATGTCGAAGTGAGAACTTTTGATTCTTCATGTAGTGCTTTAGCGAGGCGGCATGAATTAGTTCCATGTCAATTGCTTTTCCCAATGTGGTTAATTTGGACGTTGGTGGTGCTGGTGTTTGTAATCTTGTCTTGTATTGTGGTCGAAGTGTTGGATGCTGAAATTCTTGGAAAGACTTTTCGAACCGCTTTAGTAGAAAAACTTTTATGAATAACCTTGCTTTTGCACGTAATATGGATAGTGTCTTATGCCATGATCATAAAGACCGACAAAAGGACCATTATATATCACATAGTGCTTTGATTCTTGATTATCGACCACTTTTGAGAGTGCTTGATGAGGAAGTTATTCTTGATGAGGAAGTAATATATGGTTTCACGAAGTGGCGGTGCTTTAGATACTTGTATTTGGGGACCTTGGAAGGTCAACTGAATAGCTTCTTGTATTACTGGCGATGCTTTGGTAGAAGTTGGAATTTGAGTAGTTATAGAAACAGCAGGATTGATCACGGATCTTTGATGTTGATGCTTTAGTACTTTGTTGCTCCTTTGGTTTTAAAACCGGAATTATACCTTTAACTGTTCAAGTTCACTAGTAATTTGTTCTTGCTTTACGAATGTTGATACTTTGAAGATGTAGTTCGGTTGATTACGCTTCCTTTAATTCAATTGTACTTTTCAAATGAGCGATTAATGCTTCCATTCTCTTGTTAATATATCTGCAAAATTGTTAGCGATTTAATATAATGAATATTAAATTGATCTTGACCTAATTCTAATTGCCATCGGATCGATCGTCCTTGATTATAATTGGTACTTCTTTGAAAGGCGATATCTTGTAAATCCACATAAGTATTGAGAATCTGTATGAATTGTGAATTTCTTGGTAATAGATCTATTAGCCATTTTCTCAAAGTTTTGAGGCAGGCTAATGCTTCTTTTTCATGAATAGGATAATTTAATTCCGAATTAAATGTTCCATTTATGTATTTACAAAAGCTGGTATTTTTATGATTAGGGGTTTTGCCAAAGACAACCTGCCCATATATCATTGCTTGCATCTAATTGAACTAATAATTCATCATTTTGTTGATAATTATAAAGTTTGGGAAGATTTTTACAAAGAAGTTTTAATCTTTATACATTGCGATGTCTGGAGTAGTCCATTGCCATTGTGAATTCTTTGCTACATTTTTTACGTAAAAGTGTTAGTTCTTTAGCTAATTCTTTTAGAAATCCTTGATCGATATATAGTTTAATAAACCTAAAATTGTTGAACATGTTTTCTATTTGTGAGTTGATCGGGAAATTCTTGTAATTTTGCAAAATATTAGGTTGTAATTGTAAATAACCATGATGATTAAATTGAATACCTAAATATTCAATTGTTTGTTGTCTATTTTTGCTTTTCGTTTGCTTAAGATTAATCCTTTGTCTTTACATCTTTGTAAGACAATTTTAACTTTTCAAATGATCTAATTTATCTGATTTGAATAAATAATAATATCATCTATATACAAAAGTATATTCTTCTAAACCGATAAGATTATTATCCATAAATCGTTGATAAATACTTGGTGCTTGTTTTAATCCAAGGGTAAGACATTCCATTGATAATGTTTTGAGGTGGACAAGTAAATCTTTGTTAATGCTTTTGTATTATCATGTAATCTTAATTGCCAATATCGATTTTGCATCTAATGTTGTGAACCAAATATGACCTTTTAGTTTATTAATAATATAATCTTTTAGTGATAATTTATAAGCATCTCCTATAGTTGCTTCATTGAGTTTTCGATAATTGATAACCATTCTTCTTTTCCTCGTTTCTTTTCAATTTGAATTATTGACATAAAAATTAGTGCGAGAATGTTTACTAGTCTTTGGGTGTAATTAATCCTTTTCAAGTAATTCTTTACATTCTTGTGTAAATTCTTTTACATCTGAGGAGTATATGGTATATTATTCTTAATATTGACTTCTGAAGAGGATCTTTTAATTTTATTTCAATAATTTCTATATTATGATTTTTGTAGGATCTAATGGATTTTCACTACATACTTGATCTAATAAATTATCGACTTGATTTGTATGGTTGTATTATTCAATAGATAAAAATGTAAGATAGTAAGTTTCTCATTATTTTTTTTAATTGTTGATAATAAGGCGTATGGTAAATAGAATTAGTAAAATAATAGATTTTGATTTATTTTCTTAATATAAGGGGTTCTCGAGGTAATGTAATGTAAATATTGACAAAAGGGTTATATAATTTAAGAAAATTATTTCCAAGTATTAAAGGTAATCTGATTCTTTTGATAGATTGATGGTATGATAAAGTGTAGTTTTCTATAATAATAGTGTCATAATAACTAACATACCGGATGGAATTAAAACTTCCATCGGCGATTTTACTTGTAATGGTTTGTGTAATTTCTTCCATTTTAATTCTAATTGTTTTGATCTTTCTGGATAGTTGCTCGATATCTATATATGCATGTACTTTAGTATTAGTTTTACGAACTAGTACTTGAATAAATGTTGAATTGGAATTGGAGTTTGATTGAGTTTTGGTTATCGATTCATTAGATAAAGATTCATAAATGTAGAGATGTATCGTATTATAATCGATTCAATTGGTTCTAATTGATGTTCTAAATTTGAATGTAATATTTGTACTTTATTATTATATGATTTTCTTTCTTTTTAGGACATTCATTTGCATAATGACCTTCTTCTTCTGAGATCCAACATTTACAATATTTTTTCTTTGTAGGACAAAATTGTTTTCTGTTTTATATTTGGGATTAAATTTATATCTCGAAAATATTTTGGATAAGTTTTAGGTTGATAGCGTTGTGGTTTATATTTTTCCATGAAACTTTCGTGAATATTGTTTCTTATATCTAGGATTAAATATTTTCTTTTCTTTTATAATTTGAGTAAGTTTTATTACATCCATATTCTTTGAGATGCGTCGACATTTTGATCATAACACATTTTAAATTCTTATGTTTTAAAGTTCTTTTAAGCTGAGCCTATACAATAATCAACTAATAAGTCTCGGCTACTAATATTGCTCCTCCTAAATTATGAGCGATGATATGATTTTCTATTCATTCATAGAATTGTTGTTGGACTTTAAGATTAAAGGATATGGTAATTTTTGAATAAAAATGTTAATATACATTTCTTGTTCAACTCTGGGTAATTTATAATAATGTTTTAAATTCACAAATAAAAGCTTCTAAGTAATTAATATCGCATATCATTAAATTGTTTAAGTGTCTTAATGCTTTTAATCGTTTTTCTTTGAGTATATATGCTTGATGAAATATAATATCTTTTCGAAAAATTCTTTATATATTTCTTCTCCAATAATTTCAAATTTATCTTCATCGTATTTTGACTAAGATAATGAGGTGTATTTTGTAAAGCTTGTGCATTATCTCTTAAAAATTCTTGTACTATTCACGAAGTTTTATATATGACAAAATAATAGAGAAATCTTTAGTTCTGATTTATTGCCAAAGGTTTTCCACTTGTAATAATAATAATATTTTGGAAAACCATTCTTGAAAGATTTCTTGACATTTGTTATGCGATCTAGATTTAATATATTATGGGTTGTTAATTTTGAAATTTTGGTTTATATTCATCTGGATATTTTAAGTATTTTGTGCCTTTATAATAATATCCTTGTTGATAAAAATCATCTTTATCATTTTCCAAGTATAGCTTGAAGGTTGAAATGTGGTTTTTCGTTTATCTCCTAATTTTTCTTTTAATTTTAAGTCTTGAGTATTACTACTTTCAGGTTTTTCATCATTATCCATAAAAAGTTCTTGATCTTGATCAGATTCATAACCCAAGATTATTTCATCCTTATGTTCATTTGAAAAGACGGGACCAATATATTCTTCTTTTTCGAGAGGGGTAAGATGTAATTTTTGTATGAGATCAGTTACTTCATGTAATTGTAATTGAATATTCTTTTCAACTTGTTCTATAGATTGCTCTTGCATTTATCCTCTTTCTCTAGGTATTTTTGTAATTACTAGCTACGATACGATAATTACGATAATAATAAAAGATCAGCCCCGAAAATGGTATCAAAGCTAGTAATTACAAAATACCGGAGAAGAGGATGAAATGCAAGAGCAATCTAGAACAGTTAAAAAATATTCAATTACAATTACATGAAATAGTGAAGATCCAAGAAACTTAAAGAAAGGAATACATCTTCGATAAACAAAAATTTCAAAAGGACGATAAGCAAACATGAAATAATTGATAAATGATGAATGCTTAAATGAGAAATTTATGAAAATGAAAACAAGAAAATTTAAAACAATTGTGAAATTACTCAAGAAAATAAAAGAAAAATCTATATGGAATGAAAAAGAGAGATGCTTGAAAAAAATGGAAGATGTTGATTATGATGAGTAAAGTGAGATGATGAATGATTGATCTGATGATAAAGATTGTGAAAAATGTCAAATGAAAATGAAAAGATAATGTGTCGAAACAGATTTTGAAATATTACTGTGTGAAATTGAAAAATCTGGCATTTGAAAAATTAAATTCAAAGATGTGAGATTGAACTGAGTGAACAGGATTGAATTTCGACGTCGTGTTCAATCATCGATTAAAGATGCTGTCATGTGATCAATTTCAACGGCGATTAAAAATGCATTAGATAAATGAACACGAAACAATCGATGTGATGGAAAAATGGTCATCTATGAAAAGCTGAATCTGAACGATCGAAATTTAGACAAGTGAAAGTGGATTCGATGCAGGTGAACATCAGGAGCTGACAAATTGTGAAATTTGAAATTAATGGATGATTGAGATCGTATTATTCAGGCTGACAACATGATCATGATGTTGATTTAGAGATGATTTCATCCAGACAATGGGTGGAACAAGAAGATTGACAACTTACATGTGTAGCGAATCAAATTATGGAAAATTTACATCAATGACAACAAAAGTGAAATCATTGATGAAATGTTACGATTGAATTGAATAGCAATCAGATGAAATTGAATTAATCAAATTAATGACTCAAAATTTCGATTTAATCAAAAAGTGATTGACGAAAATTCGATGAAATCAGAGATTGTCAGACATGAGAAATAAATTGAGAAAACTATCTACTGAAAACCCGAGAATGCAAGTGGCATTATGGTCCCAGCGGTAATCTTCCTGGAATGAGAACCATTAACAACTTATTTATTATTTGAAGTGGATTAGGCGGCCATTAACAAATTTATCTGAGATATGAAGCTATTAGGCGACTTTCCATCGAGGTTGAGTCCGTGCTATTAAGCAATTCAAGGATCGCTTTATGCCGTGAAAATATATATTAAAGTCTCTGACGGCTATCCAATCTTGGCGTACCTCCAATGATATGGATGTAATAAAACTTACTCAAATTATAAAAGAGAAAAGAAAATATTTAATCCTAGATATAAGAAACAATATTCACGAAAGTTTCGATGGAAAAATATATAACCACTACGCTATCAACCTAAAACTTATCCAAAATATTTTAATGAATATAAATTTAATCCCGAATATAAAGCAGAAAACAATTTTGTCCTACTGAAGAAAAAGATTGTAAATGTTGGATACGTAAAGAAGAAGGTCATTATGCAAATGAATGTCTAAAAAGAAAGAAAAATCATATAATAATAAAGAAGTACAAATATTACATTAAACATAGAACATAAATTAGAACCAATTGAATGGGATTATAATCTGAATACATCTCTACATTTATGAATCTTTATCTAATGATCGGAATAACAAAACTACGAATCAAACTCAATTCCAATTCAACATTTATTCAAGTACTAGTTCAGAAAGCGAATACTAAAATACATGCATATATGAATCTTGGAGCAATATCATATAGCATCAAAACAATTAAATTGGTTCAAATAGTTTGTTGTATTCTTTGGAAGTGGTTGTAATTTTGGTTGAATTTTAATTCCTACTTTAGCAACTTCTTGGAATAATTGATCTAGATAAATTTGTTCTGTATTTTGAAATCAATACTATGATGTGAATTGGTTGTCATAACTAATTTGATAAGTTAAAGAAAAGAAAAAGTGTTGTCAAGGAGTCATTAAATTATTTCTATAAAATTTATATGCAATTGTAATTGCTTTATCTAATTCGAGAAGAGATTAAGGAATACCTAATTTTAATCGAGTATTGAATTTAATTTTCCATATTGTAAATTTCCATTCATCATTCTACAAATTTGATCATTCAGTTATTCATTTAGCGACTTCTTGGAATAATTGATCTAGATAAATTTGTTACATATTTTGAAATCAATACTATGATGTGAATTGGTTGTCGTAACTAATTTGATAAGTTAAAGAAAAAGGTTATTGTCAAGAGTCATTAAATTATTTCTATAAAATTTATATGCAATTTTAATTGCTTTATCTAATTCAGAAGAGATTAAGGGAATACCTAATTTTAATGAGTATTGAATTTAATTTTCCATATTGTAAATTTCCATTCATCATTCCTAAAATTTGATCATTAGATTATTCATTCTTTCATCTAAAATTGCCAATTTATAAGCATCTCCAATAGTTGCTTCATTAAGTTTTCTATTAAAGTAATTTATAACCATTCTTCGCTTTTCCTCGGTGATTTCTATATCTTCTATTTCAAATTATCTACATCGGGATTGTAGAAGATTGAGAGGTCGTAATATATTGGGATATATGGATGATAACAATGATGATCGGTTTGAATTTGTTCTAATTGTATTAATTGTTACGTATAAGGAAATACTTGTGATAGTGATTCTAACAAATTCCTATAATTGTTGTTGTAATTCATAATATTTAAATTTCTTGAAATTTGTTCTAAGAAAATATCTTGTTGTATTTGTGTTAATCTTTCTATTTCATTTTCATCTTCTAATAATTCAAAGGTTTCGATTCTTCCTCGTTGATGGAGGTGAGAAATCAAAATTATATCTCGATCATCGAGTCGATGAGATAACAACACGAGTATTGAGACCTAATATAGTTCTATATAAATAATTAAGAGTAATATCTAGATGATGACAGCTAATTTCAAAATATTGACAAATTATTTCATGAGGAATAAATAATCGACTTGCAATTATAAAGAAAAGTAAAGGCATGCTTGAAATAAAGTAAAAGCATAAACATGTATTTGATTAATAATGACAGTAAACAATAATTAATAAAATAAGATAATTGAAATGTCATGTTGATGGAATGCTTTAGTCAATAAGTAAATCCATTTCTTGTTCAAGTTCATATCTATCATTTTGAACTGAATTATAAATATATAATGTTTGATCTAATAAAACTCTTGCATTTATTAAAAGTTGAAAACATTGATTTTCTTTTGCTATTTTTATATGTTCATGATATAAGTCAATAAACTTTCTTTGTTCCATTTCTATTTCTTATAAAAGCGAATTCTTTGTATAAGTGATCGGCGATGATCAAAATAATTCATTTTATTTAAATGATAAGAAGAGATAATTTGGATACATAATATTTATGTTCTGTAATACAATCTAAAATACAATAATCTAAAAGCGAATTAAATCACGATTCTTCAATCATTTGCTTTGCGATGAGAAAGAATTTCTTGTTCTTCATTATAAAGAGGTGATCCGGAGAATTCTTAAAGCGAGGATCGATGTAAATATCATTTGCTTTCTTGTTTCTTGCAATTGTTTTAATCTTAAGTTCTTAATTACGCTTCTTTGATTATCTAGTGCTTTGATTCGTAGCTTCAACATACGTTTGATGTGAAAATAAGCCATTCTGAAAATCAAAATCTTGTAAGTCGTGAAAAGATTTTAAATAGAATGATAATAAATTTAATAATTTTTAAATGATAATTGATTGTATAATGAAAGATTGCATGAATGATAGCTATAATAAATAAAATAATAAGAGTATGATTTGATAAAATATATGCATGATTTGTATGCTTGAATTAATCGAAGACAACGAAGTTAACCATAATCACTCTAACTTTTGTTCTTCTGGCTCGCTTGAACGTCACACTGGACTTAAGTGCGAAGAGAGAAGATAGAGAGAGTAATGTATGGAAAGCTTGTTGTACCCATTAAGGATACCAAAGGCGTCTATTTATAATCGCAAAAAGGAATAACATAGTACAGACAGACTTAACATAAAGAAAAAGCCTAAAAGAAGAAAAGACTTAAAGGAAAAAGCAAGATGCTAAAGGGCATCTTACATGACATAAAGAA